>BTPG01000004.1:24286446-24288946 GCA_036245525.1 Semisulcospira habei
GAAAGTCAAGTGATGTAGAAAGTAGGTCAAAGCCAGCCTCAGTTCCACCCAGGCCAGGTGCTGTCCGATGCATACCCTGGCGCCTGCACCGAACGGGATCCAGAAACCAGTTTTGTTTCCCTGGAAGGACTTTCCAGACTCCGAAGTTTTGATCCCGGCAGGGCAGAATCGACCTGGCACGTAGCTTTTGGAGTCGGACCAAAGTTCCGGACATCGGTGAATCCCCCATGTGAAGATGCGGAGGTTAGACTATCAAGACACACAACACAAACACTGTTAACGCCTTCACAGCTAATAATAATTAATAACAATTACGGTATTTATAATGCGCTTATTTTATAATAATTATAACTTTAAGCGCGCACTTACAACTCGCACACGCATGCGCACGCTTTAGACAATGGCTCACGTACCACAAATAGTGAAAATACATTACGACGGTCAGCTTGGGGTGGGGAGTGTGGTGATGTAGTGCTAGAACTGTTGAAAGAGGTGAGTTTTGAGGGCGGACTGGAAGGAAGAGAGAGAGTGTTTCTGACGGAGAGAGAGTGGGAGAGTGTTCCAGGTGGACGGACCGTATACTGAGAAGGAGTGGGGGCCGAAAGTGCTGAGTTTGGTGTGGGGGATGAGGAGGCGGAGAGGGTTGGAGGCGGAGCGGAGGGAGCGGGAAGGAGTGTAGGGGTGAAGTAAGTTGGAGAGATAGGTAGGAGCGTAGTTGTTCGGGGATTTGTAGCAGAGAGACAGAATCTTGTATTGGATGCGTTGGAGGATGGGGAGCCAGTGAAGGAGCTTGAGCAGGGAGTGATGTGGTCGGATTTATTCTTTCTAAGGACGAGGCGGGCAGCATTGTTCTGGACGCGCTGGAGAGTGAGAGTGGTGGAGTGAGGAAGGCCGGAAAGGAGAGAGTTGCAGTAGTCGATGCGAGATAAGATGAGAGAGACAGCGAGTTTGGTGGCAGCTTCGGTAGTGAGGTATTTTCTGATCTGACTGATGCGGCGGAGGTGGAAATAACATGCCTGGGCCGTGGCGGAGACGAAGCTGGTCATGGAAAGAGAGAAATCGAGGATAACGCCAAGGTTCTTGACCGAGTCAGAGAGGGAGATGGAGGTGCTGTCGAGTTGAAGGTGGAGAGAGGGAGGGAGCTGGGAAAGTTTCTGGCGAGTGCCTACCAGCATGGCTTCCGTTTTGTCGTCGTTCAGTTTGAGCTTGTTTGCTGTCATCCAGTTTTTCACGTCTTCATAGCAGTCAGCCGTGCGAGTCAGTAGTGTCTGAGTGTTGTCGAGTTTGTCTTTGTCTAGTAGTTGTGAGTCGTCAGCGTAGAGGTGGTGGTGTATGTGGTGAGACTGGATGATGTTGGACAGGGGAGAGGTGTAGAGTGTGAAAAGGACCGGGCCCAGGACGGACCCCTGTGGATCGCCGCAGGAGAGCCTGACTGGGTTGGAGGAGACGCCGTCGATGGTGACGGACTGCTGTCTGTCGGAGAGGCAGGAGAGAAACCAGGAGTGGGCAGAGTCAGTGATGCCAAAGGAGTGGTGAAGGCGGTGGAGGATAGAGTGGTCTATGGTGTCGAAGGCGGCAGAGAGATCGAGTAGCGTAAGAAGGGAGATGTTGCCCGAGTCAGTGGAGAGAAGCAGGTCGTTTAGGATTTGTAGAAGGGCTGTTTCAGTGCTGTGATGTTTGCGATAGGCAGACTGGAAGGGACTGAGGAGGTTGTTGTCGGCGAGGTGGAGGTTGAGTTGGTTGAGGACAACCTTCTCAAGAAGCTTGGACAGGAAAGAGAGATTGGAGACTGGGCGGTAATTCTTGAGTTCGTTTGGGTCGAGGTTGTGTTTTTTTGAGGAGAGGACGGACGATGGCGGACTTGAAGATATCGGGGACGGAGCCATTCTCTAGAGATGTGTTGATGATGTCGGTAATAAAGGGCAAAAGTTTTGGGAGGCCGTCCCGGTAGAGAGAAGCTGGGAGGGGGTCTAGTTCGCAGGTTTTGAAAGGCATGGACTTTATGGTCTTGAGGACTTCATCCTGAGAGACGGGGCGGTAGGACGAGAGGGGAGTGCCGGAAAAGGGGGTCGGGGGGGGGGGGGGGGTCAGGAAGGCAAGGCGGAGAAGGCAGAGTGTCGAGTGTGTTGCGCAGAGTTTGGATTTTGTCGGAGAAATAGGAGGAGAAAGCGGACGAAAGTTCTTCTTTGCTGTGTGTGTTGGGAAGAGGAGAGTCTTTAGAAGTGCCTAGGAGTGTGTTCATGGTGGCGTAGAGGGTTTTGGAAGAAGTGGATTCCAGGATTTTGTTTTGAAGGTGTTTACGTTTGGAGTCGGAGATCATTCTGCAGACTTTGGATCTGGTGGTTTGGAAGGTCTCTCTGTGAACGGTGAGGTCAGATGATCACCAGCGGCGTTCCGCTTGTCGACGCTCGCGCTTGGCCTCAGCTATGTCGTCAGTGAGCCAGGGGGAGGGGAGTCGGTTGGGTATGGAGCAGGTGGTGACAGGGGCATGGGTGTCTAG
>BTPG01000004.1:24293946-24361446 GCA_036245525.1 Semisulcospira habei
TGACCTGATGATTGTAATACGGCAAGTTTACTTTCATTACGGTCACCTGATGTATCATTGGAAGAAAATAGCTAAAGGTCGTGCACGGGCCTAAATCAACCGACATCGGCCGACATAGGATTTTTTGCTAACCGGGCTTTGCACTGTGCATGCAGATGTCTAATTGCGCACAAGGGGGTTTATTATGAAAAGAAGGCTCAAATCATGAAATACTACCTTAAGCCAGACGAACAAGGTGGCTGCAAAGCCTGCGCAATTCACAATAAAGAGGAAGAAAGGAACATGCTTAGAAAAGACACTTACAACACAATTAACCCATCTGCAAAAGTCATAATACGTCATGAGCCCCCGCAGTCGCGGGGGCTTATGAGGATCTATGTCTCTTGTTAGGCCAAAATTCTTTTTGCAAATGTTTGGTCCCTAATTTAATTGTTGTTCTCCACGCAAATGTCTTTCCGTGCCTAACGGTTTCAGACGCGAAATTTGTGATTACTGGCAGCGAAGTGGTTTATGAATATTTCGGGTTTAACCCCTTTAATGCCGAGAAAAGTAAACACGATCCGACTGCAAGAGACATAGATCCTCATGAGCCCCCGCGACTGCGGGGGCTCCTGAGGATCTATGCCTCTTGCTGAGACCAATTTGTATCCAAATTTCTTGGACGGTTTTAACTTTTGGCTTTTGATCGTCGAATGAACAAAGAACAACAACAACAAAAAAAAAAAGTACAGTGACAGGGAATGGGTTAACTCATTGGCGACGTGCCGCCTACGGATTCGCCGCGTATCCGTAGGCGGCACGTCTCCAATGAGTTAACAGTTTTTTTTTCAAAATAGACATACACACGTGTACACAATGTGCTGCTGATCGTTTTTTGGGTGATCGAAAGTGTCAACTCCTTATACTTCCTTACCCACGATATCTAGCGCCATCTGCAGGCTGATCTCGTTCACGTCCACAGTTGCGTCCCTTGACATCTTCTCGACGGTTCTCTCGATGACTGGAATCATCACAGCGCCTTTCTCTTCCATGTTGGACTTTCGAAAGATTGCCGCGATGGCTCGCCGTGTTTCTGGAAGATACAAAAGTAGATGAAGTTGATAAGGCAAACGGCACATAGAGGAGGAAAGTCTGAGAAACAATGTATACGCTGCAGTAAGATAATATAAGTTATTGGGGTTTGCTACACGGAGCCTTGTAGGCCTGAGGGAGGTCAAAGGAACCATTGTACCGCGAAGGCCGATGGCCTGAGGGGTACAATTGTTCCTTTTGGCCTCCCGAAGGCCTACAAGTGTTCGTGCAGCAAGCCCCTGCTACCACTCATATCGTATTTGTTTTCATTCCACAACTATTTTCGTAAAAGAAATAAAAAAGAAATCTTCCGATCTGGATCACAGCAGACATGACTGAGGTCAAAGGAATATACATTTATAAACAATAGACTTATGACGTAATTTAAAATCTTTCATGACGTTGCGGTCTCTAGTAGTGTGCTTGTTGTTTCGAACAACACTAAGTAACTGTTTACTTTAGAACGTTTTGGTGATCTTTTATAGAACCAAACTCGCGTCCAACTGAGACGCATCACAAAGAGGGCTACAAGAAGTCCGACATTTGTGGCTACAAGTTTTTTTTTTAAAGCTCGGTCATGTGGTACAGTTTGCTCTAAAGAGATTGGCCGTGTGACGTAGGGATGAAAACAAAGAAATTATGTATACATGTATATTCCTTTGACGTCAGTCATGTCTGGCGTGATGCAGGTCGGAAGATTTCTTTTTGATTTCTTTTATGAAAACAGTGGAGGAATGAAAACAAATACGTTATTAGTAGCAGGGGCTTGCTAAACGGACCCTTGTAGGCCTTCGGGAGGTCGAAGGAACCATTGTACCCCTCAGGCGTTCGGGGTGCAATGCTTCCTTTGACCTCCCTCAGGCCTACAGCAAACCCCTGCTACCAATAACTTATAATATCGACAACAAAAGAGGTGTACGGAGGAGAACCATGAACGCTGGCCGTACAGCTGAAGCATCCGTTGGACGCTCCTTTACCGCTAACTAAATTCTGACGAAAACTGGCGTTTCTAAATAAGGACCCAAGAACTCTGATGTTTGTAAATAGAAAAAGTTTGTTAACATGAATGATACGTCTTGAAAATATAATTCGTCTTGAATACGCTAAACATTCAATAACATTAACCCCTTTACGCTGGACGCATATGTGTTTTTTTTTTTTAAATTAATAAGTAAAAATTAGTGTAAATTCAACGTCAAAGATCCCTAGCCGTCACAGGAACATGCACACAGAGTGGTTTCAGCAAGAGGCATAGATCCTCATGAGCCCACACAGGGATCTATACCTCTCGCAACTGAGCGCAGTTGAAATTTTATCGTCAGCGACCCCAAATCCACAGGCAGAAGCCCTCATGAGCTCCCGGAAAGGCTGTACTCCTCCCGCAGAAACTTCATCTAACTTTCAGTTGATGTTTCAGATACGTACGTACCACAGCAACGCCCCTGGTACCTAGCAGTTAACACAGTCGAGACGTGCTGCATACGGATACGCGGCTTTACGCCGCGTATCCGGATGCACCACGTTTCGAATGAGTTAATGAGTTGTTCGAGAAGTATGCCTTTTATACAGCAAAAGCCAGAATGTCCTCTTTTGAGAAAAGCGAGATGTTAATTATTATACAATGAAAATCTCGACTTTCTCAACATTGACATTACTTTGCCATATAGCGGCAATATAGGCTGTATTACAAGGTTATACAAAACGTTTCGTCAGAAGGTATAAATGTTTGATAATGTACTAGCCTACCTGGGCTTCTATCAGAGGATCCAAGAAAACTGTCACTGAGCGGAGAGTTGGTGAGGTACTCGGTGGCGCCTTTGTCCAGCTTGTTGATGGCAATCTGAGAAAGTTTGGGGTCCAGTAGGTATATGTAGTTTTCGTACCTGTGCAGATAGCCAGCAAGAACAAGAACACGAACAGTAACAATATCAGTAACAAAAGTAGCAACAACAAGAACAAGAACACAAACACCAAGAACAAGAAAAACAAGAACAAAAACGACAACAAGAACAACAACAAGACAAGCAAGTAGACAAGCAAGAAGAAAAAACATAAAGTATAACAATAACAGTAACAAAAGCCACAAAAACAAGAACACAACCACCACCAAGAACAGGAACACCGGCAACCACCACCAAGAACAAGAACACAACCGCCACCAAGAGCAAGAGCCCAACCATCAACAAAAACAAGAACACAACCACCAACAAGAACAAGAATAAAACCACCAACAAGAACAAAAAACAAGAAGAACAACAACAAGAACGACATCAACAACAATAACAATTAAGAGTTTATTGAAGATTGTGACAGTTCTAGTTTTGCATAGTGCAGGATAGGTTTCCTCCCCTTGACCATCAGTATATGGGACATTCCGCACTATCTTGAGATACTAACCCGTTCAAAGCCGAGAGAGTCTCAACACCACCCAACTACAAGAGATATAGATCCTCATGAGCCCCCGCAGTTGAGGGGCTCATGAGGATCTAGGCCTCTTGCTGAAACCACTTCGCATGAATCCACAAGCACGCGATGAACGTTGCGTAACAGGTCACCTCTTAACGCGGGTAGTAGTGATTAGACAGCTACTGCCTGTGTTAAGACGTGACCTATTGCACAACGAGCATATCATGCCTGTGTATGGATCCGTGCTCCTTTGACGACAAGGGATCGACGTTGAATTGACAATGACTTCATAACTACAGCCTGCGCCCACTGCCAGTGAAAGGGCCAATACTTTGAAATCTGACTTCGAAATCCCCAAATATATCAGCAATAGGTATAGATCCTCATGAGCCCCCGCAGTCGCGGGGGCTCATGAGGATTTATACCTCTTGCAGTTATATCGCTTTTGTGACAAGTACATTACAGTTCAGAAGATGTCTCAACCCTCTGATAGTCTAAGGGTGATACCATAATAGCTGTTGGAGGCGTCAGGAACCACCCCTAACCTTATCACTGCCGGGTCAAGGCGAGCGCTACCCAGCTGCAAGAGACATAAACCCTCATGAGCCCTCGCAGTCGCGGGGGCGCATGAGGATTTATGTCTCTTATTAGTCCTATGTTCTTTATGCCTATTTTCCCCTTTTACATCAGTGGTCTTTACGCGAATGTCGGGCAGTGTGCAGTCGTTTCGCAAATCGTGAGCCCTGACAGCGAAGGGGTTATATAAGCATGATAGATCTATATCTTGTTTAGAGTGTCAGGGTGCGATGAATAAATGACAGATACCTGAAGAGCCCATACTGGAAGAATATGTCTGTGAGACATTCCAGCTGTTTCAACTTCTGTGACGGTAGCAAAGTTCTCAGTAGCCATCTCAACAGGAAACCGGGCTCTGGGATTGTGTTGGGTCTTCCTGAGAACTGTAGATTACAAAGATAAACTAATTTCAAAAAGGTGAAAATAAGCTACAAAAACAAGCAAATGTAGATCAAGTACAATTGACATCATCTTTATTGTCATCATTATTGTCGTCTTCATCGACATCATCATCATCATCATCAGCAGCAGCAGCAGAAGCAGCAACAGAGCAGCAACAGCAAAAATAAGAAATAGTACAACAATAACAAAATCATGACCATCATCGTCATCGTCTTCGTCATCGTCGTCATCATCATCAACATCGTCATCAACTACAGCAACAACAAAAACGAGAGCAGCACCAAACCAGAAATAGCATCACACAAATAATAATATTGAACGTATACAACGGAAACTAACCTATAAAAGCAACTTACCTTCACCAACAGTTTTGCTAACTGAACAAGCAAGTGCACCACAATTCCTCTCTCTGCAGCCATCTCTGCCGAGTGGACATGGGCCGCCACTCCGCAACGTTCCTAACTCTCTGCAGCGCGGGGCGGTCCTGTTTGGCCACTCTGTGTGTTCTGAAATAAACTCATGTTATCTAACAGTTGCGCGTTTATTGGGAAGAATTATCTAAGTTTTCCTGAACTTTTCAACAACACTCAGCAACACTGCTATTTGGTCGGATGCGTGGATAGTACAGCCTCGCGGTACCGGACGGGCTAAGCTATTCTTGCACTACCCTTGAACTAAAGCCATTGGTCTATATCCTTATCTGTAAGTACTATAATGTAGCTTGCGTATGGCAGTGAACGGGCTAAGTACTGAGAGGAGCGCGAGACACAGTAAATCCTGCGCAAGCCACTACGCAACAAGCGCCGCTATAGCGGCGCTTCTTGCGTAGTGGCATGCACAGGGTTTACACTCATGAAACTCTTGTCTTCTTCTACTACTTATAATTTGCGACCATCAAGCTGGGCTTGTAGATCAACACTCATGACCATGGCCAAGCCTCACTATTCAATACATCCGTTTAACTCATTCAGCCCCGACGCACTACAGCAGAAGATAGATCGACCATGATAATTCAAGGGTAGTGCCAGATTAGCTTAGCGCCGACAAGGGTAGTGCCAGATTAGGTTGGCGCCTGTCGGCGCCAAGCGTAACCTGGCATTACCTTTGAATTATCGTGGTCGAGGTTATTCTGGCACAACCCTTGAATTATCATGGTCGATCCATCTCCCGCAACTGGTGCAAAGTCGTATAACGCCTCCAAAATTTGGGAAATACGGTCTTGGGGTTGAATGCGTTAGAAATGTTTGGTTCGTTTATACCTACTATATAGTGAGGTAAACCACAGTAAATGTGGTGTTGTATGTACTGTATAAATCACACGCAAAATGTACTACTACTACTACTACTACTACTACTACCACTACTACTCTCTCTCTACTGCTACTACTGCTACTTTTCCTACTCTCTCTCTCTCTACTGCTACTACTCAGTACTACTACTCTCTCTCTCTCTCTACTGCTACTACTACTACTACTACTACAACTACTACTACTACTAATTACTCTCTCTCTCTCTCTCTCTCTCTCTCTCTCTCTCTCTCTCTCTCTCTCTCTCTCTCTCTCTCTCTCTCACACGCACATGCACATAATATTCATAATGTACTCGTGAGCTCCCTGCCACTATCAGTACACGGAACCTCGTGAACCCGTTGTGTTACTGAGGAACAGTCGTCCCTTTACCTCTTTACCACAGCTTTCGATTTAAGATATGTACGTGGCTCAATGTCAATAAGAAACTCCTATTCCAACATACAAATTGGTCGATTTTTTTTCAGCTGACCCGGAGCTTTGCATGACTCTACTTCGATTATGTACTCTGTATTAGATTAACCCTTAGCATTCGGAATACACCAGTGTGTGAAATAAGTTTGACTAAAATAGTTCAAGGGTAGTGCCACCCTTGAACTAAAGCCATTGGTCTCTATCCTTATATGTAAGTACTATAATGTAGCTTGCGTACGGCAGTGTACAAAGTTGAAACTTTTAGCCTCAGTATGATAATGGGTTAAGATATTCGATTGAAACAGGAAGTGGCTATTTGTGTGCAACGCCCGGTATTAAAGTAGCGTTCTTCTAAGCGCTCGTGCTGATTTCATACCCTTCAATCAATTAACCCTTTCACTGCCGAGAAAAAAATGAACACCGCACCACTGCAAGAGGTCTAGATCCTCATGAGCCCCCGCAATTGCGGGGGCTCATGAGGATCTAGACCTCTTGCTGAAACCACTTTGTATCTATTGTTTATTGGACGGCTGGCGCGCTCTCGCGTCAAATTTACACATATATTGGACGTACAGTGAAGGTATTAAGCCTTTATTCTCTTCCTCTTATCATCAGTCAGTTTGCACAAACTCGGAAGAGAATCTACATCATGACTCGCCTTGGTTACTGTAATGCAGTTCCAGCAGGTATCTCTGGCGAGCAGATTATTCGTCTGCGGGGAAATTCGAAACCAACCACGCACAATTGCTCTTAGTCATAGCAAAACAGTCCAGGTCATGTTGTCCCGCTTAAAACAATTGCACTGGCTCGGTGTAAGGCAAATAGCAGAATTCAAATTGGCCACATCGTCACTATTCACGGCACCCTGCCATCTTACTTGTCATCTCTTCTTACCGCTTATGATCCCCATGGTACGGTATACATCAATCCTTCACCCCTCTTCACTGCCGAGAAAGAAAAAAAATGAACACGATACAACTGAAGGAGACATAGATTCTCGTGAGCCCCTGCGACTGCGAGGGGCACACGAGGATCTACGCCTCTTGCTGAGACCCGTTTGTATCCATACTTCTTACACGTTTTTGGGGCTTTTGATCTTTGAATGAACAATGTACGTACTGTGGCAGCGAGGGGGTTAATCCTTCCAGCCACGATTTCATTGGTGACATGGCACTTCCACTCGTCTGCACATTCTAAACGTGAAACATAATGTTTATCCTTTAAAGGGGAAAACATATATTTAGCAGAGTTTCGAGAACATTCTTCCAGCTTTGAACAATAACAGGATGAACACGTCAAAATTATACGGCTATGATTTTTTCTCCCCAGTTTCCGGCACCATTGTGGGTTTTTTTTTTCCATGAGTCTCAGCACGAACTGTCCGTACTGAAGCTTAAAATTCAAAGATAGGTTCCTCTTCAAGTTGTTCGTTTCGAATGAGTTAACTTGAATGTACTTACTCTTCGGACGGAAAGGAAATGAATCTAATATGTTTGGAAATATAAAATTGTATTCATTTCACTTAACCCATTCAGCCCTGACGCACTACAGCAGGAGATGGGTCGACCATGATCTCTCTTGGCTGGACTTCGCGAACGAAGATTTTATAGGAGTTGCCCACGACGTCTGCAGGCTTGTTCGTGGCTGCGGAGGCCAATCCGGGACAGGCAGGTTCGACCGCAGTGGCTGCAGGGGAAGGTATGGCCAGAGTTCTGAGTTGCGGCATCTCTGTTCTTTCTCCTGAGCCGCTTGTCCTTAAGGCTAGCTCTGCGAGAGTCCTCAAAGGAGACAGCTGCCTTGTAAATAGTGGAGCGCCAGGTGTCACGGTCCACAGCAAGCGAAGACCACTGGTGGTGGTCGATTTGGCAGGCACTAAGTGACTTCTTGAGACAGTCTTTGTATCTCTTCTTTGGTGCCCCTCTGTCACGGTGTCCAGTAGCAAGCTCGCCGAACAGGGTGATCTTTGGTAGGCGATGATCCTCCATCCTGGAGACATGCCCCGCCCAGCGGAGCTGTGTCCGCAGCAGCAAAGCCTCGATGCTCACGGTTTCAGCCTGTTCAAGGACCTCGACATTGGTGACATAGTCACTCCAGTGAATGCCCAGGATGGTACGCAGGCAGCGCTGGTGGAAGCGTTCGAGGAGTCGTAGTTGGCTGCGGTAGAGGGCCCAGGACTCGGAACCATACAGCAGGGTGGTGAGGACCACAGCTCTGTACACGCTGATCTTGGTGCCTGTTTTCAGCTGTTGATTGTGCCACACCCGCTTGAAAAGTCGCCCGAAAGCGCTGTTCGCTTTTGCCAGCCTGCTGTCAAGCTCCTTGTCCAGCTTGGCGTCCGACGTGATAATGCAGCCAAGGTAAGTAAACTGGTGCACTGACTTTAGTTCAGACTCGCCGATGGTGATGTGAGGAGGGCGATACACTGTCTTGGGTGCCGGCTGATGGAGGACCTCTGTCTTTTTCAGACTGACCTCGAGTCCAAAGAGCTGGGCAGCGTCTGCGAAGCAGGACGTGATGCGCTGCAGGGCTCTCTCTGTGTGTGCAACGAGGGCAGCATCATCAGCAAAAAGCAGCTCACGGATCAGTTGGTCTAGGGTTTTCGTGTGGGCCTGCAGTCGTCTGAGGTTGAACAGGCTGCCATCGAGACGATACCTGATGTACACTGCATCGTCATCATCGAGGTCCACTGTGGCCTGCTTCAACATCATGCTAAAAAAGATGGTGAAGAGGGTCGGTGCCAGCACGCAGCCCTGCTTTACGCCGTTGAGAATGGGGAATGGTTCTGAGAGGTCATTGTTGAGTCTGACCTGACCTTGCTGGTCCTCGTGTAGCTGGACAATCATGTTGAGGAACTTTGGGGGACAGCCAAGTCGCTCCAGGATCTGCCACATGCCTTGCCTGCTCACAGTGTCGAACGCTTTTGTTAGGTCGACAAACGTTACGTACAGCCCTTTGTTCTGCTCGCGGCACTTCTCCTGTAGCTGTCTCAGCACAAAGACCATATCGGTGGTGCTCCTGTTTGCTCTGAAGCCACACTGGCCCTCTGGGAGTTGGTCTTCAGCGATGGCAGGTACCAGCCGATTCAGGAGCAGCCTTGCAAGGATTTTTCCAGCAATGGACAGCAGTGTAATTCCCCGATAGTTGGAACAGTCAGACTTCTCACCTTTGTTCTTGTACAGGGTGATAACGACTGCATCACGGAGATCCTTTGGTAGTGTTCCTTCCTCCCAGCAGCAGAGAAAGAGGTCATGGAGCTTGTTGTGCAGTGCTGTGCCTCCATGTTTCCAGATCTCTGGCGGTATTCCATCAATGCCTGCTGCTTTGCCACTCTTGAGCTGGTGGATGGCTGTGAGGGTCTCTTCAGCGGTGGGCGGTTCGTCCAATTCAACTTTTACTGGGAGCTGTGGGATTTGTAGGACGACTGCTTCTTGAACAGTGCGCTCAGCGCTGAAGAGGCTCTGAAAGTATTCCGACCAGCGGTTCAAGATGGAGGTATTATCTGTGAGGAGTGCCTGGCCATTCGCGCTTCGCAGGGGACTTTGTACCAGGTGCCTGGGGCCATACACTGCTTTCAATGCTTCGTAGAAGCCCCTGTAGTCACCATTGTCTGCGCAAAGCTGGGTCCTCTGTGCAAGTCTGGTCCACCACTCATTCTGGAGATCTCTGAGCTTGCGCTGGAGACTGCTGCAGACGAGGCGGAAGGCAGACTTCTTCACAGGGCAGGAAGGCTGGGCTAGGTGGGCCTGATGGGCGGCTCTTTTTTTTGCTAGGTGTTCCTGGATCTCTACATCGTTTTCGTCAAACCAGTCTTTGTTCCTCTTTCTAGCGAAACCCAAGACTTCTGCAGAGGATTTTGCAATAGCAGTTTTCAGTTCTTCCCAAAGTGTTTCAGGGGAGGAGTCTGCTGGGTCCGCTGTGTCTTTGAGCCTGCGCTGTAAATCTGTCTGAAAGGCAGCTTTCACGTCGTCACGCTGAAGGCTCGCAACATCAAGCTTTTTCTTGGGGGGTCGGCGCCAAGCTAATCTGGCACTGCCATTGAATTATCATGGTCGATCTATCTCCTGCAACAGGTGCATAGTCATTAGATGACGCCTTCAAAATTTGGGAAATACGGCCATCGGGCTGAATGAGTTAAATTCAGTTATTCCCTGTCATTTACTCATGTCCGTGTTCCTCAGAAAAAGCCAGCAGTCGGGAAACCTGTCAGTGACTCGGGAGTGACGGTGGCCGGGCGTGTTTGCTGTTTGTTTACATTTGGTCACGAAATCGGCTGATAGCGCAGTGAACGAAAAACAGAAACCGGATCAGACACAACCGGACTGAAAACGAGACACATTCTTGCAGTCTAATTTGCACATGTGCAAGAGGCGTAGATTCTCATGAGCCCCCGCAGACTGCGCGGGCTCATAAAGATCTATGCCTCTTACCGTCCAGATCACCATCACCAGTCCATCTTACGTCGAAATGGTCATGGGTGTGTTTAATATTACGGAGATAAAACTGGCCCGATAAGAATGCAAACAAGCAATGCACGTTCATGCCGATAGCACAGTGACCTTGCCAACTCTTCCAGTCCATCTTATAAACATACACATTGCTGACTCTCGTCGAAGTGAAAGCCCAGAGTAAGATAGCTGATGGCGAATCCTGCCTAGCTAGTTAGCGTAAGCAGATCTGTCCAATTTCAGTGATGATGTGTTGTCTTTGACTGCATGTCCGCGCAGCACTTTCACATGTGTTCGTTCCGATTTTGCATAGTGAGCAAAGACTGAGAACAAGAATTCTTTCGAACTCGGATACTCTTCGTAAAGGCAGTGCTGAAAGCTTCAAAATGGCTGAGAAAAACGTGGACGGTTATATGACAAGTGCCATCAATCATTATGACGGAATCTTCAAATTCGTACATGTTAAAGAGGCTCAAGAACATTTTCTGCGAGCGAGGGAGCTACTCGCCCGTAACAAATGGAGCGAGGCAATCGCAGCGTTTCAAGAAGCCAAAGAAAACGCCGCGTCCGACATCCATGACACTGCGACTATTGATCTGATCCTACACGAGATGGAGCTCTACAAGCAGAACCTGATCCCAGCTGACGTGGCTCCCAAGGACGTGGACTGGGCAGACGTCAGCAGACGGTCCCTCTCACGTCACGACGAGGCGAGCGACAGACTGCCCCAAGGCGTGTTCTTCCTGACGGTGGGGTCGCGGCGTCTGGTGGGCGTGAAGACCTTGTCCAGCAAGTGGTTGAACAACAAGATCCCCGAGCTGTACTGCAGTCTGGTCCGTCCTGACATGCTACTGGGTCTCTTTGCCGACCAGCGCGTCACCGACACTAAGGTCATCCTGCATTACCATCCGCTAGACAAGGCGGAGAAGCTGAAGGTTTTCCAGGAAATCTATGATGACGACGGTCTGTGTGCAGAGCTGGTCTTTCCCTTCCCGCTCCTCAAGACCCACACTCGCAAAGAGTTCACGTCGCCGGCGGAGGGCTGGCAGGTGGACAACGTCTATGACGACATGCTGTCTAACGGCGAGGTGCACGTGCGTCAATACACCATCCGCTTCTTGACGTCACTGAAACTGGACACGCCTCGACTGTACGACCCGGCATGTTCCACGGGTATCTTCCTGTCGACAATCCAGCGCGCCTTGCCGCAGGTCTACACTATTGGCCAAGACCTCAGCAAGCAGATGGCGGACGTCTCCCGCCAGCGTCTGAACGAAGCGCACCACGGCAACGCCCTGGAACCCAAAATCCAACTCGGATCTGCTCAAATGGTCTTCATTCGCTTTCTTAACAGCGAGGTGGTGACGTCAGCCGAAGCGGAAATACTGCTGGAGCCTTTACTGACGACGGTGGCTGTCGGGGGTTTGTTTGTTGTGTTTGGACACACTCCAGTGCTCCTCTCTGCTGCTAACTTCCGGTGTCTTTCAAACTTTCAGCTGGACCGTTGTGTGGCTGTCAGCGTGGAGAAGGATGGTATTTTCCAGTATTATGTGCTCACTCGGACAAAGTGATGGCATAGAGAAATTTGTGACTGCAGCGGTTTTAGATAACAAAAATCTGTGTACTGTATGTTCAATGACAGTTCAGCTTTTTATTTGATATTTTGTAATCTAGCTATGAAGCTTTGCTCGCGTTTCTGTTTCAGATGTTCGAACTTTTCAGAATGAAAAGTCTGCTGCTTGTAACTCAAAAAAAAAAAAAAAAAAATTTCAGTGATATGGATTATTACAGAATAAATTCCGATTTTTAATTGTAATCTGTTCAAGGGATGTGTCGTCGTGCAGCATAAAGTCGTATTGAAATATTTATTGTTGTTGGCCTCTCTCTCTCTCTCTCTCTCTATGCTCACCTATTGTGTTCATTAATTTGTGTCTTTGCATGATGTGTTTGTTTTCGTTTCTGTTTTGCTGTTACAGGACAGCTTGTCATTATGTTTATTGTTGTCGGATCCTCTTTCTCTCTATCTCTGTCACCTATTGTGTTCATTAATTTGTGTCTTTGCATGATGTGTTTGTTTTCGTTTCTGTTTTGCTGTTACAGGACAGCTTGTCATTATGTTTATTGTTGTCGGATCCTCTTTCTCTCTATCTCTGTCACCTATTGTGTTAATTAATTTGTGTCTTTGTATAATGTGTTTGTTTTCGTTTCCTGTTTTGCTGTTATTGGGCATCTTGTCAGAAAGGCATTGTATTGCCTAATAGCTTTATCCTAAATGAAAGCACTATCATCATTATCACACACACACACACACACACACACACACACACACACACACACACACACACACACACACACACACACACACTTAAAAGCTATCTATGCCATCACGATAATGCTACGTGGTCAACAATATTTTCGGTGACACGAAAGTTTAAGTCAGGGATGAGATAGCAACGGACAGTAAACATTCTAATTTGTATTATCTCCAACGACATTGCGCAAAGCGAAAAGAAGAGGTCATGCACCGAACAGCTGCAGTGTTCTCATTGACCGCTCGCTAACCAATTTCTCGAAAACCATCAAATTCATTCAGCCCAACGGCTGTATTTCCCAAATTTTGGAGGCGTCATCTAATAACTATTATCACCCGGCCGTTCCTTTGGGAAAGGAAGAAAAGACAGAAAGAATCATGAGTTCAGGTGCCGAAATGAGGTGAGTCATTTACAATGCTTGCTATAGCACTACAATTAGCAACATGACTCTCAGTCGACATCATGGTGCATTTCCGTCTTAACTTTTTCTTTCATTTTTTTTTTCAGTTGTCTGATTCCCGTGCTTCCGATCTTACAAATTTTCTTCCTTTTAGATATCTAAGTATGGCCTTAATTTATGACGACAAGCACCACGGTCACGAGCCATATCACCAATTCAGTGCTTAAAACAACACAACAGCCATACAATCCAAATTTTATTGACTTGAAGTGAAGTCCGCTAACATGAAGCTTCAGACCAAAAAGGTGACTGCCATAAAAGCGCGTAAAATGCAAAGAAGTACCCAAAGGAGAAAGAAACACGCTCAGAAAAGACGGGTACAACACAATTTATTAATATTTCGGGTAAATACCCTTTGTCATAATAGACAAACAAACAGAGAGATCAGCCGCTACTTGTCTTCATTCGCAGTCTCTTGGCTTGACTTCGCGAACGAAGATTTTATAGGAGTTGCCCACGACGTCTGCAGGCTTGTTCGTGGCTGCGGAGGCCAATCCGGGACAGGCAGGTTCGACCGCAGTGGCTGCAGGGGAAGGTATGGCCAGGGTTCTGAGTTGCGGCATCTCTGTTTTTTCTCCTGAGCCGCTTGTCCTTAATGCTAGCTCTGCGAGAGTCCTCAAAGGAGACAGCTGCCTTGTAAATGGTGGAGCGCCAGGTGTCACGGTCCACAGCAAGCGAGGACCATTGGTGGTGGTCGATTTGGCAGGCACTAAGTGACTTCTTGAGACAGTCTTTGTATCTCTTCTTTGGCGCCCCTCTGTCACGGTGTCCAGTAGCAAGCTCGCCGAACAGGGTGATCTTTGGTAGGCGATGATCCTCCATCCTGGAGACATGCCCCGCCCAGCGGAGCTGTGTCCGCAGCAGCAAGGCCTCGATGCTCACAGTTTCAGCCTGTTCAACGACCTCGACGTTGGTGACATAGTCACTCCAGTGAATGCCCAGGATGGTACGCAGGCAGCGCTGGTGGCCCAGGACTCGGCCTAAAGCCTGCGCGGTTCATTCGCAGTAATGACGCACTAATATCACGAACTTGTGCACGTCTATAATACGTAAAAGTATTACGATAATTTAGAATTTGAAAGTGCATGCGTGTACATTCTGTATCTATTTTGACGCACTACATTTTCACACGTAAATTATGTTTTGTTACCTAGTTACCTGTTACCTGGGCATTCTCCTGAAGAAGCCCTCGCTGAGAGGGCGAAAATTTGTGCATAGAATAAAAGTGTAACTCCTTCTAAACTACGTGGTGTTTGTGGATCCTTTCTTCACATTTTAAGTATTTCACTGCTGCTTTTAACTATACCTAATAGTTACTCTGTGACACTATGCACCAGTTGCAGGAGATGGATCGACCATATGATAATTCAAGGGCAGTGCCAGCCCCGATTAGCTTGGCGCCTGAAGGCGCCAAGCTAACCTGGCACTATCATTGAATCATCATGGCAGACCCATCGCCTGCTGTAGTGTATCAGGGCTGAATGGGTTAAACTTGTGATAACCCCTTCTCTGCCAGTGATCACAAAGTTGCGCGTCAGAAAGGACTGCACACTGACAGACATTTGCGTAAAATCCCACACATAAAACATTTAGAATTTAAAGAACATAGAACTAACCTGAGACATAAGTCTCCATATAGCGTAGGATTAACAAGAGGCATAAACCCTCATGAGCCCTCGCAACTGCAGGGGCTCATGATGGTTTATGCCTCTTGCAACTCGGTAGCCATCGCCTTACCCGGCAGTGACAGGGTTAATTTTCTTACAGCAGTGAGGACACTTAGCCCGTCACATGCCGGGGCAGGGTAAATGTTTTCAGGAACATAGGTCAGCATAGTTGAGGCCTGTTTTCTTCACCGAAATACAGCAGAATACTTCCTCTCCACCAACCCATCTCCCCCCCCCCCCCACACACACACCACCCCCCCCCCCACACACACACACACCACCTCCCCCCCTACGCCCCCGCCTCCAAAAACAGAAAAAAGAAAGCAAACAACAGCAAATCGAAGCTGAAAATTGGTGCATGAAAACTGAAGAAAAAAAAGAAGAAAAAAAAAAGGAGTAATGCGGGAATAGTGCTGGAAACATCATGATCAACAACAACAACAAAAACAGCAGCAAAGCAGACAACAAATCAAAATCTGCCTGGACCGTATTTTTCGTGCGTGCATGCGTGCCTGCATGATATTTATTTCACCGAGGTAAGTCAGAAAGTGCGCACATGACACAACTGAAGTACACATTTTGTTCCCCCTGGTCTGAATTTGCACGGTGCGCAACCCAGCTGTACGATGTATTCTGCGTCAATAAAACATATAACATAGAAACATCATACTGCTGACGTTTTGACACCTAGTGCAGCAAATGTGAACATCGTACAGTATTCTAGAACATCATATAGCATGATACTGAAACATCGTAGGCCTACTGGTCTCACTCTTCTAAATTTCGCTAACACTAAAATCTTTGATATGCCCTTTTTTGGACCCGAGTGCAGATAATACCTATAATTATCTGAGACCACAGGGACCAAGTATTCGCTTATTCAGAACTAGTAGTTGTATGCAATCAAAGAAGCGTCGGGGGTTCTTTCTCCGGGTACTCCGGTTCTTCCACCCCCCCCCCCACCCCCCCACCCCCCACGCTTTGGTACCGGTCTCAGGCCACTTTACAAATTTCAAATACAAGTGATCAAAAATCTCTGTAACTTCAGTAGCTGACTGGCCCTTCGTTTGTCTTGTACTGTGTTTGTACTGTGCTTGTCTTAAATGGCGTAAATCCGTGTCTGTTTCGTGAGTGTGTGTGTATTGGGTTTCAGGCGCGGCGCTTTGAGTCGATTTCCCCAAAATTGAGAAAAAGCGCCTATATAATAACGGTATTATTATTATTTTTTTTTTAATTAAAACATATCGATACTAGTACGAGTATGGCTCGAAACGTGCTTCAAGTAAACACTTTACCTTGTGATCTGTGGCACAAAACTAAGCTAATATGTACAGAAAAGTATGTACATATATCTAGATATTTGTGACGAAAATGTAGGCCTAAGTGTGGTCATCGAGTGCATTTAGCCCGTATCATTCGGAATACACCAGGGTGTGAAATAAGTTTGACTAAAATAGTTCAAGGGTGGTGCCAGAATAGCTTGGCGCCTCTAGGGGCCAAGCTATTCTGACACCATCCTTGAACTAAAGCCATTGGTCTATAGCCTTATTTGTAAGTACTATAATGTAGCTTGCATATGGCAGTGTACACATTTGAAGCTTTTAGCTTAAGCCTCAGTAAGATATGGGTTAGGGACTGTAGGTCTACATGTCCGCACTGTGCGCCCGTCTACCAAAGGTAACCCAAAAGTAGAAATAAGCACGACGAACATCTCTCTCTCTCTCTCTCTCTCTCTCTCTCTCTCTCTCTCTCTCTCTCTCTCTCTCTCTCTCTCTCTCTCATGATCTAGTTTGTCACGTCATTCTCGGGAACGCGGACTTGGAACACGTTCCTGATTGTGTGAAATCCGCTTCCCTGTAGCCCGTTTCACAACCAATCCGTCTTGTGTGTGTTATTCACACTATGATCGATCACATAGCACTGACGTCCTGAATTGTCCATTGAAAGTCATGTCGAGTCAGTGAAGTTTCTGAGAAAAGTCCGTCTATTGTGATTAGTAACAGGTCCCTCCCTCTGTCACATGTGCAAGATGCGTCATCACGCGTAGATAATATGACCCTGTTTACCTTTGTCCTCACTAGCAAAACGTCTTCGGGCCCACGACGGCCGCAGTTGGCCCACGCACAGTCGTGCACGGGCCCACTGCGGCCCACGTGGGTCCGATGACGTTTGCTTACTGGGGTTGTAGCGACTGCTACATGAAGAATCAACTATGCTACATTTTTTTTTTTATCTCACTCATCCTGGAAACTGGACGAGAGTTAATCTTGAACCCCTGGACTGCCCGAGGAAAGCTGAATACAATCCAACTGCAAGAGATACAGATCCCCATGAGCCACCCGCTGTTGCGGGGGTTCATGGGGATCTATGTCTCATACAGACACCGTTTGTATTAACAGGCAACTTCATTGTGCACGGAGATTTGCCTCTGGAAACTTGTTGGCAGCAAACTCACATGATGCAATAAACACGTGAATTCGTGTGCGTATCTTTGATTTATTGATTATGTTTAACTGCTTAGGGCCCTGAAATAGGCACTGACAGAACACACAGACACACACACACACACACACACACACACACACACACACACACACACACACACACACACACACACACACACACACACGCACAATCAATCTACCTTTAATTAGTCCTCCGACCTAGGCTCATTTTCCAAAGAATCTACCTTGAAAGGATTTCTTATTAGATGTATTAGATGTAACATGTATGACCCTTGTGACAAAAAACCCCCATATGGATTCTGCACCAGCAAAATCCATGTTTTCTAAAAATTTAATCAGTTTTCACACAGCTGTCAAACACCCGTGACCCTTGACCTTTATGATATCATAGAGTTGACTGTACTAGTATACATAGGAAGGTCTTATCATCAGCAACCATTTCTGCCAAATTTTATTGAAAATTGTGCGAAAATCTTGATAATACCTACAATTTTATAAAAACAAATTGGCATTTTACACACATTTGCAAGCCTGTGACCCTCTCCGAAGGGTTATCTAAATCAGTATGCATAGATAGATCTTACCATCAGGTATCTCTGTAGCAAGTTTGGGTTGAAGTTGTGAGCAGTATTTGAGAAAAAAAAAATCTTTTGTCAAAATATGGCTATTTTGGACCTATTTCCTGAGCTCTTATGACCCTTGACCTTTCTGAGAGATCAACCAAATTAGTATGAATTGAAAGGTCTTATCCTCAGGTATTTATGTACCAAGTTTGGGTTTGAAGTTGTTAATAATATATGAGAAAAAATAAATTATGTCAAAATATAGCTATTTTTGACCTATTTCCTGAGCCCCTGTGACCTTCCCCTTTGTGAGAGGTCACTCAAATTGGTATGTTTGGAAAGGTCTTGCCACAACGTATCCTTGGGTCAAGTTGGAAGACTGTGGCATGAATAGTCTCCGAGAAAATGCCAACGTTAATGTTTTCGGCACAGAGGACGGCAGACGGACAGACCACCTTTGGACCAAAACAATAGACTCACTTTCGCTTTGCACGTGAGCCAACAGAAAAGTGAATGCGGTCCTTTCACTATCTGTGGCCTCATGTGAACGCTGTAAAAATAAAATCTTACCTTAAAATCCTTCTCAGCACTAGTCTGACTGTCAACGAGCGTTGTTTGGTATTTCTTTGTTGTTTGTTCAAGTTTACTGTCCCACTGGCACTAATAGTGATCGGGGACTAGCAGTTTTGGCGTAGTTTGCAACAGTTTTGGCGTAGTTTGCAACAGTTTAGGGCGTAGTTTTTCCGTGTAGGTTTAGCGTAGTTGTTTCCCTCCTCCTTTCTCATCCGGGCTTGGGACCGGCAATGGCGGAGTTGTGTTCCTTTGCAGATATCCAAACGCACATAAGATTCTGGAATTAAAACAAATTACAAGATGCTACACTTTCGAAGCACAAGGCCCCAAGCTAACGCTCACATGTTGTCACGTGGTCAAATGCCCACTCAATAGTGTCATATAACCGCAAGATGAGCGAAACTGATTTTTTTTCTAAAGAAAACAACTTGAATACCTTATTGGTCGCAGGGGGTACAATGCATGGTTCCTTTGACCTCCCTCAGGCCTACAAGGGTCAGTGTAGCGAACTCCCGTGACCCGGGCAATAACTTATCAGATACTAGCCTCACGTATTTGTATCCCCCCCCCCACCCCCCACCCCCACCACGCTTCTTGCAGTTCTTTTCTTCATTTAGCGCAGGCACGTCCTGAGAAGGCCTTTGTCGCTTGCGGGACGTAAAGCAATCTATACTCACTTACTCCCCCCCACCACACACACACACACACCCTCCCCCCCCCCCCACGCACACCCCACCCCCACCACACCTCTTCACAACACACACATACTTAAATATTAAGCCCTAAGGTCCCATTTTTCAAATGTTGGAGTTGTTGCCTAACCTCTGTGTACCAGCTGCATAGATTGACCATGATAATTCAAGGGTAGTGTCAGATTAGCTTGGCTCCTGAAGGCGCCAAGCTAATATTACAGTAATGGGTAGACCATCGAAACCGATGATGTCATTGTGCATGACTTCTATTTGTGGGTGCGGGTGTGGCTGGCCAAGCCAATCCTGGAGCCACACCTGCGAGGGCAATGGGGGCACTGGAACGTAGCTGTGGGGAGAGTCGACGCTGTCTTTCTGCGAGCTCTGGCACTGGTGATCCGTTCGCGCCGATTGTGTTCAAAGAGCGTGCAAGCTTTCCTGGTGGCGGCAAGCCAGCCGGATCTGTCTTGTGCTTGTGCTTCAAGTTCCTTTACCGGGATGAGATGCAGTACTTGAGGCTGTCTCTTATGCAGTCTTTGAAGCGTTTCTTTGGCCGTCCTTGCTTCCTGTGGCCTTTTGAGAGTGCACCATACAGGAGTTGGCGTGGCATGCGAGAATCATCCATGCGTGTGACATGACCTGTCCAGCGGAGTTGTGACTTTAAGATCAAGGCTTCAACACTCACTAAGCCAGCATTGTCCAAGACTTCCAGGTTTGTCACCTTGTCTTGCCATTTGATGCCCAAGAGTGAGCGCAGGGATCTCACGTGGAAATGTTCAAGCTGCTTGAGGTGCTTTCTGTACAGCGTCCATGACTCACAGCCGTAGAGGAGGCTGGGGAGGACTAATGCCTTGTAGTCTTTGATCTTGGTGGAAAGCTTGACGTTGTTATTCAACACACGAGTGCGCAGGCGACCCAGGGCTTTGCTGATGCGAGCTGCGATTTCCTTGTCGATAGTACCGTCAGAAGAGATGATGCTCCCAAGGTACCTGAACTGGTGGACAGTCTTCAGCTCGGTGCCTTCGATGTACACTTTGGGTGGGTGGGTGGGTGGGGGGGGGGCTCTTGTGCCTGTGCCTGGGGCCGGTTGGTGCAGAACAGTGGGGGGGGGGGGGGGGGGGGGGAGAGTGGAGAGGGGGCGGAGGGGGGAGGGGGGGGGCGGGGTAGTCGACAGACCTTACTTCCAGGGGCCGGGAAATCAAACAACAGTGTGTGTGTGTGTGTGTGTGTGTGTGGGGGGGGTTGGTGGGTGGTGGGGGGGGGAGGGGGAGGGGAGGTGGTGGTGGTCGTCAGACCTTGCTTACAGGGGCCGCAAAATCAAACAACGGGGAGAAGGGGGGGGGGGGGGGTACTCGACGGACCTCGCTTCCACGGGCCGTAAAATTCAAACCGGGGGAGGAGGGGGGGAGGGCGGGGGGGGGGGGGGCCAGGGGGGGGGGGGGAGGGAGAGCGACAGACTTTGCTTTCAGGTGCCTAAAATCAAACAGCGGGGAGGGCAGGGAGGGGGGGGGGGCGGGGCCGAGGCGATAGACCTTGCTTCCAGGGGCCGAATAAAGAAAACGAGGAGGGGGTGGTCGGGGGTGGGGGGGGGGGGTGGGGGGTGGGGGGTGGGTGGGTGGGGGGAGGGGGCAAATACCGCCAAAAAGGGGCTTTGTTATAGCATTTTTACAAATTTTGGGTCTGGAGAGCAGTCGACCATCTGTTATTAAGTTATTTATAGCTGAGAAGGGTGATGTCGCACACACACACACATTTTAGGGGTTTTGTGCACACACACACACACACACACACACACACACACACACACACACACACACACACACACACACACACACACACACACACACACACACACACTGCTGGGACAAGTTCAAACACACTAGCGGAGTGTCTTTTAAACACAACAGTGCATGTAAAAATCCCGAAATGGGAAAAAAATGATTTTTAATTTTTTTTTATAACTTTTTCTATCTATCTATCTATATCCCGTAGTCTTGCCGACCGTTGGGGCACCACTAATGACTTGGCAACCAGGTTCCTCCATTCCTCTCCGTTCTCTGCCATTCTTAGCGTATCACCCAGCCTCAGTCCTGTCCACTCTGAGATATTGTGCTCCCATCTTTTCCTCTGTTTTCCTCTCTTTCGTCCTCCTTGCACAGTGCCTTGCAAGATTGTTTTGGCAAGCCATGCTGAGCGCGTGACATGCCCATACCACTTCAGTTTGCGTTTTTTTCACAATGGCTAATAAGTCTTTATAGGGCCCGATGGCTTGCCTGATTCTGCTTCCCACTTCCTCGTTCGTGATGTTCTTCTTCTTCTTGTCGTTCGCAGTGGGCTATACTGTCAGTCCAGCACCTGCGATGAATGACGTCATGATGTGATCTCTGTATGACATGCCAAGCAGCCTTCAAAAACATCTCATTTCAGTGGCTTGTATCCTCCTTTCAAGGTCTGCTGTGAGGGTCCATGACTCGCAGGCATACAAGAACACTGAGATGACTAAGGAGCGCATCAGTCTGATCTTGGAGCAGAGCGTGATGTTTCTGTCCTTCCATATGGTCTTCAGTCTGATCTTGTCAGTGCTGTTGTTGTCTGCGCAATCATGGACAATATTTCTGGTTTTGATCCCTCATCTGTCACAATGGCTCATAAGTATTTGAATTTATTAACTGTTTCTAGTTTTTTCCCTTCAAATCATGACGTCAGTGCCAATGCCGCTGGTGTTATTTGTCATCAGTTTGGTCTTCTCTGCACTGATTTCCATCCCATACGCAATGGCTGTACTGTCCAGCTTCTCCACCAGCTGAGCTAGCTCCTTCTCTGTTCCTGCAAGGCCATCAATGTCGTCCGCAAAGCGCAAGTTCGTGATTGTTCTGCCTCCAATACTGACAGTTCCTTCATGATCTTTCAGAGCGTCTGTCATGATTCTTTAAGGAAGATGATGAAAAGAGTAGGTGAGAGCAAGCAGCCTTGTCTGACTCCGACTGTAGTCCTAAACCAGTTTCCTATTTTGCTGTTGAAGCAGACTGCGCTAGTGGTCTTGAGTAAAGGTTTGCTATGACTTTGATCAGGTTGGCATTTATGTTGTATAGCTTCATGGTGGACCAAAGGGCTGCATGCCACACCTTGTCAAACTCTTTCTTAAAATCCACAAAGACATGATAGAGGTCTAGCTGGTGCTGGAGGTACCTCTCACATAGAACTCTCAGGTTGAAGATCTGCTCAGTTGTGCTGCGCCCTGGTCTGAAGCCTGCCTGTTCCTCAGCTTTGATTTCCTCTGTCTGTGGCTTCAGCCTGTTCAGTAGGATCTTTAACATGACTTTGCTTGGGTGGCATATAAGACTGATCGTGCGGTACTTCTGGCATTGATGTAAGTTGCCTTTTTTGGGGGAGAGTTATTATAAGTGATTGGGTCCATGGTGTGGGCCAATCCCCTAAATGCCAGATCTTATTGCAGATTGTTAGTAAGGCGCTTATCATGTCTTCTCCCCCTTCTTGGACTAGTTCTGCAGGGATGTTGTCTGCTCCTGCTGCCTTCCCTTTTTTCAACGACTTCACTGCAGCCTCTACTTCTTCTCGGAGGATAGGATAGTTGCCATTGTTGGTCACGGGTGGGTTGACAAGTATGCTTGTGTCCCTTGTAGCTCGGTGGTTGTACAAATCTGAGCAGTACTCTGTCCATCTCTTCAGTATGTTTTGGTCTTCCGTAAGACAGTTCCCTTCACTATCTTGAATGATCGAGGAGCATCCTTGTTTTACACTGGTCAGGTCTTTTACCAGCTGGTATGCTTTTTTGCTATTATTTTTGTTAAGATTTTCTTCTACGTGTTTAAACTGATCTTCAATGCACTTATTCTTTGCCTTTTTTTATGCTTTTCTTGATATCCTGGTTAATTTCCCTGTATTGCTTAGCTCAGTCTACCTCTGGTTTCTTTTTCTTCAATTCTCGACGCTTGTCACATAGAACACAGATGTCAGCTGTAACCCAAGGTTTCTTTGCTTGTCGGTGTTTGCCAAGGATCTCACTGGCTGTTTGGGTTACAGCAGTATTAAATGTGTCTGGGTCTTTCAGTTTCTCCAGGTCAAACTTGATTCTGGTGGGACCCTGCTTGTTGACCTTCTTTAGGCGCAGTCAGAAGGTCATCATCACTAAGTCATGGTCGCTTCCAATGTCTGCTTCTGGAAAACTTCTTGTCTTGGCAATGTTCACACTGGTTTGGAAGCGTCTCTTCACCATGATGTAGTCAATTTGATTATGGTGCTCTCCGTTAGGGCTGTGCCATGTCGACCTTCTGTATGCTTTGTGTGGGCCAAACGTGTTCATCAGCTTTAGATCATTTGAGCTGGCGAATTCCAGGAGCTTTAAGCCTCTGTCGTTGGTCTTTGCATTGCAGTAGCGTCGGCATGTGCCTTTCCAGTTCCTAGCAGCATCCTCTCCTATTTTGGTATTCCAGTCTCCCTGCACCACAAGAATGTCTTTCTTGAGGGTCTGGTCCAAGACTTCTTGCAGTTGGTCATAGAAGTCTTCTATTTCCTCATCGCCATAGTCTGTTGTTGGGGCGTAAACTTGTACAATGGTGATATTGAATGGGGTTGCCCTCAAACGTATGGTGATATGCCTACTGGAGACTGGCCGACAACTCATGACAGTGTTCACGATGTCTTTGTGGACGAGAAATCCGACACTTTGTTCGTGTTTGTCTTCTCTGCCACTGTAATACAGTTTGTGGTTTTGCTGGGTTGATGTTTCCCCAAGGTTCTTCCATCGTACTTCGCACAGTCCTAGGATGGTCCAGTGGTATCTGTTCATTTTGTGTTTCAGTTCCTCTACCTTTCCAGGCGTTCTTAATGTTCTGACGTTCCAGGTGCCAATGCTGATGTTGTTTCTGGCACGGAGGTTTGGTGGTGCAAGCAAGACAATGCAGAAACAACCCTCAGAAAAAATGGGTGTCTGACTTGGGCACCCAGAATTTTACACACCCCCATTTTCCATAAGGATGGTAAAGAAAGTCACCCATTTTAGGGCTTTTGTGTGTGTACACACACACACACACACACACACACACACACACACACACACACACACACACACGCACACACGCATGCACGCACCCACCCAAACACACACACTCGTGCTACAGTCACTCGTGCTACAGACCCCTGACAAACACAAATCATTAAAGGCAAACACGTTCTATAAACAAAATGATAACAGCAAAGTCTCACTGTTAGTGGTGGGGTCGTAGTCGTAGTATGATAAACACACCAGACGCACGCACATAAGGTTCTTTTAAATAAATTTCATTCAGCTGCAACCCGTCACACGTGGCTTAAGGATGTAGATAATACTGGAATAACAGTTTCAACAATATTTTAATTCAGCGATGCGATCTCCACACAATGCATTCCCAAATGCACCTACACAGATACAATGTCTTCTCTTCTGCAAATGTCAACACTGGCGACACAAAGTTCCTCACACAACATACGCTGCGTCTCTCACAATGTACACCCAATACGGGCCACGTATCTACGATAAACTGTGTGTCTCTACAATTGACAATGCAAGACAATGTACCTCCGTGCTTCCCAGCACAATGTTTTTATAGTATAAAAACTTTCTAGAATAATCTAATACATTTACACAACGCAACCAATCAGAACGAAACACGTTACTGAAACTCATAAATATTAATAAAAGAAGAACTTTCTCGAATAACTTAAGTTGTCTACAAAAATTCGGTTGCTCATTTCAGCCCCAAATCCCAGTATGTAATGATATCACACAGAAATATGGCAAACCGTTTACGAATTTTCACAACACGCAAAGAACGACTGCTAATTTCACGCGCACAGTAAACAACTATGACCAGCAGCTTTGCTACTATGTTACAAAAATGTAACTTACTCTTTTGACGTCACATGTACGAGGTCACTAGACAGCGCGACTCTGTTTCGAATGTTCTGGTTCATTCTCAAATAATCTACGCAAAACAAAAATCGACCGCTCTTCTCCGTGCGATTTTTCTAGAAGCTTCTGGACTAAAATTAACGTATCATAACAAAGCCAAAACCGCTATCATGGACGAACAATAAAGAATCTCACTGAAAAGGTACGTGATACGTAACCAAGAAAGCTCAAATCATATCGGATCGTTTCGTACGATTAACACATGCATGCTCTCACAGGACAACACAACCACAATCGTAACACTCACACAACTTTCCTGAATCCGGATTAACTCAATTAGCCCCAAGGTCCCATTTCTCAAATTTTTGTGGTGTTGCCTAACGACTATGTACCAATTGTAGGAGGTGGACTTGTCATGATAATTCAAGGGTAGCGCCAGATGAGTTTGGCGCCTTCAGGCGCCAAGCTCATCTGGCACTACCCTTGAATTATCATGATCAGTCCATCTCCTGCTGCAGGGTCCCGGGGCTAAAAGGATTAATAGAACTTGAGAGCTTTAATCTAAGGAAAGAAAAACTTGCTGAGCGCCGCGGTGTCAATGGACGTAAAATTGCGTCTTTGAAAGCAGGGAACATTTAATACAAAATAATCCCATCAATATACGAAACACGGGTAACAATAGGGCCAGCAAAGGGGCAAAGAACCTCATGAGCCCCCGCAGATGCGGCGGATCATGAAGTTCTTTGCCTCTTACCGTTGGGCGGTGTTTGCATTTTTTTCCGGCAGTGAAAGGGTTAAGCTTCGATTTTGTTTAGCGTGGATCTAGCTATATGTGAAACGGGAAATGGCCAACAGGTGGTTAACTGTGGTGGGCAGTGGGCAGTGGGCAGTGGGCAGATGTTCACATCTGCACGGGACATAGACGACCCCGCCCTCCACGAGTCCCCTACTGCCTTGCAGGCCTGGCCGCTTGGCTGCGGAAAGGCTAAGGGAGGAAACCCCTGACATCAAAGCCCCCGTGTCTCCGGGGAAGGCTTTTGAGCCAGAGACTAGGACAAGGACAGTCTGATATAAAACCTACGACCCGAGGACCTCGATGCCATCGTCCCAGCTTGCTAGGCCATGGCAGATGAACCAAGGGTTTAAAGGGTGGGGCCAGTACTGCGCACACTGCACTCCACCAAAAAGCTCCACCGCGCAGGCTTTAGGAAACGTCCACGGACCATGACACTGACCATTCCAAGTCCTGTAGCGACGGGCGAGGGGCGAAACGGCAGGTGAAAGATGTCACTGGAAGCCGCAGTCTCAAACCTGCATGCAGGCGGTTCAGGATATTGGTCGCCTGATGTTGACCTGGGGATGACAACATCACTCGGCACACCCTGAACGACCAAGCAGCCTTCTCTAGGGACAGCACTGCTTGCTCCACACGGAGAGGGGCCTAGAAAAGGTGGCCTAACCAAAGCTCGTCCCCTCGCAACCCCAGTTGGCTAGCCGCGGTCAACGGGCATCTTCTCCTGCGGTCAAAAAAACAAGAAAGAATAACGGATCCACTCTCATGACGACCACGACCGGACTCAACGTAGCATGCTGGAACGTCCGAACCATGCTCGACAAAGCAGACAGCGGACGCCCTGAACGTCGCTCCGCCCTCATTGCCCATGAATTGCGGAGGTTAAACATCGACATCGCCGCGCTCAGCGAAGTATGCCTTCCGGACGAAGGCAGCCTCCAAGAACTTGGTGCTGGGTACACCCTCTACTGGTCAGGCAGGCCTGCATCAGAAAGACGGCTTTCAGGCGTGGGTTTCATGGTCAAGACATCCATTGCGACTAAGCTGGAAAACCTACCAACGGGCCACTCAGACCGCATCATGTCCATGCGCCTCCCACTGAGACACCAGCAGCACGTCACCCTTCTCAGTGTGTACTCCCCAACCCTCCTGGCAGAGCCTGCTGAAAAGGACAAGTTTTACACTGACCTGCGCAGCCTCCTACAGAGTACCCCTGCAGACGACAAAGTCATCATCCTTGGCGACTTCAACGCCAGAGTGGGCCAGGACTCTGAAGCCTGGAAAGGAGTCCTCGGCAAGCATGGCGTGGGGAACTGCAATGACAATGGCCGCCTACTGTTGGAGTTCTGTGCGGAGCAGCAACTGGTCATCACCAACACTACTTTTCAGCAAAAGGACAGTCGAAAGACCACCTGGATGCATCCTCGCTCCAAACACTGGCACCTTATCGACTATGTCCTAGTGCGTCAGAGGGACCGCAGTGACGTCCTCCTCACCAGAGTGATGCCCAGCGCAGAGTGCCACACTGACCACCGCCTTGTCCGCTGCAAACTCAGGCTCCACTTCAAGCCAAAACCCAAGAAATGGGGGCCCCCCAAGAAAAAGCTTGACGTTGCCAGCCTTCAGCGTGACGATGTGAAAGCTGCCTTTCAGACAGATTTACAGCGCAGGCTCAAAGACACAGCGGACCCAGTAGACTCCTCCCCTGAAACACTTTGGGAACAACTGAAAACTGCTATTGCAAAATCCTCTGCAGAAGTCTTGGGTTTCGCCAGAAAGAAGAACAAAGACTGGTTTGACGAAAACGATGTAGAGATCCAGGAACACCTAGCAAAAAAAAAAAAAGAGCCGCCCATCAGGCCCACCTAGCCCAGCCTTCCTGCCCTGTGAAGAAATCTGCCTTCCGCCTCGTCTGCAGCAGTCTCCAGCGCAAGCTCAGAGATCTCCAGAATGAGTGGTGGACCAGACTTGCACAGAGGACCCAGCTTTGTGCTGACAATGGTGACTACAGGGGCTTCTACGAAGCACTGAAAGCAGTGTATGGCCCCAGGCACCTGGTACAAAGTCCCCTGCGAAGCGCGAATGGCCAGGCACTCCTCACAGATAATACTTCCATCTTGAACCGCTGGTCGGAATACTTTCAGAGCCTCTTCAGCGCTGAGCGCACTGTTCAAGAAGCAGTCGTCCTACAAATCCCACACCTCCCAGTAAAGGTTGAATTGGACGAACCGCCCACCGCTGAAGAGACCCTCACAGCCATCCACCAGCTCAAGAGTGGCAAAGCAGCAGGCATTGATGGAATACCGCCAGAGATCTGGAAACATGGAGGCACAGCACTGCACAACAAGCTCCATGACCTCTTTCTCTGCTGCTGGGAGGAAGGAACACTACCAAAAGATCTCCGTGATGCAGTCGTTATCACCCTGTACAAGAACAAAGGCGAGAAGTCTGACTGTTCCAACTATCGGGGAATTACCCTGCTGTCCATTGCTGGGAAAATCCTTGCAAGGCTGCTCCTGAATCGGCTGGTACCTGCCATCGCTGAAGACCAACTCCCAGAGGGCCAGTGTGGCTTCAGAGCAAACAGGAGCACCACCGATATGGTCTTTGTGCTGAGACAGCTACAGGAGAAGTGCCGCGAGCAGAACAAAGGGCTGTACGTAACATTTGTCGACCTAACAAAAGCGTTCGACACTGTGAGCAGGCAAGGCATGTGGCAGATCCTGGAGCGACTTGGCTGTCCCCCAAAGTTCCTCAACATGATTGTCCAGCTACACGAGGACCAGCAAGGCCAGGTCAGACTCAACAATGATCTCTCAGAACCATTCCCTATTCTCAACGGCGTAAAGCAGGGCTGCGTGCTGGCACCGACCCTCTTCACCATCTCTTTTAGCATGATGTTGAAGCAGGCCACAGTGGACCTCGATGATGACGATGCAGTGTACATCAGGTATCGTCCCGATGGCAGCCTGTTCAACCTTAGACGACTGCAGGCCCACACGAAAACCCTAGACCAACTGATTCGTGAGCTGCTTTTTGCTGATGATGCTGCCCTCGTTGCACACACAGAGAGAGCCCTGCAGCGCATCACGTCTTGCTTCGCAGATGCTGCCCAGCTCTTTGGACTCGAGGTCAGTCTGAAAAAGACAGAGGTCCTCCATCAGCCGGCACCCAAGACAGTGTATCGCCCTCCTCACATCACCATTGGCGAGTCTGAACTAAAGTCAGTGCACCAGTTTACTTACCTTGGCTGCATTATCACGTCGGACGCCAAGCTGGACAAGGAGCTTGACAGCAGGCTGGCAAAAGCGAACAGCGCTTTCGGGCGACTTTTCAAGCGGGTGTGGCACAATCAACAGCTGAAAACAGGCACCAAGATCAGCGTGTACAGAGCTGTGGTCCTCACCACCCTGCTGTATGGTTCCGAGTCTTGGGCCCTCTACCGCAGCCAACTACGACTCCTCGAACGCTTCCACCAGCGCTGCCTGCGTACCATCCTGGGCATTCACTGGAGTGACTATGTCACCAACGTCGAGGTCCTTGAACAGGCTGAAACTGTGAGCATCGAGGCTTTGCTGCTGCGGACACAGCTCCGCTGGGCGGGGCATGTCTCCAGGATGGAGGATCATCGCCTACCAAAGATCACCCTGTTCGGCGAGCTTGCTACTGGACACCGTGACAGAGGGGCACCAAAGAAGAGATACAAAGACTGTCTCAAGAAGTCACTTAGTGCCTGCCAAATCGACCACCACCAGTGGTCTTCGCTTGCTGCGGACCGTGACACCTGGCGCTCCACCATTTACAAGGCAGCTGTCTCCTTTGAGGACTCTCACAGAGCTAGCCTTAAGGACAAGCGGCTCAGGAGAAAAAACAGAGATGCCGCAGCTCAGAACCCTGGCCATACCTTCCCCTGCAGCTACTGCGGTCGAACCTGCCTGTCTCGGATTGGCCTCCGCAGCCACGAACAAGCCTGCAGACGTCGTGGGCAACTCCTATAAAATCTTCGTTCGCGAAGTCAAGCCAAGAGGGGGTTAACTGACGTTATGAAAGGAATGATAGCGCTCGTCATGGCGGCACGAGAAAGAAACATCTGTTCCAGAAATTGTCCGTATTAAAATCAGTAACTACGTCTGACCCGTTTGCAATATCGGCTTAATACACTGAGGTAAGGTATCATTCTACTCACTCTCTACATATACTGAGGAGCAAAATAAATGCGACATTTTGGAATCACCGGAAACACCGGTAACTACGTCTGACCCGTTTGCAATATCGGCTTAATACACTGAGGTAAGGTATCATTCTACTCGCTCTCTACATATACTGAGGAGCAAAATAAATGCGACATTTTGGAATCACCGGAAACACTAAAGTGTTTCCGATGATTCCAAAAATGTCGCATTTCTTTTGCTTGTCCGTGTAGGTAAGGGATGGTTCGTTGGTACTTTCCATTTCGATATTTGACGCTGTGAATATGATAAAATAAAATGTGTTTAGGTTACTTTGTTATTGTACACAGGCGTACGCGCGTCTACTGCTAATAAATTAGAAAGTGTTCATATTAAAAAGTTTCGATTCAAGCGCATGTATATGTAATTCTGTTATTATAATGTTGTTGTGATGAGACTTAAGTTGTTTACACAATCTTTTAATGTTTTTTTTTTTTTTTAAATTCTGTTTTGTTTATGCCGGAGCGACTGTCTCATGTAATAGCCGGCGCTGTTCTTATGGCGATTGCCGCCCCCAGGTAGCAACTGCCTTCTTTCTTCTTCTTTTTTCCCCGCGTATTTTTGTTATTTGTGTAACTAGACTCAGCCAAGCAGAAAGTTTAAAAACATTATATTATGTGTTACAGCACGGATGTACAGAAAGGCTGATTTCTCACTCTTTAGTTCAGCCCGCAGCCTGCTGCAGTCGTGTGCGATAGCCCCTCCCCGCTGTGAGCAGGCTATCTAGGTCACTGGCTAGCAGCAAAAATCCCTTCTCTATTCTCTGTAACTGACTACTCACGAGTGGTGTGTAATGCCTGTGTTTAATGTTCTCTATCTCCTCTTAAGCAGTTTTCTACATAAAACCATTTAACACACTTGTGCACCAATTCCTGCTGGTTCCTGTGTTGGTGGTATTATTCACGGGACGTTTTCTTAAGAGTGCAATCCGAGGATAAAGACAGGTACCGTGTTTGTGTGTGACTGAATAATAAGTTATCTGTGCATCGCACAGTACTGAGTAGGACTGAACATTCATTCTCTATGTAATACTATTGTGTATAGTGTAATCCCGGTACTTTATGCTCTGCTTATAGCCTCCAGTATTCTCTGTGATACTGTTTAATAGTATCAGGTACTAACTGTTGTCTGCTCATTCATATTATCCTGGTTCCTTTATTCCGAAATGGTGGCAAGGGAAAGACAGTACAGTTAAACATAATTAACGAACAACCGGAAAAAGGAGACGTAATTCAATTTAAGTACAAAAACTGTATTCATCCCTGAAAGGTAAATTCTAACAACGGTTAATATTAAGGAACCACCAGTGTGATATGCTTCGGACCTATTACTTGTGTTCGTGTTCATATAATGGCCCGGTGTGATGTGCTTCAGATCCGCTGTTATTTGTGTTAGTGTTAATGTAAAGAAACCAGTGTGGTGTGCTTAAGACCTGTTACTTGTGTTAGTGGTTATGATTTATTGTGTAAACCCAAGTTTACGGCATAAATACAGTACACAAATGCTGGTATCAGCATGTTTGTGTTGATCGTTTTGATGAACCTGACGGATTACCAGCTTACCAGCTTCATAGCAGTGAAGTGATTTCTGAGGATAGTGTTGCTCTAGCAGGAATGGCCCAGGAAATCTAGTAAGTGATAACAGTCGCGGCTAGAATGCTGCGTAGATACATCAACTTTTCATCCCACAGAAAACTGACATGCACAACAGATTGAGCTTTAAAGTTAATGCTTTATTTTGTCAGTGCATGTTTATTGTATTGCAAATATGAAATGTAACTGCTCTTGAAGGTGTGCTGTTAGTAAGCAGCATGGGCACGTTTAGTATGAAAAGAAAGCAAATTTTATCCGCTACAACTTTACCCTATGTTACAATGACATTCTTGAGACAAAAACGCATTTTGTGATGAATGTTCAGTTACTAACACGTTTCAGCCTTTCCGCTGCAGTGCGCTGGTATGCCGCTGTCGGCACGTACACATAGTGTAGGGTACTGGAAGAGCACTCCTTTCTAGGGAGATGAACAGCTCTGTCACTCTGCCTGAAGAGGCGCGCGCTAATGACTAATTGCCCCTACGCCCGGCCGTGCCACAGATGGCTTATCTTGTACTCAGTTGCCCCCGGTCCTCTCCTAACTAAAAGTTTGGTTCTGCACAGCCGTGACAGAGATACTAAGATAGGACCATCTTTAGTTTGCTTGTGTTAGGGAGGTTCAGGTCGGGTTGGGGCCGTTGGCGCCGGCCATTAGACGCCTTGGCGACGGGCTTCACTCGTCCCGAGCCATTGTCCATTTGTTTGAAAACTGTTGTGTGAGTGTGTGTTGATTGCGAGTTGCATCTGAGGTGGCGAAGCAAATTTCTGTTTTTGAGATAATAAAGTACTCCTTATTCTTATCTATGTTATTTTTACCTTTTTTTTTCATTTCACATGTTCGGTTAGTCCCCATTTACTTCAGCTTTTGTTATTTTCTTCCTTTTTTATTTTTTTCAAGTTTATATGTTTAGTTTTATTTTATTTTATTGTGTTTTCTTTTGTATTTCCCCCTAACTCATATTTAGAGACGGAAATGCTTTTTGTAGTTTAATTACAACTGGACATGGACAACTCTGCTTTTGTAGTTTAATTATGATCACTTGTAATTAACCGACGCACTACAGCAGGAGATGGCTGGAACTTGATAATTCCAGGGTAGTGTCAGATTTGCTTGACACCTAATTTCGCCAAGTTAATCCGGCACTACCCTTGAATTACCCTTGAGTGACACCTCCAAGAACTGGGAAATGCGGCCTTGCGGTTAACTACTTCAGCCCGACGGCCGTATTTCCCAATTTTGGGAGGTGTCATCTAATGACTATGCACCAGTTGCAGGAGATGGATCACCATGATAATTCAAGGGCAGTGCCATATTAGCTTGGCGCCCACAGGCGCCAAGCTAATCTGGCACAACCCTTGAATTATCATGGTCGACCCATCTCCTGCTGTAGTGCGTCAGCGCTGAATGGGTTAAATGTATTTTATCTCTAGCCCATCAGGTGCAATATCAAACGTATATGGGGTCCCAATTATGTAACATTTACCTCGAAAAATAAGTTTTGAGTAGAAAGCTGATGATGTTTCATTCAATACTCGAGACTACCATGCATACGTGTTACGTGGTGGAGTTGTAGTCGAAGTATGATAAACACACCAGACACACACACGTAGAGTTCTTTAAAATAAACCTCGTTCAGCTGCAATCCGTCACACGTGGCTTAAGGATGTAGACAATACTGGAGTAACAGTTCCAACAATATTTAATTCAGCGATGCGATATCCACACAGTAATGCACTTTCAAATGCACACACTACTGATACAAAGTCTCTTCTGCAATGTCCACACTATGACACAAAGTTTCTCATACACAGCGCCTCTCGCAATAAACTACGTGTCTCTACAACTGACAAAGCAAGACAATGTACGAACGGGCTTTCCCAGCGTCCTCCTTATATATACTATCAAATTCCAGAATATTCTACGGAAATCATACAACGCAACCAATCAGAAGGAAACAGGCAGCCGAAGCTCATTAACATAAACTTTTCAGAAAAACTATAACAGGCTACAAAAACTCGGCTGCTCACTTCAGCTCTAAATTCTAGCGTATAATTAAGTCACATAAAAGTATGGTAGCCCTATCACCACGTTCTATGATAGCTCAAAAAGGTACGAGAACATTCCCAAAACAAAATAAAGGCTGCTCAATCCACGCGCACAGGAAAACAAAAAGTAGCAAAAAATGTAGCGAAGTGTTGCCAACTACCCGACGTGACACTTATGATGTCACTAGACAGTGCGACCTTTCTAGAACGTTCCGGACTAAACTTAACAAAACGAAATCGGCTCTACTCACGAATAAAAAAAAAATCTTACTAAAAAGGCATGTGAATCATAACCGTGATAGCTCAAATAAACAACGGATCGTTACCTACGAATAACACATGTACGCTCTCACACAACCACAATCGTAACAATACGAATCTGCAAAAGATTTGATATTTATACATTTCGTTTCCCTCCATGAAGGAGAGGTAGCACGTGACTAGCTAGCGTCAGACAGTCGACACAGGGACACCAAATTAAGAGAAAATGAGCTTCGCAAACTTGATTTTGATATAAATGTACATGTTCTTTAATTAAAATGCTAGCAGCAAATAATGTTAGCATTGTAGTGTGATTTTGTTGATAATATGTACGTAAAGTTTACGATTTATGTTGAAGTTTACGATTTATGTGGAGGAATTTTACTGCATGCAAAATTTCGCCATAAAACGATTGCAGGGCGTTTTAGAAATAAAGCCTGAAGTAAATAAAATGTAGTAGACAGCTTTCAGATTTCTGCTTACGTGCGATAGCTAAAGCAAGTCTATGTCATGGGCAATCCGTCGTCTGTCCATTCTCTGTCTTCTGTGGTAAATTTTAACGTTGACATTTCTCTGTGCAATCCACATACTTCCAATTTGGCCAAAGGGTACTTTGTAGCAATATCTTTCTAAACATGCCAATTTCAGTGACCTCTCTCAAAGGTCACATTCAATGGGGGTCAAGAGAGGGGTCAAACATAGCAATATTTTAACACAAATTCTTTCTCCTCAAATACTATTTTCAACTTCAAACTCAAACTTGGTTCAGAGGTATCTGATGGTAAGACCTTTCTATGCATACTAATTTGGATGGCACATCAGAGAGTTCAAAAGTCACGAGGTCAGCACATGTATGAACAATGCCAGTTTCTGATAGAATTGTATTTTTTATTAATTTTAATCAATGTTTTTGCCAACTTTTCAGTCAGATTTGTCAAAGGTAGCTGAAGATAAGACCTTTATTTGCATACTAATTTAATGGTCCCCTTGCAAAGGTCAAGGGTCATAGGCGTCTGGATATATGCCCAAAATAGCCATATTTTGACAAAACTGTTTTTCCTTAAGTACTATCTTCAACTTCAAACTCAAACTTGATATAGAGATACCTTATGGTAAGGCCTTTCTATGCATACTAATGTGGATGACCTCTCGGAAAGGTCCAGGTTAAAGGAGGTCGGCAAGTGTTTTAAAAATGCCAGTTTTTGATAGAATTGCAGTTTTTTTCAAAGTGTATGCAAATTGAGTTTTAAAAAAAAGTGGGCATAGAGGTAGATGATGTTAACACCTTTCTTTGCATACTAATTTAATCGATGCTTCACAAAAGTCAAGGGTCACGAAGGTTGACAAATGTATGCATACATCTTGAGAAAACTCAAGATTTCGCTGGAAATAGAAGTGAGCCCTTTACTTATGTTGACACCTGAACAAATGCTCATTTCAGTGACCTGTTGGAAATGTCAAGGTCACAAATCTCACATTTATAATGTGGTTTGGTCACACACACGTGAGCCATAAGAGCTGGGTCTTTCTTGTTTTAAACTTGTTTCTATTACATATCAGCTTCATCAAGTACAGTAATGTTGGTGCTTGAAATGTGAGGCGGCATAATCAACATCGGTGGGCAGCAGGAAACATGGACAGCAAAAAGACACTTAGATTCATACAGAAAACACACACACACAAACCCACAAGTTTTCAGACATAACATAACACTTGTTGGTGCAAAGAGAAGAGACCCCTACAGAGTTTCACTGCCAAACTGACTTTCGTACATGCGCAGAGTGCTACTGACAACGATTACACAATGTGTGACCTAGCAGTGTCTGTCCAACCGAAAAGTCCTTAAGGCTCACTTGGGCGACCAAGCCAGGGTATAAAGTGAGACCTTCAACTTTTCAAAAGGCCTCTAAAAGTGTTCAGGTATGTTAATACGAGTAGAGGGGTGGCGTTTGCACCAGAGAAATCTGTTTTCTCAAAATGTGTGCATTTTCTCACGTTTGTCAAAACCCCGTGACCCTTGACCTCTGCGAGGGTCAACCAAATTGTACGATTAGAAATTTCTCATCACTAGCCGTCTTTGTGCCAAACTGTATTGAAAAGTGTGTAAAAACGCAAATAAATAAGAACATTCAACGAATTTGTCATTTTACACTCATTTTCTCATCTCTCGTGACCTTTGACCTTTCGGGGGGGGGGGGGGGGAATCCAAATTAATATGCGTAGAACAGTCTAACTACTAACAGCTTTACCTGTACTAAGTTTGGGTTTGAAGCTGTAAATAGTACTTCAGGAAGTTTTAAAAATAAATAAATTACTTTTTTTAACCTGTTTCCTACACTCTTGTGACCCTCGCCCCACATTAGTATGCAATACAATTTTTTAAGGTCTTACCGTCAGGTACCTTTATAACAGCCCACGAACAGATTGACGGCAGAAAATAAGCTTAAATTCTTTTACGCATTTTTTTTCGGAAAATAAAACAACAGACCAGTCGAAGAAATACTCGAAGCCAAAAGGCCACACATTATGTTTATCTGTGTGGCTCACAGTCGCCAAAATGTAAGTTTTTTTGGTGCAGTCATGCCAAACACTTCTCCGGCACATGTGTTGAAACGTAGTCATGTGAACACGTTTTATGTGCTATGGCCATAGTTAACTGTTGGTTTTAATTCTCGGACACGAAGCGCTGCGACTTTCACACAAACATTGGCCGTTAATCAGTCACTGTGTGGAAGTAATGTGTCAAGTGTGGTGTAGTATGCGTGGAACTGCTCCAATTTTCTTTGTATTTATTGATGAATTCTCAAGTTTGCATGACTACGAGAGACACAAGCTTAGGGAGTTTGAAGCAACTGTTCCCATGTCACAAAATAGCGGCATGAAATCGAGCACGTTTCAATCTGTATAACAACATTCAAGACAGACCAATTAATCACAACTAGTAATATTTTGGTGAGAATTTCTTTATTATGTCAAAAACAAACACAGCATTTTAGAAACAGCACATCTTGAAACTATTGCATTTTTAATTTGTTGTTGTTGTTGAAAGTGCATTACCCCCGTTGGGCTATGTTTCTGAGAACTATCCCATAAAATTGATTTATATCTGTAGATGCCTAAGCGTGTGGGAGTGGTAGGTGCCGGAGTGGCGGGATTGGCGGCGGTGAAATGCTGTCTGGATGAAGGACTCATTCCTGTGTGCTTCGAGCAGGCCTCCGACCTCGGGGGTCTCTGGAACTACAGGTACCATTTAACCTGTATACATACTGTCATTAATAGTAAAGGCAGTCCCGAACATTGTGAAATGTCTACATTGCATTGTATCTTTGAATACAATATCCCATTTGCTCACAAGATTCATGGCGTTCAGGCTTAACCCATTCAGCCCTGACGCACTGCAGCAGGAGATGGGTCGACCATGATAATTCAAGGGTAGTGCCAGATTAGCTTGGCGCCGACAGGCGCCAAGCTAATCTGGCACTACCCTTGAATTATCATGGTCGATCCACCTCCTGCAACGGGTGCATAGTCATTAGATGACGCCTCCACAATTTGGGAAATACGGTCGTCAAGGCTAAACGAGTTAAAGAACAAACAAATACAGCATATTCTTGCCCTTACATGGTATGTTGCTAGCACTGTTAACCTCTAAAGTGCCAGTTAACTCAGATTGTGTTTATGCTGGGCTCTTTGATTCAGCACACACAAAAAACCAGGGACATGAATTCAAAGTGGTGTAAGCAAGAGGCATAGATTCTCACGAGCCCCGGCAACTGCGGGGGCTTATGCGGATCTATGCCTCTTGCAGCTGGGTGGTTTTCAGATAGTTTCGTAGTATCGGCATTGAACGGCTTAAACTCAAAACAAGAAAGGAATGACTTAAATGATGTAAATATTTCTTTGACACTGTCTTTTATTTATTACTTTGCATCTGAATACCCAGGGATGACGTGAAAGATGGCGAGCCTAGCCTGTACAATTCCTGTGTCATCAACACTAGCAAAGAGATGACGTGCTACAGCGACTTTCCTATCCCCAAAGAGTTCCCCAATTTCATGAGCCACCGCTTCTTCAAGAAGTACCTGCAACTTTACGCCGACAATTTCAAGCTGCGGGACTACATCAGCTTCGAACACAGCGTGCAGAAGGTCAAGAAGTGCCCGGATTTTGACGTCACCGGAAGATGGGAGATGCTGGTGAAAGATGTAAAAACCGGAACGCCGCGAAAAGAAGTTGTGGACTACGTCATCGTTTGCAACGGTCATCTGCACGAGCCCAACATCCCGAAGTTTGAAGGTATTACTGAACACAATAATTATATGTGCCGATGTTCTGTGGTTTCGACCCTCACGCCCTATGGACGAAAGGTTCAAAATCATGAACAGCACACATACGCTTAATTGTGTGCGCTCATTTCTTCAGTGAAGGTCGTCCATCTGCATGGAAACAACTCACAACGGGAAAAAAACATGAGCCCGAATAATTTAAGATAAATAAACTCATTCCAGGAATCCGGCATTAATAGCTTCAAAAGTGTCGCATAGCGTTGCCAACGGAAACGCTATACGACACTTTCGCAGCTATTGATGCGGAACGTCTTAAATGATTTCAACAACAAAAAAGTAAATAAATAAATAAATAAAAAACCCAAACAGACTTAGAGACAGACAGGCAAAAAATAAATAAAAACAAACAAACAAATAAACAAACACGCAAAAAAGCAACGAAACAAACAAACATAGAGACATACATACAAAAACACATGCCCCCGAATAACAATGACAAAACTGTTAAATCTCTATTATCTTGAAGAGCGTCCCTTCTTTTGTGTGTTCACCCCTTTTGCTGCCAGTGATCACGAACTGCGCGTCTGAAACGACTGCACATTGACCGACATTCGTGTGGACAACACAGAGGACAATGGAACAAAATTAGGTATAAATAACATAACCTATATATATATATATGACCAACACAAGACATGAATTCAACTGCGGGGACGCGTGAGGATATTAATAATAATAATAATAATACCGTTATTTCATAATAATATCTATGCTATTTGCAGTTCACTATTTATCGGCCGTGAAGAAGCTAAACCGACACTTCTTTATAGTTACATCCATGTACATACATTATAGTTGGACTTGATTTTCAATCGGTTTTACTATATATATTTTCATTGGCCACGTGTTATACGATATAACAGCCATTCCGTTCCACTACAGTGTAACAATTTTTTTTCTGTTACCAACGGACTGGGAAGCTTCAAGGGACGGGTCCTTCACACGCACGACTACAAGGACTTTGGAGGGTTCGAGGGCAAGAGGGTGCTGGTGGTGGGCATTGGAAACTCTGGCGCTGATGTGGCTTGTGAGCTGAGTCGCCATGCTGAACACGTGAGTATTAACCCCTTCCCTGCCACTGTACGTACATTAACCCATTCAGCCCTGAAGCACTACAGCAGGAGATAGGTCGACCATGATAATTCAAGGGTAGTGCCATATTAGCTTGGCGCCTGTCGTTGCCAAGCTAATCTGGCACTGTCCTTGAATTGTCATGGTCGATCCATCTCCTGCAATTGGTGCATAGTCATTAGATGACGCCTCCAAAATTTGTGAAATACAAATGAGTTAAATTTGTTTCTGAAGTCTTTGTTTTTTTTCAACGACCCAAAGACACAACCCTCCAAGGAATAGAGATACAAATTTTATCTTGTCAAGAGACATAGATCCTCATGAGCCCCCGCGACTGCGGGGGCTCATGAGGATCTATGTCTCTTGCAGCTTCGTTATCTTCATTTTTCCGCGGTGAAGGGGTTAAATACATGTTACAAAAACAAATATTTAACTCAATCAGCCCGACTGCCGTATTACCCAAATTTTGGAGGCGTCATCTAATGGCTTATGTACCAGTTGCCAAGCTAATCTGGCACTACCCTTGAATTATCACGGTCGACCCATCTCCTGCTGTAGTGCGTCAGGGCTGAATAGGTTAATCATTTTATACATGTATTAATTAGTGGAAAGGTGCATCAAATTTCAAACCTGTTTCGACCGCGCAGACAAACGATAAGAAATAGAAGTATAATTTTATCGATTTAATTCTTAAAGTTAAGTGTTTTCTCCAGCTCAGTGAGTGCCTCTGACGATATCGCTTGGCACAAAAGACGTGTAACTACCCGTCTCTTCCGCCAAACAAATATCGTCAGCAGCACTCAAGGTATTAAAAAGTACAACTGTTAAAACAGCTTGCAGCGACTCCGTACAGGTTGCAGAAACTGAGATTTTTTTTTTTCATGTCGATCTGTGGTGTAATGTTCAGAGGACAATCCCCAAATTAATGAATGTCGACCGCGGGGCTCAGTCAGTTAGATTATATCTGAAAGCATTGTTGCTGCGTGGTACGTTAGATGCACTTCGGCAAAGGCGACTGCGAAGCGTATAAAATGCAGAGAAGAACCCAACGGAGAAAGAAACACGCTTAGAAAAGACAGTTGTTTCTTTCTCCGTTGGGTTTTTCCCCGAGCTCATGAAATTTAATACAGAATGGTCTGACGCGTAAATAACGGTAAATACGTGTTGGCACGGGGCGTTATCAGGCACGCGAATGTGCTTCCTAGGTGTATATGTGCACAAGACGCGGGTCGTACGTGATCCAGAGAGCGGGCGAGTACGGCCATCCCTTTGACCAGGCGGCCATCCAGCGCTGGAAGCAAATGCTGCCTTGGTCCCTCATGCGGCCCATCCACTATCACAAAATCAACTACAAGTACAAGCACGCCAACTACGGACTCGCGCCAAACTTCAGGTACAGGGCAGCCTCAGTATATCGCGGTACCAGAGTGACATAAAATCAGGCCACGTATTTCGCCGTCACGATAATGTTGTGCTTGAATTTACACGATTATACTATATAAAAAAAAAAAAAAACCCACAAAAAAACACACAAAAAACAACAACAACCGTGCAATAGATAAGACTTTTCAATCATCACATTGTCGACAGATCTGTAAGATCTCTTTTTTTTAATAAATCGCACATTCCCAATAAGCAAAGAGCCAACGACGGCCCCAGTGGGCCCGCGCGCCGCTCTGCGCGAGCTCACTGCGACCGTCGTGGGCCCGAAGACGTTCTGCTACTGAGGTTGGTTTTAGTTCGATGTCTGCTATAAAAAAAACAAACTATATTGTAACTGCTTTCCTGTCCCTGGCACAATCAGATTTGACGCCGGTGTGGTGACGATCAGCGATGACCTTCCAAACAGGATTCTTGTGGGCGCTATCTCTGTCCACGACAACGTGGCTCGCTTCACTCCAACCGGCGCTGTTCTGCAGGTGAAGAACAGTACTCTCGTCGTTTGGCAAAAGCCAATATGTCCAATTTGAGACAAGCGGAATTTTCATTGTATAACAATGCAAATCTCGCTTTTCTCAAAAAAAATGCATATATTGCCTTTTGCAAACTAATGACAGAGGTGAAGAACAATGTATTTTTAAAGGCATTTTGTATGTGACTCCAAGAAGTGTAGCAGTGGCGGTTCGGACAAGAGCGTTGTCAAAACACAGGCAGTTTTGTTTCTTGCTTCACTTACTTGTCTGAATGATTTAACACCTTCACTGCCGAGAAAATGTTAACGCGATCAAACTACAAGAGGCACAGATCCTTATGAGCCCCCGCGGCTGCGGGGGCTCATTAGGATCTATGCCTCTTGTTGAGCCCAGTTTGTATCCATGGTCTTTGGACGGTTGTGGCTTTTGGTCGTTGGATGAAGAGAGAGTTCAGAAAAAAAAAAAAAACGCGTCCAGTGGCAGAGAAGGTGTTAATGAAAAACATGAAAATCACTACAGCCGCCATCATAACGACTAGTAATTTGATTCCTCATCCGTAGTCTGGGTCCATCATGATTCTCCTCCTGAATCTCCTCCTCCTCATCATCATCATCTTTTTTACCCACTACATATATCACGCTTTCCTGTGTCTGCAGGACGGATCCACTATTGAAGGCATTGACGTGGTGATCCTAGCCACTGGATTCAAGTACAGCTTCCCTTTCCTGGAGCCTGATGTTGTGAAGGTAGAGGGTCACTTCCCCCATCTATACGAGATGGTCTTCCCGCCCAACAACCAGCCCTGCTCCCTGGCCGTCATTGGACTTGTGCAGCCCTTTGGGGCCTTGCCTCCTATACTCGAAATGCAGGTACGAAAGAAGTCTGCTCTAGATGTGAACGCAAAAGGCAGTGAGTCGATTTTTTCTGAAGAGCGAGATGGTACAATGAAAATCTTGCTCTTTGCCAAAATGTGGCCAAAACTAAGCTTAAAGAACATAAGACAAACAAGAGACATAAACCTTCATGAGCCTCCTGCATCTGCGGGGGCTCATGAAGGCTTATGTATATGCAGCCTTGCCCCGGCAGCTAAGGGGATTATTTAGCCATTGTACATGATTCATCTGCCGCTGAAAGTTATTATCCTAATTGTATGATACTGCGTACAGGCTAGAGCGGCCGCTGCAGTGTTCAGCGGTAGGAGCAAGCTACCAGACCGTAGTGTAATGGAGAGCTGGATCGCAAAACGTAAAGACTTCATCACCAAGGTCTACGTTGATTCCCCACGCTACAGCATTCAGGTGAAATATCTGTTTGTCTTTCAACATCACACTCACTCTGTCTTTCGTGTGTGTCAGTCCTTTTCAGTTTGTCCATGAAAACCCGTGCGAGTTATGTTCCCTGACCGCAAGTCGTATTTCTTTTGCTCGAACGCTGATCTTTCTGTGATCTGACTGTCTGTTCAATCAAACTTATGCATGCACAGCCATCGAACTCTCTGTTTGTCAATCGTTATTTGTTTGAAAGAAACATAGACCTTATATATGAACACGTTTTGGTTTTACTTTTGTGTTCTTTTGTTTAATTTTCTTGTGTTTTGAAATTGCACCTTAACCCGTTCAGCCCTGACGCACTACAGCAGGAGATGGGTCGACCATGATAATTCAAGGGTAGTGCCAGATTAGCCAAGCTAATCTGGCACTACCCTTGAATTATCATGGTCGATCCATCTCCTGCAACAGGTGCATAGTCGTTAGATGACGCCTCCAAAATTTGGGAAATACTTGCGTCGGGCTGAATGAGTTAATTCTGACACAAGCTTTCATATTACCCAAGGAACGAATAGTACTCCGGTAGCTATGCACTGCAGTAAGTGTACATTTTCACTGGCAAGCTCGTGGCTTAAAAACAGAACTCGAAAAAAACCGCTCATTCTTTTAAACAACAGTGTGACAACTGTGTATCTATTTCAGGTCTACTTCATCCAATACCTAGACTCTCTTGGCAAGATCGTGGGGTGCCAGCCCAGCCTGCGGAAACATTTCTTCACCAACCCCCGACTGTGGAGCAAGCTTGTTTTCGGACCGAGCACACCGCCACAATGGCGTCTTGATGGTCACGGCAGGTCTGTATGAATGAAACCTTAAACCCTTTTGCTGACGATAGCACTTTTTGCCGCGACGATTCCTACAGGAATCATCGCGACAAAAAGCGCTGCCGACAGCAAAAGGGTTAACGCATTGCGACCTTAGCCCATTCAGCCCTGACGCAGTACAGCAGGAGATGGGTCGACCATGATAGTTCAAGGGTAGTGCCAGATTAGCTTGACGCCTGTCGGCGCCAAGCTAATCTGGCACTGCCCTTGAATCATCATGGTCGATCCATCTCCTGAAACAGGTGCATAGTCGTTAGATGACGCCTCCAAAATTTGGGAAATACGTGCGCCGGGCTGAACGAGTTAATTGCAATTCCCAGAACTGTTAACTGTCTTCCTTGTGAAGGCATAAATATACAGTAAGCTGATTTGGGAAAATCTTGATGTTAACGAAAGTGGACATACTGTCTCTTTTCTTCATAGGACGGCTGTGCTCTGAAGACCACACCAGGGTTTAATCCCTTCACTGCCGCGTAAAAAGTTAACACTATCCAACTGCAATAGGCATAGATTCCCATGAGCCCCCGCGTCTGCGGGGGCACATGAGGATGTATGCTTCTTGCCGAGACCATGTTGTATCCATGTTCCGTGGACGGTGTTGTCTTTTGGCCCTTGACTGAACCAAGATTTCAGAAACAAAAATGTAGTACAGTGGCAGGGAAGGGGTTAAGATACAGGTCGACAATGATAGGTACAGGAAAATAGACACCGTAGGCTACAGTTGAAATGAACAGCAAAGGCGTGTTATATGTAGATAAGGCGCCGCGCCTATTTCGAGGACGTCAGCTCAAATTTCCTGTTGTGGTAAACGCAGCTGCAGAAAACAGTAAAGCAGCTAAAAACTACAAGGTAAAGGTTTGCTTTGTAAAAGCAGAAGACTGTAAGTCCAATGAAAATCTTGCTTTTTACAAAAAGGGTTACAGTGTTTTTCCTTCACGGAGCAGACCTGTTTTCATTGCCCCTTCACTCTGGTGTTTATATCATTCGTCTTTCCTTTAGATGGGAGGGTGCCGCGGAGGCGATTGAAAATGTAGAGCAGAAGACGTACTACCCGATGAAGACTCGCCAGGCGGGACACGGAGAGAGGGAGGGATTGTACGACGGGTGGCTGAGGCTGGCTCGAAACCTCGTCATCTTCTTTATTCTTGTCTTCATTCTCCGATTCTTCATACTTCAGGGATACGTTTAGCATTTCATTAAACTGTGATGTGTAAACGAAATGACTCCCTCCGTGATGGATGTGACTGGTGACATATTACAGAACTTTCGTGCACTCAGTTACCGGTACTGTTTAGTAGAAGTTAACTCTTTGGCTGTCGGAAGCGGTTTTTGTCGCGATGATTCCAGCAGGAATCATCGCGACAAAAATCGCTACCGACAGCCAAAGGGTTCAAATTTTAAAGATTTCATCCGATGAGTAGAAGAGGGACAGGTTTGGGCCGAGAGGCGCTTTTCAAGGTGTGTAGTAACCCTTTCACTGCCGTGAACAAGGGATAAGACGCTCAGCTTCAAGAAGAAGATCTTAATGTGCCCCCTGCAGTCGCGGGGAGGGGGGGGGGGGGCACATGATGCTATATGCCTCTTGCTGACACCACATTTGTATCAATATTCCTTTGACGGCTGGGGCTCTTTGGCCAGCAGTTAACAAATGATTTCAGAACACAACCTGCGCCCACTGGCTGTGTAGGGGTTAATGGACAGTATTTCCCGCCTCTTTTCACTATCACAGAATACACAGAGGAGATAAACACAGCACATTGACGTAGGCCTACATGGTCCAAAACGCGACTTCGTCATATCAACCCTGAGCAGAGGTGTGGGGAACTGAGGCTGATTCACAACAGCAAGAAGAGTAGATTCTTATGAGCCCCTGCAGCTGCAGTCGCTCATGAGAATCTATCCCTTTGGCATCTTTGAGAGGCCGGGTCAGGAATTGTAAAGTAGGCCTAATAGTCAGTGGACAAAACGACACACACACACTGTATGGGACTGCGCCTCTGCCGTATACTAAACCAACAAGAATGGTCCGTTTCTGTTAGGACAAACTATATTAAACTGAAGCAAGCAAGACGCACATATTTTAATCAGCTTCTACAGTAATAACTGCATTTTGTTGCTGCACACACTGCAGAAGTGGAAACACACTGGTTGTCTACCTCGATTCGCTGCGCTGATCAGCGCAGCGAATCGAGGGAGACAACCAATGTTGAGGGGAAGGGGCTTTCAGCGACAGGAAAGCGTTTTGCTCACGTGATATTACACATTTCAGAAGTCTGTGATTTTTTTAATTTTTATTGGTTTTGGGTCTTTTACGTTCTTGATATTATATAGCTATGTAGCATTGATATTGACGTGTTTTGGTTTGTGCTAGTCAAAATGTAATGCCATTTTTTACCGTTTCGTTCATGTCCTCGTAAGTAAACATCGGATCACTGTCAGTTGTCACATTTCTCCCTTGAACTCTCGTTTGCGTTGTCCGTTCATTTAAATGATATTACATTGTCTGTGATTACGCTTTTTGATGAGCGAATACGCAACATGTTTGTACTTAATGAAAATGTAATTGCAAAACAAGTTCCAACTTTTTGAGTGCTCGCACATTCACTCTCTTTTCTTTCTTTGCTTTGTAAGTAAACACCAGATCACTGTAATTTTACAAATTTCTCCCATGGGCTCTCTTTTGCGTTCATTAAGCGATAGTACGTTGTCTGTGATTCAACCTTTTGGATGACAAAGTACGTAAAATAAATGCAGTGTATCTAATGAAACTGTCATTATTGTATTGTCATCCTGACTGGCATTGCAGACTAAGTTCAAACATTTCAGTGCTCGCACGTTCACTCTACAACTTCTCATAATGGAATAAATACGAAAACAATATATACTTCATGGTGTTTACAGGTACACAAAGACCATCGGGCAGAAGTCGGCCGCATTGGGCCGTGCGCGGGCCCACTGCGGTCGACTTCGGCCCCAAAGCCTTTTGCGTGCTGGGTAGTCAATGTATATGAGCCCCTTGGCAGTTTGTGGCGATGTCTTTTTTTATACTTGTGATTGCTGGCTTGAATTTTGTGTTCATCATCTTCATTCTGGCGACCCAGGCGACCTACAACTCGCCAGAGGCCAGCCGCTTGAGTGAGCTTAGTCCTGCGCCAGCCACTATGCAAGAGGCTCCGCTGCAGCGGAGCCCCTTGCTTAGTGGCTGACGAAGTGAGTTTAGTGCTGCGCCAGCCACTAAGCAAGGGGCTCAAAGCTCACTCGTGCAACTAGGCTTATGCGGACAAGGCCGCCGTTGGGCAAACATCGGCAGCTGTTGGCTCGCGCTCCAGCAGCGGCTGTTGTCGGTCTGATGACTTTTTGCGCACTGGGATGCATAGTACAACAGATTAATACAACAACAACAAAAATCCGAAAAAAACAACAACAAAAACCACAGCTTAGTGTTGTGATCTATATAATTCTTGAAAACACGGCCACAATCTCGAATCGGAACACGAAGTAACTAAATAGTCTCGAGATTCAAGTACAACCCGTCTTTGCTGCGCAGCATGAGCAAACTGATTGGCTCCGCTGGGCGATCTGGAACGAGGCTCAGCCGGAAGTTACGAAGAATCATGGGTACCGCCACTTTCAGCTGTGTCAAGGCAAAATGCTGACCGATGCAATTTCTGAAACAACCAATCAATGCTGTAAAATGAAACTTGAAAAGCATGCACAGAAACATTTTGTGCTGAGATACAATTATTATGTAACCGCTTCACTTCGAAGAAGAACTGAACATCACCAAACTGCAAGAGACAAAGATCCTCATCAGCCTCCGAGGCTGTGGAGCTCATGAGGATCTATACCTCTAAATAAAACACTATGCAACCATGTTACTTTGACGGTTTAGGATCTTTGAAGGTGACTTTACAATGAATTCACAGACACAATCTACGGGAAGTGAAGAGGTTAAGAACGGGCTTTCTTATGGACTACTTTCAATACGATAGACTTTGAGATGGGGTTGGTCGGAGCACGTTCCGTATTATGCAAATGACGAACAAAGGCAGGGACACATCAGACGGACAGTGAAGTAACACGATCCAAATTACGTCATGTAGTGCCCAGCTATGTTGAATCGCGCTGTTAAACGTACATTTGGCGGGAAACGTCGTGTGTGTGAATGTGTGTGTGTGTGTGTGTGTTCGTGTGTGTACGTGTGTGTGTGTGTGTGTGTGTGTGTGTGTGTGTGTGTGTGCCAGTGTGTGTGTGTGTGTGTGTGTGTGTGTGTATGTGTGTGTGTGTGTGTGTGTGTGTGTGTGTGTGTGTGTGTGTGTGTGTGTGTGTGTAGACACGGGTTTCTCCTGTGTCTGTCTACGTACAGGTCTGAAAATAGTTTAGGAAATGCTTCCTTCAAGATGTATCTAGGAGTACTTTTAACTCTCTCTCTCTCTCTCTCTCTCTCTCTCTCTCTCTCTCTCTCTCTCTCTCTCTCTCTCTCTCTCTCTCTCGCAGTTCGATTTAGGAAGACCGCTTATAGAAAGTCGGTTGACCCACATTTGAGTCCGTAATTTTCGTTCTATTCACTTGGAATTTTGGACAGCTAGCTTTGAAATAGATATTGAATGAGTTCGTAATCCAGCGTTGCCAGAACCTCTTCAACCTTTTCAATAATAATTAATTCATTTTTGCAAGCTTTGGATCCAGTATTTACTCCCATCAAACAATCAGCCCTGGCAGAGGCTGTGTGGAAGAAAACAGTCAGCCCTGGAAGAGGATGAGTGCCTTTCCGATGAGTGACGTGACACATCAAATGCGTCACTGTGTACACAGCGTCGTGAGACTAGCGATGCCATGACGTCAAGCTTATAGTGACGTTATTTTGTTGCTCGTGCTATTTTTCTTCAGAATTCCTGTCGCTACACGAACCCACAGAGCGTACTAATGGCGGGAAGCGCCGTGTGTCCGTCTTTATTTGTGTGCGCCGGCATGTGTGTTGATCAGAAATTGGCTTATGGATCAGAAGGATAAGCTTAAAAATATGAACGACTCTGAATGTTCGTAAAGGAAAAACGCATGTGAGCTCCAAACAATACGGTAGACTTTGGGGGTGAAATCCTCACCTTGTTTTGTATCACCACATTAACCCGTTCAATGCCGAGTACACTTGAACACCACCCAGTTTCAAGAGGTATAGATCCTCATGAGCCCCCGCAGTTGCGGGGGCTCATGAGGATCTATGCCTCTTACTGGCATCACTTTTAATCCATGTTCCTGGGATATCTAGTTTTTGTCTGTTTTGAGTTAACGAAGACTACAGAAACACAGTTTGCATCACATGGCACGGAACGTGTAAACACCAAAAATGGTCATAACATTATTTACCGGCCTGTGAACTGACGGTCACCGTTGTTTCAAGTTGAAAAAAAAAAATGAAGATCGCCGGTCGGGAATCTTGGGCTGTACAAACAGTGAGTTTCAGCGCTGCAATTTTGTCGTTCACCTGTTCTTACACGCTTGTCTTCAAATAATACAGAATACAAATATGACACACACACTTACCTTGGTCCCAAAGAAAAAGGCATAAAGAAGTTTGCTGAAGACAGTTCCTCCGACTCAAATCTTTCTGGATAAAACTCCTGCCATTGGAAACATAAAATGTAAGAAAAGAAGCAAAGTTTAAATTAAATTACAGTCACGTGAAATTATAATAACCAGTGTCGTCGGAACCGGGAGGGGGAATGTGGGTGATGGGGTGGGGAAAGCATCATCTGGGCTGGGGAAAAGCAACACCCCACCCCCACTCCCACCCCACCCCAATATTTTTAAGATACTCGGGGTGGGGTGGGGTGGGGGGGGGGACTGAATTTTATAAATTATATATTTATTTTTATTTTTTGGAGAACTGTTTTAACCTAGAATGATTTCGAATTTTTATGCTTGATTTTCTGTGTTTAGACTGAGTTGACGCTCCACCCCCCACCCCCGCACCCCCCGTCTCACCTTCCCCCCTCCACCCCCACCCCTCTATCTGTCACACACACACACACACACACACACACACACACACACACACACACACACACACACACACACACACACACACATGCACACGTTGTTTGAATTTCCGGAGGTTGCATTGTTTTTAGATATTGCGGCCTCGCCCCCCCCCCACCCCCCTAGCCCCCGCCCCCCCCCCCCTGATCCCCCCCCCCCCCCTGATCCCCCTCCCCACTCCTCCTGTTTGATTTATGGAGGCTGGAAAGTAAAAGGCCAGGAAAGCCAATGAAAAAATCTTCATACTCCACTGAATTAAGATCAGCAAACAACATTGCATTTACACAACTCGGCTTTCTGTTGACGACTACCGCCGTGGGCACACTGGTTGCCTCCATCCGCGGCAGCGAATCGAGGGAGGCAACCAGTGTGCTCAAGGCGGTAGTCGCGAACAATCAACTGCCAACGTGAAATGGCCTTAGTCCCCAGCTCGGCATTAAACCCTTAACTCATACAGCCCGGACACACCTCATCAACACACGGATCGAGCATGATAGTTCAAGGGTGGTGCCAGAATAGCTATTCTGGCACCACCCTTGAACTATCATGCTCGATCTGTCTCTAGAGTTGTAATTCAGTCCTTCAGCGGGTACCTTCAATATTTGGGGATTTCGGTCCTCGGGTAGAATGTGTTAGGTGTAGTTTCGCGTTTAGGGGCGGTCCGTGGCGCAGTGGTTAAGGCGCCTGCCACCAATGCTAAAGGTGCGAGGTTCGATACCGGGTTTCGGCGTTGGATTTTTCTCCTCTAGTAAGTGTCACCGTTAATTCGGGGGGACCGTTGGGGGTTCTTTCTCCGGGTACTCCGGTTCTTCCACCCCTTTTGTTATAAATTTCAAATATAAACGATCAAAATTTCTGAAACCTCAGTAGCTGAGCTGACCTTTCGCACCACGTGAATGTCCTGTGTCTGTCTTGCACTGTGTTTGTCTTCAGAGTGAGTGCGTGTGTGTCACGTGAGCGTGCGTGTTGGGTTCAGTTCGCGGCGCTTTGAGCCCATTCGCCGAATTGGGAAAAAGCGCCCATATATGATAACCGGTATTATTTAGCCACAGAGCAGGCTTTCATTCGAATGACTCATCGGGACGGTGCGCGCGTTTACATAGACCGGCCGATGGTTTCAGATTCACGACTAAATGGATACGCTGCTTACTTCATAACCCTCTCTGCTTTATATAGCCTCCTTACACCGTCCTAAGCCAATATGAAAGTCTGTTTTACTTACGTCAGGGTCATGCCAGATGTCCGGGTTTCGATGCATGGCGAACAGTGAGAGGCCGACGCGAATGCCTGAAATGTACGCAAGAAAAAATTAGAAAACGCTCGTATTCAAAGACTGTATAACGTCTGTAACAATGCCTATGAACAACCACGGGAAATGACGTCGAAACACTCTATTGCGCACAGTTAGAGTACACAGGAAAACACTGCAATGGACAATGGCCTATCTATCACCTGGAGGTGCCATGCTATCGTGGCACTGCCCTGAACTAGCACGCTCTCGTCAGTCTTCTGTCAGAGCTGAATCAGTTGCCAATTATTTTTACTGGCACCACCATTGAGCTATAAAGGTGGATCAAAATGTTGTTATAGTCTGTCAGGGCATAACACGTACAGTGCCGGCTGACATTAAGTTGAGTCAAGACTATGCCCCTACATAGATGCGAAGTTGTTTAAGCAAGAGGCATAGATCCTCATGAGCCCCCGCAAATGCGGGGGCTAATGAGGATCTATACCTCTTGCAGTTGGGTGGTGTTCTTGTGCAAGTGAATGGTTTTATTAAAGAAGCAAAAGCAAAATGAATCCCTCACCCTTTGGAACAACTCTGCCGTCTGGAAGCGCAATATCTCTGTCCGTGAACCGAGATAGGTTAGGGACAGGTGGATACAGGCGCATGGACTCGTACAGGCACAGTGTCGTGTGGTGCAGTTTGCCCAGATCTTCCCTGGAGAGTTATGAGACACATTCTTTACAACCCCTTAAATGACAATGGCCATGAATGATATATCTAAAACCATAACCGACTGAACACCAGATTCAAGGTGCATGTTTCTTGCATGCTGGGCTCTGTTTGCAGTGTTCAAGCAGTGAAAGGGTTAGATAATAAATATGAGGTCCGCGTTACATAAGAATAACTACAGATTCAAAGTAGACAATATTGAGGTTTCGATTGCAACGAACGACTCCGAACAACGAAAGAGCCAGCTTCTACCAAAAGCGTAGATAACACTCCAAACATCGCCAAGAGACATGGAACCTCATGAGCCCCCCTGGGTTCATGAGGATCTATGCATCTTGGAGAGGCTTGGAGGGTTGTCTATCTTATGGTCCAAGCTGATTATCCGCCGTGATTTCGCTCTCGTTCGTTGGTGGGAGTCTTAAACTCCTACAAAGAACGATAAATGTATAGATCCTTATAGGCCCCTGTGTATGGTGCAAATACTAGCCCTTTGTATGTCGGTAGCGGTTTTTGTCGCGATGATTCCTGTCGGAATCATCGCGACAAAAGCCGCTACCGACACAGAAAGGGTTTGTCAGAAAAGAAATTCGATCATATCAGACCGAGTTGGCTGCCTGCCGTCAGGTTTATTTTGGTTTCAGTCCTACCACTTCTCGCATATAGTTTCTGACGTTTGTCTTCAAGAATGTCCGAATTTTAATGTTGCTCCCAACGCTACCTCCCATATCCAAGAGTAAGTTGAGAGTAACTTTTAAACCCATTTGACCTAAAGCGGAGTACCTTGCTTACTGCCCGGATGGCACAGGACCAAGCTCACTCATGCAACTGACTCTTAGAAGCCACCGGAAACGGTGACTGCAGGCACAGTGGTCTTGAATGCCTACCAAGAGAGCTCTGATTTGCCGTTCAAAATTCTGTTGACTTCTTCACGACATTTCTGCTGGTGTTTCGGATATGCCGCCATGTTGTGAAGACACCACGAGAGGGAGCTGGCAGTGGAATCATGGCCGGCAAACATAAACGTGTCCACCTCGTCCTGAATCTCTTCTTCAGTCAGCCCATTGCCTTCAGTGTCCTGAAAAAAGGGTAATGAATTGAAGTGATGACCTGTCCACTGTAAGCCTGTAACAGCCAGAATTCAGTATAATATTGCTCCAGTCCGCCCAACCTAGCCTCTATTCTCTATATACACCTTAGTCCCCCCCCCCCTCCCCCCTCCCACGACTGAATTTACTCTCTGCTTCTGACTTTCCTACTACGTTTCCCGTTCGTCATACATGTACCAGATCTCTGTTCTTTGGAATGGCTTCTCACGCGAACTGAGATACCTGGACTGGAAAGAAGAACTCAAGCTTTAAAGACCAATCTGTCTGCTGCCATTGACTGTGCTCACAGACTCTGGTTTACATTGGAGCTACCTGCATCAGTATGTGTGTGTGCCTGCATGTGTACGTGCGTGTGTACGTCATGTAACCATACAAACTTTTCTGAAGAAATTTCCTTGAAATTTTCCCCCTTAACTTTTGTTCAAAAATTGACAAATATGATCGCAAAACGTAATGAAACCAATACAAATACAACATGGTGTGTCCTGTAGATGGATGTTGACGTTGTATTTGTGAAATTATATACTAGTAAACAGAAAAACAGATTTTGAAAAAAAACTCGCGTATCTACAAAAGTACTGCATCTAAACTATCACGAGCAATCATTCTCCCTCATCTAGCAAAAGATATAAAAGATTTCTGGTCACCTTGGCAGTTAGCAGAATATCCAAAAAGTCAATGGGCCGTGACTTTTCTTTTTCTTTTACCAGAAGGCGTCGCCTGTCCTCAATCAAGGAGCGTGAAAACCTGTGGATCTCATCGCAAGTTGCTTGAAATTTCTTCCTGCATTAATAACAGATAATATTTCCTGACAGAAAAAGAGACGAAACAAAAACAAAGACAAAAACAACAATAATGACTTTAGCAACAACAACAAAATGTTCAGTCGACGACAACAGCAACATATTGTAAACGATGTAAACCATTTCAGTCATAACTTGTCGAGTTTTAATCGTTCAATTATGTCAGGGTCAGACATGTAGGATTTAAATAATATATTATACGTATTTAAGGAGTATTGTGTGTATGGTAAGAGACAATGCTAATGAAATGTCGTAGGTACTGACAACAAAAATAACAACTTACTCTCCAACACAATGCTTAAAAGACCATCGGGCCCACGTCTGCCGCCGTTGGCCCGAGCACAGCTGTGCGCGGGCCAACGGCGGCAGACGTCGGCCTGATGGCCTTTGCGCACTGGATATGTATGTTTCCACAGTTGTGCACGGGCCAACGGCTACAGACGTGGGCCTGATGGCCTTTGCGCACTGGATATGTATGTTTCCACAGTTGTGCACGGCCAACGGCTACAGACGTGGGCCTGATGGCCGTTGCGCACTGGATATGTATGTTTCCACAGTTGTGCGCCGGCCAACGGCGGCAGACGTCGGCCTGATGGCCTTTGCGCACTGGATATGTATGTTTCCACAGTTGTGCACGGGCCAACGGCTACAGACGTGGGCCTGATGGCCTTTGCGCACTGGATATGTATGTTTCCACAGTTGTGCGCGGGCCAACGGCTACAGACGTAGGCCTGATGGCCTTTGCGCACTGGATATGTATGTTTCCACAGTTGTGCGCGGGCCAACGGCTACAGACGTGGGCCTGATGGCCTTTGCGCACTGGATATGTATGTTTCCACAGTTGTGCACGGGCCAACGGCTACAGACGTCGGCCTGATAGCCTTTGCGCACTGGATATGTATGTTTCCACAGTTGTGCACGGGCCAACGGCTACAGACGTCGGCCTGATGGCCTTTGCGCACTGGATATGTATGTTTCCACAGTTGTGCACGGCCAACGGCTACAGACGTGGGCCTGATGGCCGTTGCGCACTGGATATGTATGTTTCCACAGTTGTGCGCCGGCCAACGGCGGCAGACGTCGGCCTGATGGCCTTTGCGCACTGGATATGTATGTTTCCACAGTTGTGCACGGGCCAACGGCTACAGACGTGGGCCTGATGGCCTTTGCGCACTGGATATGTATGTTTCCACAGTTGTGCGCGGGCCAACGGCTACAGACGTAGGCCTGATGGCCTTTGCGCACTGGATATGTATGTTTCCACAGTTGTGCGCGGGCCAACGGCTACAGACGTGGGCCTGATGGCCTTTGCGCACTGGATATGTATGTTTCCACAGTTGTGCGCGGGCCAACGGCTACAGACGTGGGCCTGATGGCCTTTGCGCACTGGATATGTATGTTTCCACAGTTGTGCACGGGCCAACGGCTACAGACGTGGGCCTGATGGCCTTTGCGCACTGGATATGTATGTTTCCACAGTTGTGCACGGGCCAACGGCTACAGACGTCGGCCTGATGGCCTTTGCGCACTGGATATGTATGTTTCCACAGCTGTGGCGACAAGGACACGAATCGAGGACATAGCAACAAAGAATGAGTGTTTTTACACGCGCGACGCGACAGGCGACCGCGGCGAGACAAATATGTATCGTCCCATCCAGCGATTCTAAAGTGATTCAAAATCGATTCTGCCGCAAATCCACTGTGAAGGAAGCGTGGCTTTCAGCAGGTGACAGCAAATCGCAATGATTCTACTTTTTTGCCGTGTCGCACAATGCGGAGCTGTGGCGTAGTTACCGCAACCACAGAAGCAGAAGGTCTTGGGTCTGGCCGACGACGGACGCAGTTGGCCTGCGCACAGCTTGAGGACCTTTGCCCATTGTCAAGGTCCAAAATCACAGACCAGAACACGTACATTTAAAAGCTGACGTAGCTCTTACCCGTTAGCTGACATCCTGTATATTGTGTCCCAATGGTGCAATGGGTTCACGATTCTCTGAACAATAAGATCCGACAGTGTGTATACGCCTTGAATGTACGGATGTCGCTTCCTGTCAAAACAACAAGAAATGGTCACAGCTAATAAAAACAAGACTAACTATTAAACCTATTCACCTACTTTTCAGAAGTAGTTTGAAACAATAAAAACAGATGACTGTCATAGTATGGCTTCAAAAGATTGTTCTGTTGTAAATCCAACACAAACGTATCCGATTCCCTATGTGTAAGCAACTTTGAGGGCTAAACTTCGTTCAAAATAAAGTCTGAATTAAACACTTTAAATGAAATAAATTATACGAAGGCTTACCCCACATTACGCGAAGTAAACCGCTAGTGCTGAGGTCGACGGATAAAATGCTCACACAATTTTTGATTTTATCGTTCAACGTGAGGTGCTTTACTCCCCGTAATGAAACGATAGCCATCTTTTTATTTATTTGTGAACTTGTACTGAGTCTCACGGCACGAAGAATATTAGCGAGGTTTCGTTTACAACGAAGGACTCACCACGACGATAGAGAGCATAGACATAAACATAGACAACACGCTAAACATCTCCAAGAGGCATAGATCCTGATGAGCCCAGGGGGCTCATGAGGATCTTTGTCTCATGGAGATGCTTTTGGCAGTCCGCTGTGACCTCGTCCTAGTTTTTTGCTGGGAATCGTCCGGTGTAAACGTAACCTCTTTGTTATGTTTGTGCTGGTGTGCGACTTTAGACCGTACGGCACTAGGACCGTATGGTCTAAAATCACAGACCTTAGTCACCTTTCCTGCTGGCAATGACTGGCATGCCGGAAGAGGCAGCGCAGCATACTGTCCATGGTGAGTAAGCTTGCGTGGTGGAACACCTCAACTGGACCGTCAAGTTTTTGCCATTTCGCCTGCAAACGACGTTTTATACTCCTTCGGCTCTGACTCGCAACAGGAGATGGACAGACCATTATAGTTTAATGGTGGCGCCAGAATAGCTGTCATCGAAAGACTACAAAACTACCAAAAAATGTGATTTAATTAATTGTCCTCTGAAGACTTCTATTACAAAATGATGTATTGCTTGGCGTTTATCTTGCTGGTGCAGTGGTGTAGCTGGTAGTTAGTGGGGTATATGTGTCCATAAGTCTATTCTTATTATAATAATAGACGTATGGTGTGTTTGAATGAGAGGGTATGGCTTTAGGCGTGAGAGAGTATCGAAGTGCCACCTAGCTGTACGCAAGGGATTTTTGGGGAAAAACGTTTTGCTCAGCGAGTAGTTGTCATCATAACATGTGGTAAGTTGAGTCTACTTAACACATGTTACATGGTAACGTGATTAGGACACTCCCGTTGCGTTGAGAACGGGTGGCCATGGGAAAAAGGCGCCGGTATAGAGACAGGCCATTGAGAAAAAGTGTAAACAGTCTGAAAGAAGACAAAAGCATTTAACACATTCTCCCCCAGGACCGAAATCCCCCCAAAATAAACTTGCCTTCTGAAGGCCTGTATTATAATTCTAGAGACAGTTCGAGTATGATAGTTCAAGGGTGGTGCCAGAATAGTTTGGCGCCTATGGGCGCCACGCTATTCTGGCACCATCCTCGAACTATCATGCTCGATCCATGGCTTGCTGTGGTGTGTCCGGGCTGAATGAGTTAACAGCAAGAACAAAAAGGTCTCAGAACACACATACATTTATCGCTGTGCTCGTTCTGTGGGTACGTACATTGCTTAAACCCAGTCACATGTCTTGATTATTACAAATTATGACCGATTTCAAACATTTTCCTAAACACTTTACACACGCGGAAGAGTTGCAAAAGGACGAATAATAAAAATGAATGATATGATGATATGAACAATAACAAGAACCTACGATTAGCTCCGATGATGTTGCCCGGAATGTGTTGACGTAGTTTTTGAGGATGTCCACAGTAAATGCTGGCGTCACTAATCTTCGTGTTCTGTCCCACTTCCGCCCTTTCGATAAAAGCAGGCCATCTCCTGGCAAAATAAGATAAATGTGTGTTGGTCTGTGGTTTTGGAATTAACAGCCTGCAGCCGTAGGGTCCATATTCGCAGACCTAAGTAATACTATTTAAGCCAGGTGATGACAACTATGACGACGACGACGACGACAATAACGATAAATTGACGGGATACTAATGTATATTGTACTAATGCATATATGTACTAGTGTATATATGGCTAAGCTGTCATAAAAGCACTCACCCATCCATCTTTTTAGGAGTGAGTAAGAGAACTCGTCCTTCGGATCTGAAATTTTGAAGAAGAAATTACGTTCATTACTGTGCCTACAAATAGACTAGCGCTTTTACGACAGTTTATATGACTGACTGACTGACTGACTGACTGACTGACTGACTGACTGGATGGATGGATGGATGGATGGATGGATGGATGGATGGATGGATGGATGGATGAATGGATCGTTTGTTCGTTCGTTCGTTCGTTCGTTTGAACGATCGATCGATCGATCAATCAATCAATCAACCAGTGTAAATAAATCCTTTCGATGTAACGTGATAGACAAAGCGCCAAATTAGTATGACGGATGCTACAGGGCACCTTAATTGTAGAATTGAGTCTTGATGGTACATGTTTAGCAACATGAGTCGTAGGAGATGCATTGACCACTACAAACACTCGGTCCCGAAAAGTCAGATAAAAAACAAGTTGCATGACAACAAACAACCTGATCCAGCAAACAAAGCCCGCGCTACACTTGGATGCAATGCTAGCAGCGTGCAGTCGAACGTCCCCGTCCACATGAGTACCGCCCCTGGGTAGGTTTTTGCGAATTCCACTGTCCTCTTCAGACCGGCGTAGTCACCCGTTAACTGAAATTTAGATGAAAAGCAGTACGCTATCAAACAGAAAAAGAAAAAAATAAGTCAACTGACGTTAAAAAAAAACCCAACATAGACGAAAAGTCGTGAGCTAAGGAGCAGAGAAATTGAAATATTGCGTGCTAGGATGAAATTTCGGACCTCACAGCTTACAACCGTGAGGTCGAAATTACATACTAGCACACAAAGTACAGCTAGCTGTGAGGTCCGAAATTACAGCTGTGAGGGCCGAATTTTAAATTACGTCCTTACTACACAATATACTGCCGTGAGATCCGAAATGACAGCCATGAGGTCCGAAATTACATCCTAGCATACAATTTACTGTCGTGTGGGGGAAAGGACAATAATAATTTTTTTTTTAAATCCTGTTAATATATAGTCTTAGACTAACTTTCATTGTTAGCAGTTATATTTTGAGGACTGTGACATTAACCCCTTAACTGCCGGGGCAATGCGAACGCAACCCAGCAGCAAGAGATATAAATCCTCAAGAGCCCCCACTTGAGAATTGGTGTCTCTTGTTAGCCCTGTGTCCTATGAGCCTAACTTCAGTGGATTTGTGTCTCTTGTTAGTCCTGTGTCCTATGAGCCTAACTTCAGTGGATTTGTGTCTCTTGTTAGCCCTGTGTCCTATGAGCCTAACTTCAGTGGATTTGTGTCTCTTGTTAGCCCTGTGTCCTATGAGCCTAACTTCAGTGGATTTGTGTCTCTTGTTAGTCCTGTGTCCTATGAGCCTAACTTCAGTGGATTTGTGTCTCTTGTTAGTCCTGTGTCCTATGAGCCTAACTTCAGTGGATTTGTGTCTCTTGTTAGCCCTGTGTCCTATGAGCCTAACTTCAGTGGATTTGTGTCTCTTGTTAGTCCTGTGTCCTATGAGCCTAACTTCAGTGGATTTGTGTCTCTTGTTAGTCCTGTGTCCTATGAGCCTAACTTCAGTGGATTTGTGTCTCTTGTTAGTCCTGTGTCCTATGAGCCTAACTTCAGTGGATTTGTGTCTCTTGTTAGTTCTCTGCCCTTTGTGACGATCTTCGGTCCCATTTTATTTGTGTTCTTCACGCGAATGTCGGTCAGTGTGCAGTGTTTACAGACGCCGAAATTCATGATTACTGGCAGGGAAGTGGTTACGGTTCTATACAAACTGAAATACTCATTTTAGCTTGAATTTGTTTGTGTGTGTGCGTAAACAACATCGAACTATATTCCTAAGCCCCACGACAAATGGCAATACAAAATCGTTATCATTATCTATATACGCTGGAACGCAATATTGTAGCCTGTGTCACACAAAACTGTGAGTACTTAACATTTTTAACCCGTTCAGTGCCGAGAAAATTTGAACATCGCCCAAACTTAAAGAGGCATAGATCTTCATGAGCCCCCGCAACACCGGGGCTCATGAGGCTCTATGCCTCTTGCTGACACCACTTTGAATCCATGTTCCTAGGGCATCTAGGTTTTTGGTGTCTTGAATTAACAAAGATTGCAGAAACACAATCTGCGTCAGCTGGCTCTGAACGTGTTAATTATCATTCTTACTGACCTCTCTTGTGTTTCCATACCACCAGTGAGGAGTGGGTCCAGGAAAGTCTTTTAGAATTTTCATTAGCTCCTGTCGACGTTGCCATAGCAAGACAACCCTACCCACAACAAGCCTCACCACCAAGAGGATAGCGATGAAAGACAGGGCCACAAATATAACAGCCATTTTTCTGTAATTCAGACCAAAAGAATGGCTGTGACGCATGTCAAATGTAAAGAAATCCCAACACACGCTTTGAAAAGATAATTAAAATACAATATATTAAAGTTTAAGGATTTAACTCCAAAAAGTAGAGCATTTTGTACTTGTTTTTGTGTCCGTGTTGAAAAAGGTTTAAACTGCTTTTTCAAAATAGCACACACACACACACACACACACACACACACACACACACACACACACACACACACACACACACACACACACACACACACACACACACACACACACTCATACATACACAGCCACACCACGCTCTATCCACACCCGAAAATGTAACCCATTTAGCCCTGACGCCTTACAGCAGGTGATGGATTGACCATGATAATTCAAGGGTCGTGCCAGAGTAACTTGGCGCCTTCTGGCGCCAAACTAATCTGGCCGGCACTATCCTTGCATTATCATGCTTGATACATCTCCCGCAACTGGTAAATATTCGTCCAATATTTGGGAAATACGGCCGTGGGGTAAAAGGGTTAATAAAGATTGATATCGTTGCAGCCTGCAGCGTTATAAATGCTCAAGCACTTTTGAAAAACACATCATGGGACAACTGCACATCAAAAATCATGTTAAAATGTCCGTCCGTTACGTTAAGAAAAGAAGTACCCAACGGAGAAAGAAACACGCTTAGAAAAGACAGAGAACACAATTTATTAATATTTTGGGTAAATACCCTTTGTCAAAATAGACAAACAAACAAATAGAGAGATCAGTCGCTACTTATCTTCATGTATCGCAGAAGGAATGTGGCAACTGATCTCTCAAATTGTAAATATTAAAATGAATAAATTGTGTCGTAACTGTCTTTTCTAAGCGTGTTTCTTTCTCCGTTGGGTACTTTGCATTTTACACGATTGGCAGTCACCTTTTTGGTCTGGATTGCGTCCGTTACGTTGGAATTCACGTTTTTTTTGTGGTTTCTCTTGGAATACACTGCATGTTTTCACTCTGGGTTGCAGTTTTGGACCTTATGGTCTACAACCGTTAGGTCCAAAATTACAGGCCAGCATACTTATCTAGCTTATCGTAAGTTTATGTCGACTGACAAACTTCAGTTCTGGGTCAATTTTCTATCTCCGTTTATTTGTAGAAAAGATTGAATAATCGCTTTCTACGCCTAAACAGAGAAAGAACTTTTAGTATTTAACTCATTCTGCTCCGACACGCCACGGCAAGACATGGACCGAGCGTGATAGTTCAAGGGTTGTGCCAAAATAGTTTGGCGCCCATAGGCGCCAAACTATTCTGGCACAACCCTTGAACTATCACGCTCGATCTGTAGTTTCCAGAAGTGTAATACAGTCTTCAGGTGGCAACTTCAAAATTTGCGAATTTCGGTCCTGGAGCAGAATGTGTTAATCGCATAGCCTTTGCTCACGCGGGTGCAACAAGATAACTCCTACAGTGTAGTGTATTGTGCTGACTACCATATCTTGCGGCAAAAGTAGAAAGAAAGGTAAGACTTGCCTGTAATGATCAGAAGCTTAGAAGATCAAACACATTCAGTTGCCCACGATTGTGGAAGGCATCTAGGTCATCTACCTTTCAGCCCAAGCTGACCGACTGTTATCATTTGAACCACGCTCGGCCTTGCGTAAGAAGTACAGTCTACACATAGCGGCCGCCAAGAGTAGTGCATGCAGCCGGCACCTGTACTGTAAACTCAGTGCAGGCACAAGTGGTACATCCATATGCAAATAACAATTCTTCACCCTTGAAACATTAGTTAGCGTTTGCAGACTTTTGTATTGTTTTAGAATGCTGTGACAGCAAAACTTGAATAACAGAGAGGCAGACTATGAAGGAGAGAGTCTGAGCTTTGTTTGTAGTCACTAATCTACGCACCCCTGGGCACCTCTTCCCACAAAAAATTAAATGAATGAATGAATGAATGAATGACCAGCGCACATACGCTTGTGGATACTCCGCCGTTCTTTGGTGAAGGTCACCTTCTGCATGGAAACAACTCACAACGGTATAAACATTCGTTAGAATAACGACACATTAACTCATTCCAGGGGCCCCGCATTAATAGCTGCGAAAGTGTCCTATAGCGTTGCCAGCGGCAACGCTATAGGACACTTCCGCAGCTATTGATGCGGGGCAACTTAATAGAGTTAAAGAAAGAAGGGGGGGTCAGTGTCAGAATTTGTCATTTTGCTGTCGTAGATGAAAAGCCGTTTCCTTATTTAGAACTGCTCACTGGAGTGTTGACTCTCTGTTTGCTTTCAAAGAGCTGTCATACTGGATCCTGCTCTCACAGTTAGCGCTGAAGTGAAAGGTTTTCCAGTGTTCACAAAGTAAACCCCTTCATTGTGTGTACGGAGTGACCGTAGCGCTCTTATTAATGTGTCTGTTATCATACAGGACGAATGATCTCATTTTGAATAATGTCCCGCAAAGTTCGATTGCGTTTTGGTTTTACAGTCTCAACACGGATGATTTTTTTTTTTTTTTTTTGGTGGGGGGGGGGGGGGGGGGGGGGGGGCGGCTAAAGATGCGGCGTTTGGGTAGTTATTATTATTTTATTTTATTATTAATTTATTTATTTATTTATGTACCTATTTTACTTATTTTACTATGAGGAATATTTTGTATGGCTGTGTGTGTGTGTGTGTCTGTGTGTGTGTGTGCGTGCGTGCGTGCGTGTGTGTGTGTGTGTGTGTGTGTTTGTGTTTGTGTGTGTGTGTGTGGTGCGGTTGAGGCAGGCGTTTTGTTCGGGTCTCAAAGGCAACCGGTGGGGGAGAGGGGGAGTGTGGGTGAGGGGGTGGGAGTCGAGTGCTTGTGCGTTTGTAGCCTTTAAGCTTAATATGCATACATGTTAATCACTGTCACGCAAGCAAACTTGAGCATTGTGAGGGTAAATGCATATGCTTTGTACACACCTCCTTCTCTGCTGCATCAAGCAGAAATATTATCACCAGGCACGCATGATACGCTTTGAAAATATTACACATAATGTAATAATATGGCATTGGTGCGGTTTCGTTTGAAACGAACGTCTATCGAAATAACAACGACAGCGAAATCGCGGTTGACAGCTAACTGTACCATAAGCGTAGACAACCCTCCAAACATCTCCAAGAGGCATAGAGTCTCATGAGCCCGGAGGGCTCATGAGGATCTATGCCTCTTAGAGATGAACTCAGCGTCGTTTTTGTTTTTGTTACAAGCTGGATATCCACCGTGACTCCGCTTTCGTTCGTTGTCGGTAGTCGTTCGTTGTAAACGAAACCCCACAATTATGCGAAGGCGAAGACGTGTAGATTAGTGTCGTGCGTATTGATTCTGATCGACTCAGACAGCACAAACAATGGAATAGGTGATGCGTACACGCGAAACGCAATGCATTACGTGCCTTACGTTTCTCCGCCACATCAACGAACTTACGTGTCATGACCTGTGATGAAGGTCACGTTTTGACGTCACAGCTACACATCAGTTTGTCGTCACAGTATACAATATCACGTCAAGAAGTGTACGAGGCCATGATGAAGACTGTAAGCGAGGATAAACTCACCCAAGGCCGGAGTCCAGCACGAATAGCTGTGAAAGTGTCGTATAGCGTTGCCGGCGGCAACTCTATGTACAACACTATTGCAGCTGTTTATTTATACAATAAAACAACTTCGAAAATGAGTTATCATTATTATCGTTTATTCGAGTGGCAGTAGCAGTACTGGCAATAGTAGTAGTATTGACACTGCAAGACTTGCATGGCGAATCAAACGTAGACAATAGATATCGGCAGAAGCATCGACCTGGATAGTTTAACACATTCAGCCCCCGACACACCCCCAGCAAGACACGGACCAAGCATGATAGTTCAAGGGTGGTGCTACATAGGCGCCAAGCTATTCTGGCACGACCCTTGAACTATAATGCTCGATCTGTCTCTAGAATTTGTAATACAGTCCTTCTGAGGGCAACTTCAAATTTTGGGGGTTTTCGGTCCTGGGGAAGAATGTGCTAAGCGAAGTACATGATTGGACGCCGGATGGCTCAGCTGGTATGTGAATAGTAATTTTCTCAATATGGCTGAACTTAACCCCACTTTAGCAAGAGATATACATCCTCGTGAGCCCCCAATACTGCAAGGCCTCATGGGGGTTTATGTCTCTTGCAGATGGATACCCCGGGAATAAAGGGTTAAAAAAAAAGAGCGAAATCCGGATATTATGAATCTTACTTCAGAAAATAGTACCGCTGGATAGTTAGGATATATGGTGCGACTGTCCGAAATCCGTACGCCGGATAAGAAGTGCCGCCGTTATATGCTGTATGTCACAGTAAGCTTCAGTTTATTTCAATCTCGGGCCCCCTGGGGGCATGTGAAAAAAATTACCAAATGAGCTGTATACACAAAGTGCTCAAGAAAAATATACAATGTAGTACAAGTACGTTGAGACTAAAGGATGTCATATTATTATACATGTACAAAAATAAACATGTACTTTGAACAGCACAAACGCTTGGCATAGATCGTAATCAGATCATCCAGTTTACTTCTCCTTCTCTCTCTCTCTCTCTCTCTCTCTCTCTCTCTCTCTCTCTCTCTCTCTCTCTCTCTCTCTCTCTCTCTCTCTCTCTCTCTCTCTCTCGGAGCTCACGAATGTAGCACACCAAAAAAAGTTCAGAGTCAATTAGCGATGCAAAATTAGGCGATTTCGTCACTAATCAAAGTTCTACTGTTTGGATTTTACTACCAGTGTCTTGGCCTATCTACGCTGATCATAACGGTGTAAATTTGGACTTTGTGCGACCACAGACTTCTGCCATCTGACTGGTTTTCCTGTATCGCCATTGAACTGAGTACGACAATCGTCGATGTGACTGTTAGTACAACACTGCCAGCTACGTGCACTGTGTAGTACTGTGTATTACTGTGTAGCACTGTTGTGTCAATCGAACTGTGCTAAGATGGCAGACAAAGAAGCTCTATCCGCATATCCACTCGAGGTCTCTGGAACTACACCACCTTTAGTTACTGTCAGTGACATTCAGCGTATAATCGACAAGCAGACACAGGTGATTGACGAGAAACTGGGGTCTCTTCGTGCTGACCTTTGTGATGTGCTGACCTCTATACAGGCGATTGGCACCGACATTGCTGACTTGAAGCAACGCGCTCGCAGCCTGGAGGACACCTGCAAGGAACTGACTGAGAAGCAGGAGGAGGTTTCCGAGTCTGTAGAAGACTTGCAGGAGGACATGGAAGATCTGCGGAAACGCTACGAGGAAGAACTAGACAAGCTAGAGGCGTTCTCACGTAGGGACAATCTGCGACTCTTTGGAATCGTGGAAACGCCAGGCGAGACCTTCGATTCCTGTGCCACCAAAGTACTGGAATGTCTGCAGGGCACAGTGCCAAATAAAACCTGGACTGAGGACGATTTGGTACGCGCACACCGGGTGGGGAACAAACCGGACTTTGCATCTGTAGCAGCCAACCGTGCCAGAGCCAACAACAAGCCCCGCCCCATGATCGTGAAGTTCGCGAGATGGAGGGACAAGATGGACGTCCTGACCAAGGGTCGTGCTGCACTCAAGCAAAAGGGGGTTAATGTTGCTGGTGACTTAACCAACCGGCAACATGAACAGATCAGGCTGCACCGGGAGAAAGGAATGCGGGCGTACTACAAGGGAAACAAGCTGGTCGTCGCTGGACCCCTAGTTCAACGGAACCACGACACCGACAACTTCGGCCGCCGTCATGCGACAGACAACAGCGTCGACAGAAGACCGGACAACCGTATCCAAGGACTCGGTGCCGCCGCAGCTACTGGTCAGCAGGTCAACGCAACACCGGCACGTGCGCCACACTTGGTGTCCCCGTTACAGCCTTCACCTAAACCAGCGAAACGGCGCCGGCCACACAGTTCCCCTACAATTGAGGTCGGGGACGAATCCAGTGACCCGTGATATGTCGGCCAAGCCGCGTCTCCCACCTCAATTGCACGGGATGTGTCACCGATGCGCGCGTGTGTTGTAGAGCAGCCAGTAGATAATGTGTTGCATACACTTACCTTTCTGTCATGGAATGTTGATGGACTGTGGAGCAAGCTATCTGACCCAGACTTTCTACAATATGTAAGTAATTATGACATTGTGTGTTTGTTTGAAACATTTTTAGACAATGCTTTCGTCCCGCCTGACTGCTGGTCTGATTTCACGTGTTTTTCCTTACCTGCAGTCAAACTGTCACGTCAAGGAAGAAGCTCGGGAGGTGTTGTTGTGTTAGTAAAAAATGTGTATGCCAAGTTTGTTTTCCAAGTGAACATGACATGCGCTCAAAGTGTCTTTCTCAAACTTGACAGATCATTGTTTGGTACTGAATGCGATGTGCTTTTGGTCGCGTGCTATGTTCCGCCCAAGGATTCACCATTTTATAGACAATTACCGTACGACTGCCTTTTGGAAGAATTAGAACAGTGTCTTGCTAGTGCCCTCGAGCAATTTGGAGACATTCATTTCCTAATGTGTGGTGATTTTAATGGTAGAACTGGGGATTTGCAGCCTAATCCATATTTGTTTCAGCTTGATCCTGATGAAACACTACTAACTAATACCGCTCTATTTGAACCTTCACGATTTACTGAAGATATGACTGTAAATACATTTGGAAGAAAACTATTAGATTTGTGTGCATGTTTTGAACTGATGATTCTGAATGGGTTCTGTAGCCCTGATCTGTCAAAGCACCTGACATTTATTTCTCCCACTGGTTGTAGTATTAATGATTATTTTGTTGCATCTCCTGACTTTATTTGTTTGTGTGACAAACTTGAAGTTGGCGAGAGGATAGAGTCTGTACACATGCCACTGGTCCTTACTGTGTCTTGTGTACGTGTATCACCCCACAACGATGTTTCTGATGATGATACGCAGTGTTTTTCATTTGATAAGATTATCTGGGAACCTGCTAAGGCCCAAACGCTCAGCGACAGTTTAACTACTCCTGCATTCCAGGATGCTCTAGTAGCTGCTACTGCTGAGATCGATGATGATATTAATAGTGCATTAGACATTTTCACATGTGCTATCAAAGACGCTGCTAGTTGCATGACAAAACAATTTCATTCCTCCACAAGCAATACACACAAAACAAACACCGCTAGTCACCCCTGGTTTGACCAGGAATGCAGAAATGCAAAAATGCGAACGCGTAAAGCCTTACGTACATACACAAAAAATAAAACCATGGAAAATAAAGCATCGTTTGTTAATGAGAGAAAACAATACAAGAGATTACTTAGAGCTAAAGAAGTTAATTTTAAGAGGGAAGCTGTTGACAAAATTCTTGAGTATAGACATAAC
>BTPG01000004.1:24366446-24382953 GCA_036245525.1 Semisulcospira habei
AGGAAGAGGAACTTTCTCCTGCCCGTCAAACAGAAGCGGATGAAATCCCTCGTGCCCACCACGTTGGCCTGCCGGTGGTCGTCGTAGCACGTGTTGAAGTTCATCCTTGCGGCGTTGACGAAGACGACGTCGACAACCGGACAGAGTGCGTGGTAGATGTCCGAGGCGATGCCCAGCCGAGATTCCGACACGTCAGACAGTACGATAGCCAGGCGCGGGAAGTAGGACTGCCGCCACAGGTCGTAATGCTTCAAGTTTTCTACCACCCGACCCATGCCTTTCGTCTCCGACTTTTCACGTACCATGCACAGCACCTGCGCGTCTGTTTGTTCAAGGATCTCGTGAAGAAGGAACGCCCCCAGAAAGCCAGTCACGCCAGAGATGAGGATCTGTAGCTGCTTCGTGTCTTTGTAATGTTTCGACGTTTCATCCACGTTAATCAGTTTTGTGTGACGGAGTTCTTCGTCCAAACTGAGACAGGAATCTTCCAAAATGGTCTCTTTCAGACGTTGGGCATCTTTACGGTCGACGTTTGTGTTGCTGCTGGCCTTTAACATTTCCTTCCTTCTCTTGATGATGTCCGTGAAGTTCTCGATGGTGTCTGCCGCGCCTATGTCCGTGAAGGAGAGGTGCAGGTGGAAGTGCTCCTCAATGACGCGCTGCATGAGGACGAGGTGGAGCGAGTTGCCGCCATACTCAGAGAAGGAACTGAGGCGGTGCATGCTGTAGGCGTAGGACTCGTCCAGACTGAGGACCTGACACCACAGCTTGGCCATCGTCAGTTGCATCTCGTTCAGATGGCTGCTGCCCACGTCAGACCGGGACTCGTGCACAGACTCGTCCGTCTCCAGCAGCTTTCTGTTGATCTTACCATTGATGGTCACGGGGAATTCCTTGACCTCCATCTTGCGGATGTATGTCGGGATCATGTACTTGGGCAAGGCTCTGGACAGGTACTCCTTCAGCTCGGAAGTGTAGACACACGTCGGAGCAACGAAGGCAACAATGGTAGGTTCATTGGAGGTCTGGCATCTGTGTTTGACCACTACGGCCATCTCTACCTTGGCGTGCTGCACGATGACTTGCTCGATCTCGCTCAGGTCAACGCGTTGTCCGCGGATCTTTACCTGGTCATCAAGGCGACCAACAAACGTCAGTCTGCCGTTACTGTCCTGGAAGGCGTGGTCTCCCGTTTTGTACAGAAGTGACGACTGAGGGGTTTGTGTGTAGTTGCAGGAATGCTTCTTGTTTTCATTGAAGAAAAATGTCTTCGTCTGTCCGTTCACTTTTGGTGGAACATCTTTATTTTCATTCCTGTTGCAGAAACTGATATTGCCATTTTCTGGAAAGAAGCTTTTCTGCATGTTTTCTTCAAGCTGGGCGACGTCGATGTATTGTGTTTCTAGAGCAAACATCATGCTGCTCCCCTGAAAATCCTTGTATAAAGGAACATTGTCTTCACAGTTTGTGTTTTTTTCTAGAAGGGGATTATGGATAAATCTTGACTGATTCATGTTGGCTGCATGGCCAATGTACCCACCCGAGACTCCTGCTCCGCCAATGTAGATCTCGCCGACAACTTCCGGCGGCACTGGTTTAAGGAAGTCGTCCAACAGGTACACGTGCACTCCACGTATGGCAGTTCCAATGGCCAGCTCCTGGTTGGCGATATCTGGGTAGTCCTCCCGCATGAACTCGTAGATCGTCGCGCACACGGTGGTTTCTGTGGGACCGTAGGCGTTGAAGAATCGGATGTTCTTTCTTTGGTGCTCGCTCTGTGGGCTGGTCCACTTCAGTGCTGTTTGGGACATGCATGCCTCACCGGCAGTGATGATCTTGTTCAGCGTGGGCATGTCTTTCGGGCCGTAGATGTTGAGGACGGAGGGAGGCAGGGTGATGACGCTGACTTCAAGCTTTAGCAGAGCGTCCACAAATTCCTTGCCAAGCCTCTCGGTTTCCTGTAGCACTGCCAGTGTGCCGCCAGACAGCAGCGCTGTGAATATCTCAGAAATGGAAGCGTCGAAGCCGATGGAGGCGAACTGTGCAGTAACGTCGTCAGGTCCGAGATCCCAGGCAGCTATCTGTGCCGTGGCCAGGTTTGCCAGGTTCGCCCGCCCTACTTGTACGCCTTTAGGCTTGCCGGTTGAGCCTGACGTGTACATGACGTAACAGCAATCGTCCATCAGTAGCGGCGTTTCCTCGCAGTCTAAAAGCTGAAGACTGTCAAAGGAATAGACGTCAGGGAGACCCATAGAGTCTGTTTCTTGTGAAAAATTGTCGTTTTCGTCAATGTCAAACTGCAGCATAATCAAAGTCGTGTCGGCCGCCGGGAACTTAAACAGGGTGGTAGGCTTGGTTAGCAGGCCTCGAACTTTATCGCTGTTGAATATGGATTCGTTGGTGATCATGATTGTCGCTTTGGCGTCGCGCAGGGTGAAGGTCAGTCTGTCGGTGGGGAGGTCAGTTGGTAAGGGCAGGAAAGGGCAACAAACTCGGACACTCGCTAGAACGCTCAGCACATAACCCATGGAGTTGGGCAGGTGAAGAGCCACGCATTTCTTCTCGCGTGTGTAGCTGTCTGGAAGGCAATTTGCAATCATCTCGGCCAGGTTGAGAACGTTTTGCAGCAGTTCCAAATATGTCGTCTGCCCTCCGGTTGTTTTCAAGGCAACTGCATCAGGCGTGGAGCGACTCTGGCGTTCAAAGAGAGAAAATAAGTCAGGCTGTTTCTTGGTGATTGTGGGCACCCGATACAATGAGGCCATTTCCTCGTCTGACAGCAGCTCTACGTCTAGAAGGGAGTCATTGGGAGAGAGCGAACAAAGTGATGACACGTAGGCCGGGTAATGCTTTAGTGTGTCCATGATGTGGAAGTAGTCGCGGCTCTGTTTCACATTGTAGAAGATCTTCATCTCCTGCAGGCTCAGAACAACCAATATGTTGCATTCACACAACACTCTCTTGATGTACTCCTCTCCCCCTGCGCGTGCAATCATGTCGGGTGTCGCCACAACAATGTTGTGAGGGGTTTCTCTGCGGCGTTGTTTCAGCTCGGGGTACCTGTACAGCATGTCTTTCAGGAACGTGTGAGAACTGATGTACTTCTCCAGGACCTGGAAACATTTTGTGAACGCTATTTTGGGAGTTGATGTGAGATCGATATCGAATATGCCTGGCAGAATGTCAGAGTAAAGACCTCTGTACTCAGCGGGAATGCTGGCCTTGTCCGCTACAAGACCGACGTGGATGGCGTTTGTGCAGCAGATGCGGGCCAGGAATGCCATAAAAGTCGACATGAGAAGAAAGTCCTCCGATTCTATTTCGCTCGTCACCTCCGTCGCTCTGATCTTCACCGTCTTGATGTTCACGATGTCGGAGACGTCGAGGATGTCGTTGACGATGTTCAGCTTTTGTCTGAGAAACATGGTGGGCTCGTATTGCTGCATCCTGCGTCTCCAGAATCCCTCTTTCTTCCTGACTGCGGTTACGGTGTCTACTGTTGCACCTCTGAAGCTGTACAGGCGAGATCCTCTTGTCAGACTGTACTGTTGGTATTTCCGAGTACGGATAGGGCCCCCGTCTATTTCGGCCACTGACAGTAAAATTAGTTCACTCGCTGTCTTGACAATCAGAGTGTCGTCCACAATATCAACAATAGTTCCAGGAGGAACTGTATCTTCAGTTTCTCTTTCTGTCTTGTCTGCATTGGTCACCAGCAAATACTGTCCAGCCGCCGTAAGAACTTTGGGACTTCCCAGTGGGTTTTCGTGATGGCCGAATTCTAGCGCTCGAGCCAAGTTGTGGACACTTGTGAAATCATTTCTGAAGTCGAGGATGCCCAGGTTGGGAGGGCTGGCGTACAAACCGTAGTAAGACCGCTTGCTGATGTCCTGAACTTGCGGCCTGAGCTCTGCTGAGGTGGAGATTTTCATGAGCAGCCTGGTGAAGGCGAGCTGGAAGGCGTCCACGCACCTGAGGTTGAGGGACAGGGCGGAATCTGTAGAGAGGATGGGGACCTCTTCCTTCTCCAGCACGTGTCCCGTGTCGATGCCCACATCAATGACGTGCAGAGCGATTCCGTGCTGCGTCTCGCCGTTGATGATGGCCCAGCTACTGGCGTTGACACCAGCGTAAGCGGGCAGCGGGGAGTCGTGGTAATTGATGGCCAGCTGGCGAGCAAGCCTCAGCTCCCCTTCTTTCAACACTCTGGGGTTGTTGATGCTAAACAGGTAGTCAAAGCTGACCATGGACAGGTGAGTCTCTATTGATGCCCCCCTCCTATACACCGCGATCCCCTGTTGTTGGCAGAAGGTGTGTACATGATCCGTGTCGCTAAAAACGGCCTTGGTGTCGATGTGAAAGTTGTGCAGCTGCTTGAGGGATGACAGTAGTATGTTGCTTTCCCCGATCACCACGCAGCTGACGGACGCCATGGAAATTAATTATGTTTGCTGTCGAGTACCTTGAAATGTCATTTATCGCCTGTATTTGTATCGCGTTGATGATTTTACTTGTCGGATATAGTCTGAAAAGTACAAACAAGGGAAGAAATGTTACGATACCAGCGTAGTAGATTGGCTGTTATGAAGTCGCTGATGTTTCTTCAGTATTTGTTGTTATCTTTTTCTAATGGCTCCTCACAGTTGTAAAGAATCGGTTTTGTTTTTCATCTTCAGATCAAGCGAACAATTTTTTTTGGGAAAACTTCTTATAATGCATGTAGTGAGTCTTTCTTTTATTTCAATGAACTAACGTGTATGTCTACGGATCATAGCCTTAAAGGTGCACGTGATTACTGACAGAGCAGCAAATGGAATTCTGAAAGTTTTAATTCAAAAATTGGTGTGCCGAGCCAGAGAGTGCCGACTTCGTTTGATACACAATACTTAACACTGACAATTTGAACATCAGCAAGCGTCCACCTTTTTTAACACCAGAGATAAAAGAAAATAGGTGGACTGAGATAGGTGTATCTGCGCCATTTTTAAGAATGTCTGGGCGTTTCTCTGATAATCGAGAAAATACAGGTGAAACAGCTGTGTGGTATCAGTTTCCATGTTATAAATGTTTGAACTGTACGCGTTCAACTCAGTTACTACTACTACTAGTTACTACTAGTTGCGCACTTCCACCATCCATTTCACTTAACTCATTCTACCCCATCACCGAAATCCCCAAATTTTGCCGTTGCCCTCTAAAAACTGCATCGCAGTGCAGGACACAGATCGACCATGATAGTTCAAGGGTGATGCCAGAATAGCTTGGCGCCCATAGGCGCCAAGCTATTCTGGCATCACCCTTGAACTATCATGGTCGATCTTTATCTTGCTGTGGGGTGTCTGGGGTAGAATGAGTTAACCCATTCAGCCCTGACGCACTACAGCATTAGATGGATCGACCATGATAATTCAAGGGTCGGCGCCAAGCTAATCTGGCACTAACCTTGAATTATCATGGTCGATCTATCTCCAGCAACAGGTGCAGAGTCGTTATATGACGCCTCCAAAATTTGAGAAATACGTGCGTGGGGCTGAATGAGTTAAATCGTCCGCCGACCAACATAAACGCGCAGTCCCGATGAGTCATTTGAATCCTAGCCGTCAGCGCGAAATCATAGCGCCGCCTGCTCTGCCACTAATAATAATAATAATAATAAGCGCATTAAATAGGCGCTTTATCCCAATTGAAAATCGGCTCAAAGCGCCGCCGCGAACTGAACCCAACAAGCACGCTCACGTGAAACACGCGCATTTACTCACACACTGTACATAAACACAGAACATTCACGTGGTGCTAAGGGCAAGCTCAAGCGAGCTACTGTAGTTTTTGGAAATTCAAAGTCGTTTGTATTTGAAATTTGATTAAGTGGGCTGAAACTGATACCAAAGTGGAGGGGGAGGAAGAGCCGGAGTACCCGGAGAAAGAACCCCCGACGGTCCGCCCGAATTAACGGCGACACTTACTAGAGGAGAAAAATCCGACGCCGGAACCCGTAATCGAACCTCGCACCTTTAGCATTGGTGGCAGGCGCCTTAACCACTGCGCCACGGACCGCAGGGTACTCCTTCTAAACGCTACCGCATCTATGTTCCAACCAGTTTACAGTGAGATAATTATGTGCACGCATATGAGCCCATATGTAGCACACTTTATATGTGATTAACTCTTCAAGGTACATCAATAGCTGCGAAAGCATCAACGCTACACGACACTTTCGCAGCTATTGATGCGGGGCGCCTTGGATGAGTTAACTTCGATCCTCACATTTTCTCTGACCCTCATCAGTAGGCTGAGGCTATCGTTTATTGACATTAGGCAGCAACCGAAAGCGCAGATTTTTGTCTTTCTTATCATTAATGTCTTTTGCTAACATGCGTTCGATCAACCCCAACAGCAAAATGTCTTCAGGCCCACAACGGCTGCAGTAGGTCCGCGCATGGCCGTGCACGGACCCACTGCGGCCGTCGTGAGCCCAAGGACATTTGCTTTAGCATTTAAACAGTAATCGTACGTATCACAGGTGCAATACTTCCCTCATTCGTGACAGAATTAAAGCTGCCCTTCAGTAATATTTATCAAGGCGATTTTTTGTTTAACTCATTCTATCCCATCACCGAAATCTCCAAATGTTGCCGTTGTCCTCTGAAGACTGCATTGCAGTGCAGGACACAGATCGACCATGATAGTTCAAGGGTGATGCCAGAATAGCTTGGCGCCCACAGGCGCCAAGCTATTCTGGCATCACCCTTGAACTATCATGGTCGATCTTTATCTTGCTGTGGTGCGTCTGGGCTAGAATGAGTTAAATAAGGAAACGTAAGGAGAGATAAGGAGATAGAGTCTTTCCAACACTTTTGCAGTTGCAATGGTACAAAGTAATAGCGGTTGCACGTATCTTCTCACAAGCTTCGATCAATCGATCAGTAGTAGGCATTTCGTATGCCAATAATGAGTGAATAATAATGAATGAATAATTAGAGCAGTCTTGAAATTCGTATCCGATAACAGAGTGTTCGGGCAGTCCAGAAATATGAGCATCCCTAAAATGGTCTGCGGTACACTGTGTGTTAATGTGATTTGACGCAAAAAGAGCTGCAATGTGTATTATTGATATTGGTTGTTTAACAACACTAAACAGCCTTAAACTACCTAAAAAGTGTTTTGATTTAGTACACACAAAAGCAGACTGGAAACGAACTGGTTTGTCACCAGTGAATTTGTTAATTAAACTTGAAATAAATGTACATTAACTTCCTGTTTTTGATGCGTTTGACGACTTTATTCAATGCAAATGTTCATCAGTATTTAGTAACATCAAAATGACTGTACGCAGATACTGTTGTCCACGAGACGTTTATCACAGCACGTCAATATTTATAAATCTACTCATTACGTCCGATACCTAATAATGGAGTTAGGAAAACGTTAGACGTTTAAAGTTTAATTTTTTTGTCTACCACGAAGGTGATTTCAAAGGAGATACCCAGCCACCCTCCCTCTCCCAACCCTCTAAAGAAATTAAAAGTCACGTCTGCAAAATGAGCGGAGGGTCGCACAATTCAAACTGGATATGATGAATTTACAAAATAGACCAAATACGATGCCCTCTTTAGTGAACTCGTTCAAGATGCCCCGCATCAATAACTGCGAAAGTGTTGTGTAGCGTTGCCGGCGAGAACGTCAGTCATGCGACATTTCCGCAGCTATTGATGCGGGGCGTTTTGAGTGAATTACGTCTTTCAAGTTCATAACAGCGGCCATGCATGCTCAAAGTGGCAACAAATTAAAACATTCTAGTAGCTGTACACTCCCTCAAGACAACTCAGATCCTCTGCTGACAGCCGCATTTTGCGTGTACCTTTTGTCCGTACCAAGTCTTTTGGCCAGCGGTCTTTTTATATCTTGGGCCGCTGTACTGGAACGAACTCCCCTCCCATGTCCGCCACAGTGCTTCAAAAGACATTTTCAAATCTGCGCTAAAAACACACCTTTTCCAACTCCATTACCCCACTGATTAATCATTGACTGCTGAGGATTCTGTTGTAGTTTTGCTGTGGTGCCTGGAATGTGTGTGTGTGTGTGTGTGTGTGTGTGTGTGTGTGTGTGTGTGCGTGTGCGTGCGTGCGTGCGTGCGTGCGTGCGCGCGCGCGCGCGCGTGTAATATTGTGTACAGTTTTTGTAATTGTATTTTTGAAATTTGTAACGCGCCTAGAGCTCTATCTGAGGTTACGCGACATAGAAATCATCATTATTATTATAAGTTGATTCCAACACTCAAACGATATTCAGACTGCTGAAACATCAGTACAAAATCCGACCATGCAATAGCGTCACACAACTGAGATCCGTAAGGAATTGGGGCCTGTTACATGAGTTAGCTTAATATTGCGCCAGCCACTAAGAAATGTGCTCCGCTCGGAGCACCTTGGTTAGTGGCTGGCGCAGGACTAAGCTGACTCATGCAAATGACCCCTGAGAGAGTGTGCAAAACAATCCCAAAATACACAGACGAAAACACTTAAAAAATTATTTCCATTACAAATTCGCCTGTGGTGATATGGATTTTGTTGTACACACACACACACACACACACACACACACACACACACACACACACACACACACACACACACACACACACACACACACACACACACACACACACACACATGGAGACAAAAACCTCAGAGTGGGTTACCTACCATTTTATGTGAAAATGGGTTCCCATATTTCTATTTATTCTAGGGGTCTGGAGTTGATGCGAATGTTTAGAACTCACCTTATAACTAAGCTCTACAACTTAAAATAAAATAGACATTTTCTAGAAACAGAGCCACTGGATGGAGAAAAAAATGGGTTTCTACCAATAAAGTGGGTGCCTCTCACACAAAAACTGGCATTACAGTGAAAATGGGTGTACTCTTCAAATCATTCATTTTAGCATGGACTATTTTAATAAAATTAGGCGTCTGTAATAAGGTAAAGTTCATGGAATATTTGTTGCTTCTTTTCCATATTTATTTGATTTTTGTCATTCTTTTTCAACTTAATCAATGTGTATTCCTTTTTTTTTCCTGCATTAAAATTGTCAAGAACAATGACATAACAAAATACCTCACTAAACATACCTCTGGTTGATTTTATTATGATTGTTTGGCTGGGGGTCATCACTTTTGGTTTATAGAGCTGCTAAATGCTCTCTTATGAATGAAAATTTTTTATTATCAGTGGAATCAGTAGGTCATTTCAGAGGCGCGCACCGAGTTGCACGTCGAACCATTCACAAATTCACATTTGGAGTGCACCAGATGGATACAGTTGGCCAAGTCCCACATTCGGCACTCTATAGGACATCTAAGACTGAGAAGCAATCGCAGCGTTTATAGCGCGGTACAAGGTTTAAAACTAAGAAACTGGTTTTTTTAAAAGCGTGTTGGGCAACAGTTTTTATTAAAACTGTTTTAAAACCTCTTTTAATTCAACTTTTGTTAATGTTAAAAGTGTTTTAATTTACAAGCTGGCGTATCGTAACTGTTTATGCATCTATTCCAACGTATAGTGCTGGATATTTTCCCCATTGTCGCCTTCTCTATTTGCTCAACACTCGACTTTCCAGTCCTTCCCTCAAACGGACAGCATTCACACAAATAATACTTTACTATTACACCTTTTGGCAACATTAGGTTTCTTTCTCTGACCTAGCATTACATCCGAAAATGGCCCATCCAAGCCGGCACTCTTTTTACTGCACTAAACGACCGACTGCAGCAGACGACGCACGTAACGACGCTGACTGTGTGACGTCATTTGCATTCAATTAATTTGTGCATACAATCCAAGAGGAGATGCAGCCAAAACAAAAGCATTCATAACACCAACAAACCTACAAACAAAACAACTGGTTGAACCAAAAGGTCAGGCAGGACACAAGACAACAGCAGATTTCTCCAAAGTGCACGTCCTATCTCACACTGCGCACTCATACGATCACTTCACTACATAGCAAGTTGCTGGCGCACAAATACTGACATTGCCCAAGAATCTTGACTTTTGCCACCCACCATATCACCACGGAACCACAACACATTCAAAAATTTTTCACAAAACAACCACACCCTCCAATAACACACCTCATTTTGCAAAAACATGAACAATTTACTCCCTCACACAGCTAAAAGAACACCTCCCCCCTTTTTCGTATCTCTCCGTCTCACTTCGGCTCACCCAAGCAGTCGACCAATCAGGTATGTATGGTAACGAAAGTTAATCATTTTAGCGGTTTTGTGTGCACGCACACACGCACCCACCCACACACACTGCTGAGACAAGTTCAGTACATACAGGCTGAGTGTGTTTTAAGCTCACATGTGTGTGTAAAACGCCCAAAACGGGAAAAAACTGATTTTTTAATTTTTTATAACATTAGACCGCAAGACAATGCAGAAACAACCCTCAGAAAAAAATGGGTCTGACTTGGGCACCCAGAATTTTACACACACCCATTTTCCATAAGGATGGTAAAGACAGTCGCCCATTTTAGGGCTTTTGTGCACACACACAAACACACACACACACACACACACACACACACACACACACACGCGCGCGCGCGCGCATAAGTCTCACTTTAAAAGTTGTAATGCCTCCGAATGATCTGAACAGATATAACTACGTGTTTCCCTGATGGTGTTAGAAAGTTCGTTTCCAGTCCACACTCTGTTAGCGGACTCACGTTTGTTTCCGTGGCGATCCCAGACAGCGATCTCGCAGCAGTTGTCGTGCTATAGTAGTTTTATGTGCGCTCGGCATGCGGAGGTAAGAACGGTGCAAGGCTCAGCATCCGGCACGTTGTCCTCAAATGCCTTTATATACTGGTGATCGTGTGCGCTACCGACCTGTTACTTAAGAACATTTCTCAAAATACAATTTCTTAGAATATGTTTCGAAGGCAGATTTATAGTGTAGCAGAGGAGCCCTCTGCTAATGCTATCACTAGTTACTACCAGCGAGTCAGAGTTCAGTGGTTTAGTGCACGCTTGGCGCAACTGTGAGCGAGAATTTTGCTGACTTAGCTAGTTGGTGTGTAGCGGACTACACGCGCGAAGCTGTGACGTAGTTTCCGGACCCAGAGGCTGGGAGCCTATATAAAGCGGCCGATTCTCAATCTCGGGGTGAGTGTGAACAATGCTCACCACCCCTCCCCCCCTGTGAGCGATTGCGAACAGTGATTTCTCACACTCCCCTCCCTCTTCCCCCGTAGGCGATTGTGAACAATGATCTCCTACATTTCCCGGCCCTAACCCACGAGGCGATTGTGAACAATGATCTCCTCAACACCCCGGCCCTAACCCACGAGGCGATTGTGAACAATGATCTCCTCAACACCCCGACCCTACCCCACGAAGCGATTGTGAACAACTGAATGATCTCCTCAACCACCCCGACCCTACCCCACGAGGCGATTGTGAACAATGATCTCCTCAACCACCCCGGCCCTACCCCATAGGACAGTAGCGAGTTTTAGTTCAGTTCTAATTCACCTAAATAGGGCTTAGGCTGTGGTAGGATTGCGCGTAGGTTTTATAGGTAAGTGCATATAGGTGTTAGGCCTAAGAGTTAGGTTCGCTAGGAATCGTATTCAACGTTACAGGTGTTAGTCATAGGAGATAGGTCTGCCAGGTGTAGTTACTTACTTACTTACGCCTGTCACCCCTACCCGGGTATAGGCCGTCGACGAGAGACCTCCAGCAACTCCTGTCCTGTGCTTCTCCTTCGATTCTACTCCAGGTGGTTCCCAGTCTCTTGATGTCTGCTTGGAGGTCTCGACGCCAGGAGTTTCTCGGCCTACCTCTTTTCCTCTTTCCCTGGGGGTTCCATGACAATGCCTGCCAGGTGTAGTGTTCGTAGGTATAGTTACTATGCCTATAGGTGTTTAAGGTTATTAGGACTTGCACTGGTTTGACTAACTTTGATCATGTTGTTTGTTTCATCATGAATGCTTTTCTGGTATAAATAAATCTTGGAACCTTACTTCTATCTTATGATGCTCGGCTAGAGTGAGAGCAAGACTGAGACTGTGCGTGTGTACGTGCAAGAAGTTTGTGTGTGTGTACGTCCGTGCATGTATGACGGTGTGACTGATCGTGCGAGCGCACGTTACTAGCAGCTCAGTAGGAACGATAACAACAAGTCCAGTCAAAATAGGGTTTTTCTGGATACTGTGGTCGGTCCATTGCGCAAGCAACTTTGACTATTGAACACAACGCGAGGCAAATAAACACTGACGGATTTCAGTTGTGCGCATGCGAGACTAGAGTAGATTTATCTACTCTCCACTGCAACCTCCAGCCCTTCCCTAGACCACAAAAGGGATGCGGACTTAAACTCTGTAGGCACTTGAGTACTGTATTAGATGGGCAGTTTTTGTCTATCTGATAAACTATTTAAGTCGCCTACCCAGTCACTCAGTCCGGTTACAATAGCCCATCCCATGCCCGTAGAAAAATTACCATGTGTTACAAAAGCGGCCTAAGCCTAACGAAACACTGTCGTGGCATGTTCAGGTTTCAACATTAAACTTTTAAAGCAAAAAATGAAATATGTGGAAATGTACAATTACGTGAAACGGACGATTCTGAGCAGGCAACTAAGGTCATCTCACGGCGGCATTCATGCCGCCGTGAGATGACCTTAGTTGCCTGCTCAGAATCATCCGTCTCAAGTAGTTGTACTTAATTAGGACTACATGCCACCAGACCATCAACGTGCCCACTCAGATTCAGGGGCATGTCCATAGTTCCTGTACTTTTCTTGTCGTTTTGTCAAAATGAGATACAGTATTAGTTGTATTGCGAGCTAGACTTTGGTTCTTGTCGCCTCAAGGGTCGTGTCAGGCAGTTGAAATGTCAGAGGTAAAAGTCGAGGGCTTTAGCCCTCGACTTTTACCGATATTAAACACCCTGATCGGACCCGAGAAATAATAATAATAATAATAATAATAATAATAATAATAATAATAATAACAATAATAATAACAACAATAACAATAATAACATTTTACTGCGCTAATTCCCCACAAAAAGAAGCTCTAAACGCCTTACATTCTGAGACTATACTAAACCACACACACACACACACACACACACACACACACACACACACACACACACACACATACACGCACGCACGCACGCACGCACGCACGCACAAACACACAAACACACACACACACACACACACACACACACACGCCTTAGAAGATAAGGCTGTCTATGACATCACGATAGTGCTACGTGGTCAACATTATTCTTCGATGACACGAAAGTTTGAGACGGATGTAAGACAGCAATGGGCAGTAAACATTCTAATTTGTATTATCTTCAACGACATTGCGCAAACCGGAAAAAGGGGTCATGCACCGAAAGCTGCAGTGTTCTCATTGGCTGCTCGCTAACCAATTTCTCGAAAACCATTTAAACTTGGTGATTAACCCCATTCGCTGCCGATGATCACAAAATTGCGCGTCAGAAAAGACTGCACACTGACCGACATGCGAGTAAAAAAACCCTCACATAAAATAATTAGGCTATAAAGAACACAGAACTAACATGAGACATAAATCTCCATATAGAGTAGGATTAACACAAGACATAAACCCTCATGAGCCCCCGCGACTGCCTCTTGCAGCATGGTGACGATCACCTTGTCACGGTAGTGACGGGGGTTAATTTCTTGCAGCAGTGAGGACACTTAGCCCGTCACCTGCCGGGGCAGGGTAAACGCTATCCCAGCTGCAAGAGACAAAAACCCTCATGAGACCCCGTAGCTGACGCGGATTTATGCCTCTTGTTTGTCGTATGATTTAACTCATTCTACCCCAACACCGAAATCCCCAAATTTTGCCGTTGTCCTCTGAAGACTGCTTTGCAGTGCAGGACACAGATCGACCATGATAGTTCAAGGGTGATGCCAGAATAGCTTGGCGCCCATAGGCGCCAAGCTATTCTGGCATCACCCTTGAACTATCATGGTCGATCCGTATCTTGCTGTGGTGTGTCTGGGGTAGAATGAGATAAATGATTACTGTTTGTACCAGTTTCCATCTGCGATCTTCACAGTGTGCAGTCGTTCCGGACGCACAAATCGTGATCACTTGCGGAGAAGGGGTTAGGGTGCATGTTTTCAGGAGCATAGGTCAGCATAGTTGAAGCCTGTTTACTTCACCGTAATGCAGCAGACATACCTCCTCCCCACCAACCCATCATCCCCCATCCCCCACTCCCCCCCCCCCTCGCCCCCTCACCCTCACACACAAAAAAAGACATAAGAAAGTAAAGCAAACAACAGCAAATCGAAGCTGAAAATTGTGGCATAAAAACTGAAAAAAAAAGGAGTAATGCGGGAATAGTGCTGGGAACATCATCATCATCAACAACAACAACAGCAGCAAAGCAGACAACATCTGCCTGGACCGTATTTTTCGTGTGTGCATGCGCGCCCGCGTGACATTTATTCCACCGAGGTAAGTCAGGAAGTGCGCACATGACACAACTGAAGCGCACATTTTGTTCCCGTGATCTGTATTTGCACGGTGCGTAAACCATGTACCATGTACCATGTATTCTGCGTAGATAAACATAATATATTATAAGATAGAAACGTCATACTACTGACTTTTTGACACCTCGTGCAGCAAATGTGAACATCGTACAGTATTCTAGAACATCATTCATTCATTCATTCAGTCCTCTCTGCGCCGTCTGGTGCTTGAGGCGACTTTTTTTTTGTTGTCGTTTCCGTAGCAAGTTTCTTTTTACAGGGTGGAGTCGCTAGCCCCACGCCTAACCCTCCTCCTTTATCCTGACTTGGGACAGGCAGTTAAGCCCCCAAAGGGGCCTCCCTGGTGGAGTTATTCTAGAACATCATATAGCATGTTATTGCAGGGGCGGATCCAGGGGGGGGGGGGGGCAAATTCGCTTCCCCCCCCCCTCCAGTCGCCGACCCCCCCCTCCCCGTACGTCAGATTTACAGACCCGAACACACACACGCGAGCGCGCACGCACGCACACACGCACGCACGCACGCACGCACACACACACACAAACACACACGCACAAACCAAATAGTTTTGCAACCATGAAAGGTTGTTTTTTTTTAAATGCAAAAAGGGATGAAATAATACACGAGACTACAACACTATAAAGGCCAGACATGCTATGACAGGATGTGTCGTCAAGAAGAAACCACTAGTCAAATAACCTCAGTTCGCAAGGATATGAGCCTATTATCGTCCATGCCAGTTTAAGGGCGGTGTAAGAATAGCTTGGGGCACATAGGCGCTAAGCTTTTCCGATATCACCTTTGAACTATCACAGTCGACATGTATCTAGACCTGTCACTTAGAACAGAGCACACACGGCGGGGTCCGCAAATCAATGGTGTTCACATGCAACCTCGTCAGTCACATTCTGTTGCCAGTCAGAGAAGTATGCCAATCTACTTTTTTCCCTCCGCAAACAAAAAGGATGGGAGGAGACTTGCGGGGATGATTAAGGTTGTAGGACACACCTCTTTCGCGCATCTTTTCTGCGCATTTAGATACCGCTATCAGTCTTGCGTCTGCCGTGACCTGAGACTAGAGGTCACCGAAAAAAACCGCCGTACGGCAAGTCGTATTGCAAACAAGCTCAATTTATCGATAATTGACAAAAGATATATACTGTCTGAAGTAGGTGTGTAAGCTGACTGTTTCTATGCATAAAATGTTGTGTTTCCTCAGAAATAAGATACTTTTGCATAAGTTGCGACAAGCCATCGAGCGTCAGTGGTAACGCATAACCATTTCTCAGAAGAAGAAAAAAAAAAAAATGAACGGCCAACCGAACGGGAGCCAGGAAAACAACAAAATCTCTTCAGACATCAGCAAGGAAAAGGTAAACTAAAGTAGAAAAAGTGGTTGGTGGTGTATCTGACTGGTTTTCCAACTCTTTAAAAAAAAAAAAGGTTTTATGCACCGCCGTGAGATGTCACCTATACGGCGTAAAACCCCAATAGCTAACTGTCCTTTTATGCATGGAAATTTACAGCCTACCTGCAATGAAGAAGACTACATTTTATTGTGGGTTGACAGGGGCATGCATTCCATGTATGTCAGTCACCACCTAGAAGTAGAACATTTCCATACATTCTCAGAGAGCCTTTACTAATATGGTGGAAGGAATGTAGTCCACATTGTAGTGATATTAAACCAGTGCCAGTGCTTATTATTTAGGAAAACGTACTGTGTGTAGTAAAAAGTCCTGCTAAGGGAGAATTTTGCATTACTAACTCAGTAACTGCTTTCAGTACTTAGTAACTTAGTTTTCTCATCCATTCTCTGTCTTATGAAGGCTATATTACAGATTAGGAGATAGGTCCAGCATTTTTTTAGTTCAAGGATGGTGCCAGAATAGCTTGGCGGATAATACGCCAATCTATTCTGGCACTACCCTTAAACTATCATAGTCAC
>BTPG01000004.1:24383289-24609946 GCA_036245525.1 Semisulcospira habei
AAAGGGTTACCTAGTAAAACGCTATTATGACTGAAACCCTAATATTTGTTGACTACCATTTTGGATGACCGTAGAATGTGTGAAAAATACAAATTTGACTAGTACAAAAGCAAGCCTTTATGTTGAGACTCGTGACACTTATTTCAGCTACCGTTTGGAAAGGTCACACAGGTTGTGAATCATTTATGTGCATGAGGCATACAGACGTGACTTTGCCATTGTTGTTTGTTCTTTGCGGTTTACACAGTTTTTGTCGCATTTATTTTGAAAGTAATAATCTGCCCCTGCATTTAGTTCACGCAAAGTGAAATTGTCATGCTGCCGAACAACACAGTAATAATCATGTATTTCATTTCAGGCTAATACTGCTGTTGACCTCTCGCTGTGGAGTCTCAGTACTTTAACCCAGAGTACATACTTGCAAACAAGCGCAGAAGTATGACGCCTACACCAACTGACCAAGGTCACACTCACAGCTCAAGTGAAGTGAGGGAAGGTGACACTTCACGGCTGTTTCAGTTTGGCCACTTAGTTTGTTCCAGGCGAGCCGAGAAACTGGGTCACAAGTCGTGCACACGCGCGCTGCCTCAGGGAGTCTATCAGCTGTCGGGCTAGCTGATAAGCAGGCTTCCTGCTAGGCGCAGTACAGCAGGGAAAATGACTACCTTTTGTTTTTCATGACTTTCTTATTTACCGTTCAAGTGTGTGATGCAAAACTTTGTTTGTTTAAAAGCGGACATTCTGCCCAACACACCGACACCAAACACACTATAGTTGTGACAAACCAGTAGCCAGCAGGATAAGGTGGAAATAAAGAGAGAAAAACAGATTTCACTCTCTGTGTAGTGTTTTTTTTTTCACAAAATAGATGAAGTTCCAACATTGATAACACAAATACGATACAAACTACATCAAAACGGACTTGCATGTGCTAGAAGTAACATGCCTAGAGTAAGTATGACTTACCAGATCAGAGATACCGTGAAAGGGGCCGGAGAGCGGAGGGTGATAATGAGGTCACTGTTAGTGCCAGTCTTCTCACAGGCACATAGCAGTAGCACCAATCTGTCAACCGTTGACACACAGTTCTTTGGCACTACTTTCAGTTTTACTCCAACACTCTACAGCAGGAGATGGATCGACTATGGTATTTCAAGGGTAGTGCCAGATTAGCTTGTGACATCAAGCACAAAGCTAATCTGGCACTACCCTTGAATTATCATGGTCAATCCGTCTACTACAACTGTTACTCAGTTGTTCAGTAGACGACAACTCCAAAATTTGGGAAATGCATCCGTGGCATTAGACGGGTTAAAGAAAACTGTTGTGTGGTCAGGTACTAAACAAGATGATCACACTCTTGGATAGTTTCTCAGGACGAAAATGTTTAATCTGGAAAAGTCTGCTTTGAACATGAACGGACCACCACAGAATAAAGAAATTTAATACACATATGCACATCAGTCTGCTTGGCACACCAAAACTTCCTCCGACAGCAACTGCGACCAACTTTGTGATTAGGAAATAAAAGATTAGCTTAATTGTCTGACAGAAAGCGGTAGAAATTCGATGGTGTGATATTAAAAAAAAAAAAAAAAAAACACACACCGCCGCGTGTAGTGTGTGTAATGACAGCATAACAATCACCTGCTTCCAATCCATTTACTCTTTTCTTTTCTTCACAGGTGGCATAACTGAGTACAGCACAGGTGACACTAGTGTCATGTGTTGTTATGAGTAATTTGAGCTTCTCTGTTTCCGATTGTAAGCCGTATGTCCTGCTCTTTAGAATGTTTACTGTTGCATGCTCTCTTCGCCTCCCGCTCACCATGTAGTGCCAGTCCAAAGCCCCCTTGTGTGATAAAGTCTGCACAGTGGTACTCAAGTATGTGTTGTTTTGGGATTATCTTTAACGCCCTGTCCTCATGGACATTTATCCCATAACACATCTGTATAATTTGTTCATATTTACTGCATGATATGGCCTGTTTTTTGTCATACCTTTTTCTTGACCTCCTTCCACATATCAGTTCGACACAGAGAATTGAGTCTCTATTCATGGACACTGACAGTATGTGAGGTGTCCTCCATTTTCACAATCTACACCATTTAATTTGATGCAACTGAACTCTCACATAAAGATATGTTACGACTGATAATGGATCCTATCGCTAGAAAGGGACTAAACAAAAAGTCACGTTCATTTAGCAAGCACTCCAACCTCACACTTTAAAAGCAGAAAACGCACAAGAGAGTATGACACATATTCCCGTGACTGACTGCCTGAATGTTTTTATCCCACTAAAAACCTTACAACAAGAATCTCTAGTTGTAGATGAAACTAATGCTAATAGCAAGGAATGCGGCATCTTGGATACCACTTGACTTCTGGCTATCGTCTGTCAGTGTTCTCATTAATTCCTTCTCTGCTCCCAGGGGCCTCTCGGCCTCTAACAAACCAGACCATTTAGTGTCAGTGGGCCGTTTGTCTGCAGTCTTGTTAACTGTGTACAAAAATGTAACGTCTGACTAAGAGCTTTGCTATAGAAGTTCTAACCCATATAATACTGAGGCTAAGAGCTTTAAATTTGTACACCCCACCCGGGTCTGCCCTGGGGGACTTGGGTGGGGTTAGGTATTTTTTAGTTCCCAGGGTCACCCTGGTCATCCCCACAGGGTGGGTTTTTCTCTCTATTCTGGGGCATGTGTTTCCGTCTACCCTTTGTCCATTCACCTGTATTTGCCTTTTTAAAACTCTCCCTTCTGTCTGCACTGCCTGTAGCTCTTGATATTGGATGTGTGTTGCTAAATGGTCTTAGCTTTTTTTAGGCCCCATGTGTTAGGTTTATTTAACGTATTTGACCGGCTGGCGACATACATTCAATGTTCTGTTTTTTTTTTTGTTTTTTTTTTTCACAAGCAGTGCAGGCACGTCCTGAGAAAGCCTTGTTGCTGTCGGGACGTTAAGCAATGTACAATCAATCATTCAATTTAAATTTGTACACTGCCATCTGCAAGCCACATTATAGTACATACTTACAAATAAGGATATAGACCAATGGCTTTAGTTCAAGGGTAGTGCCAGAATAGCTTGGCGCCTAGAGGCTAGGCGCCAAGCTATTCTGGCACTACCCTTGAACTATTTTGGTCAAACTTATTTCATCTGGTGTATTCCGAATGATAAGAGCTAAGAAGAACATTATACAAGGAAGTACATGAAAGAAATGATAACATTGATCCGTGCTACTGCTTCGTGCTTGTGTCTGAGAGTACTACTGGCACTAACAGTGACCTCATTATCACACTCCGCTCTCCGGCCCCTTTCACGGTATCTCTGATCTGGTAAGTCATACTTACTCTAGGCATGTTACTTCTAGCACATGCAAGTCTGTTTTGATGTAGTTTGTATCGTATTTGTGTTATCGATGTTGGAACTTCATCTATTTTGTGAAAAAACACTACACAGAGAGTGAAATCTGTTTTTCTCTCTTTATTTCCACCTTATCCTGCTGGCTACTGGTTTGTCACAACTATAGTGTGTTTGGTGTCAGTGTGTTGGGCAGAATGTCCGCTTTTAAACAAACAAAGTTTTGCATCACACACTTGAACGGTAAATAAGAAAGTCATGAAAAACAAAAGGTAGTCATTTTCCCTGCTGTACTGCGCCTAGCAGGAAGCCCGCTTATCAGCTAGCCCGACAGCTGATAGACTCGCTGAGGCAGCGCGCGTGCACGACTTGTGACCCAGTTTCTCGGCTCGCCTGGAAAAAACTAAGTGGCCACTTCTAGCGCTGGGCCAAACAGCCGTGACTTATTCTCCTGGACTCAAGGTAAATCATACCAGTAGATCTGTGATGAGAATCAGGTGCAGAACACAACACAACTATGGTGTGAATGAACACATCATACTGTAATGCCTTCTTTCATTGGCTCATGTGCGAAGCAAGTGTAAGGCTATGTTCTGGGCCATTGGTCATCCATGGTAAACTTTAATGTTGGCATTTTCTCGGAGACTATTCAAACCACAGTCTTAAAACGTAGCCGAAGGATACTTTGTGGCAAGACCTTTCTTACTCTTAGCCTACCAGTTTGAGTTCAGGCCAAGGGTCATGAGAAATCAAGAAATAGGTAAAAATAAAAATAGCCATATTTTGACAAAAGATATTTTTCTCAAATACTATTCACAACTGTACATAAGCCAGCCCTTTATTTATGCTTAGACTCATGGCACTTAAATTTCAGTCACCTGTTGGAAAGGTCACACAGTTCAGATTAAGAAAATGATCAGTTTTAAATGCACACGAGCGATCCAGGCTTCACCATTGTTGTTTGTGGTGTTCACAGTTTATTTCACATTAGTTTGAAGGTAGTAATGTGTAAACTAAATGTAGGGACGAATTGGGTGGGTGGGGGGGGGGGGGGGACTCCCCCCACCGGGCCCGAATTGTTTATAATGCTACAACAAAGTCCCTGTTTGTGGAGTTTTGAACCGACCCACCCTGAAATAAGATCAGAAGTGAAATTGCCATGCTGCCGAATAACACGATAATAAACATGTATTTCATTTCAGGTCAGTGCTGCTGTTGACGTCTCACTGCAGAGTCACGCCCAGAGGGTATACTTGCAAACAAGCACAGAAGTATGACACCTACACCAAGAAGAGGCAAGAGCTAGTCAGGTCATGTTGCTCAAAGGAGGAGGCCACAGCTAAAAGCAGGCAATTCCAGTTCCAGCGGATCAACTAAAGTGGGAGAAGGCGACACTTATTGTCCTGGACTCGAGGTAAAGCATACCGATTGATTTGTGAATAGAATCAGGTTCATAACAAAACACAACTGGTTGGAATAAACACATCACACTGTAATGCTTTCTTTCATTTTGAAGATGGTGTAGTACTAGTACCAGCATTCTCAACAACACCGAATGCTAAAATCACTTGCTGTCAACAAGTGGCACCATATTGCATTTGATTTGAAAACTAGAGGGTTGGGCAAGTCTGCAAATACTGTCGTTTTCTTTAATAAGCACTTAGTGCATACAAAAGGACTAGAAAACTCTGAATACTACCCATTTGGTCCAGTGTGTGCTGTTGCTAAACAGCAATGTGTTGTGTCCTGTTTGAAACAATTTCTGCAAGTTACACTTTGAATATTGATGCTGATTCTAGATATATGTATACACCCTTTGTGGTCATTTCAAGCTCAATGGCGTCTAATTTTTGGCGCACGTGTGATAGCAAAAGTAAGTGTTTGTAATGGGTCGTCCGTCAACTGTCTGTTATCTGTGGGCAACTTTAACATTGGCATTTCCTCGAAGACTATGCAAGCCTCAGACTTCAAACTTGGCACAAAGGTACTTTGTGGTAAAATAATTCTAAACATACCAATTTCTGTGACCTTTCAAAGGTCATCTCAAGTAGTATTTTCAACTTCAAACTCAAACTTGCTATGGAGATACCACATGATAAGGGTGACAAAAGTTAGTTTCAGGTAGAGTTGTAGTTTTTATCAATGTTTTTGCAAACTTTTCAATAACATTTGGCATGATGATAACACTTTTCTGTGCATACTAATGTAATCAGCCCCTCACAGAGGTCAAGGGTCACAGAGGGTTGACAAATGTGTGAAAAATGAAGGGATTTGGAAAAAAAACCTCAGGTTTCACTAGTACAAAATCCAGCCCTATACTTATGTTTAGACATTTTCAGAGACCTGTTGGAGAAGTCAAGCCAAGGTCAAAAAGGTCAGACGTATTATGTGGATTGGTCATACACGTGAACCATAAGGACATCGCCTTTCTTGTTCATGTTCTGACTACTGTCATATTATGCATGTATGTACTTTGTATAAATACTTGCAAACATATATGCACGCAATATGTGCATGTCAAAACTTTTTTTGATACAAAATTATCTTTTGCAGGTTGCGAAAGATAAGGGAAGAAGAGTTCAGCGGGTACATCTCTCCGCGATGGCCAACCGACGAGAAGGCAAAGGAAGTGAACTGATTGTCCTGTGTAGGAGGGTAGACGTCCTGTTATTTTGATGTCCATCCACCCGGCTGGCCACAATGTCAAGGTTTTGGACAGTCACATCATTCGCAATGCAGCAAAAGCCTGTGCCTTACTGCCTGAGCTGATGCATAGCCATATATTAGGAGAAGGGCAAGCAGGCTTTAGGCCTGGCTATTCAACTGCAGACACAACAGCAGTGGGGCAGTGACAACAAAGTGACAATGACAAAACTCGAGAACATAGAAATAAAGAGGGAGTGTTTCCATAAGCCTGACATAGAAGCAGCGGGGCGACAAAATTGTAATGTGCAGTCGAGCAGTTCAGGGGCTATTGTACAGTGATGGGGGTGTGCTTTGTGTGTTTTCATATAACAACGTGACAAAGCGATTTGACACCCATGTTGTAATTTGTAGTGCAGTACTGAAAAAGGTGAAAAATATCTGTATTTTGACCAAACAGATGTTTTCTCAAGTATACACAACTTCAAACCCAGACTTGGTACAAGATGATAAGAACTTTTCATGCATACTAATTTCGTATGCATGAAAGGTCAGAAAGGTCAAGGGTCACAAGAAATCGGGAAATAGGTACAAGATAGCCATATATTGCCCAAAGATATTTTTTTCTCTCAAGTATTCCTAACTGTAACCCTAAACTTGGTAAAGAGATACCTGATGGTAAGACCTTCCTATGCATATTTATTTGGATGACCCCCTCAGAAAAGTTACTTTTTGTCACTCTCCTGTCATGTCGCGATTTGGAAACGCAGCTTAATATGTATTAGTTTTTGATTATCCAAGGAAAACCCCTTTACTGACAATGTGTTCATTTTTCGAAGACATTTCATCATATGAACAGGTCTTTTTTGTGACAAGTTCCTAAATACTGGCATACATCAGTCATTCAAAATATGTACTCCACAGCTGACACTTATGGGGTAGGAAACAGTGGTACAGATAGATTTTGTGCAGCATCGGTGTGAGACAAGGAGAAAACTTATCACTGCTCCGCTTTGCATGATTCAAAATGATATACAGGGTTCATTCTGAAAATGGTCATTGTCCTCAGAGTATAAAACCCATGGGTCCTTTCTGAAGAGAAATATAGAAACGTGGGGATGTATATTTATGTCATTAAACCCTCAGCTTAAAATGTTGTGCAAATGTGGACTTGCTCAATGAAAAAAGCAATACTGCTCAAGAGTGAGTTGACCATGCAGTTCTGGCATTACCCTCCAGCTGTCACAGCAGATTTAAGTGGTTGGGTGATAACTGATCATAGGCATATGATATGTACTGTACTTTGTGTTTGTTTTGTTTTTTTCTTCCACTGTCAATCTTTGACTTTCAGCTGTGTGGCTTTACTTATCGTATCAGAATTGCTAACCACATGGTTCATTTCACAAGTTTTACAGATGTACTGTACATGACACACGCCAGCAAACAGAATGACCTGACTATGATCCGTGTCCATACAAGTCTCCGTAGGCATGCACACAACTAAAAATGACATCAGCTCCACTTTTCTCCCAAATAGCTTGTATAAAGTCAGCACTTTGTCAATGTAAATGTGAATAATGTTACATGTAGTTGAAATATGTTCTGCAGTAAAGCTGTATTTTGAGGGGGAGCTGGGTGGCTCGGTGGTAGTGTGTTTTTGTTTCCTTATAATTTGTAACCAAAAACTGCTGGGAAACTGAGATTCAGCTAGAGAGATAGGTACATCCACTACCAATCTGTTTGCAAACATCTTTCAACCAGAGATGTTCATCGACCTGCTTTCACGGAGACACCAAAGGAACATGTAGCATTTCTTGCAACAGGTATATTAAAACAAATTCACATCAATTAATGTTTGTAGATGATGCCAGTAAAAATTAAAAAAAACTGTCTGTGACAACACTCTTTGGTGTGCTTTTTCATCAGTGAAGCTGTGAATGATTGAATGAATGTAAACATGTAATGTAAACATGCTCACACAATGCCTGGCTGAAAAAAATGAATGAACAAATGTACCGAGGTAACCAGTGTGCATTTTTATCCAAGACTGAATCCGGTTGGTTGGTTTATGGTTTAACATTCACATTCTCACAGTGATGATAATCACATATTTAAAAAATAAAAAAATACCACGCGTTAAATTTTTTTTTGCTTTGGGTTTAAATTGTGTTTCATTTAGCGAAGTAGAAAATGTATGGGTTTCAAATGTGAGCAGGAAAAAAATGTCGCCATCTACGGGACTCGAACCCTGGTCACCTGCGTGGCAAAAAAGTACCTTACCACTGCACTAACTAAATTACTAAGAAACAGTACGTGCATTTAATTACTTATAGATAAACGTTTTCATCCCGTATCTGCCGTTGTTGTTTGTTCCAGTTTACTGTCACAAATAGTGATCGAGGACTAGCAGTTTGGGCGTAGTTTGCAACAGTTTGGGCATAGGTTTTCCCTTGTAGGTTTAAAATAGTCGTTTTCCCTTCTTTCTCATGCAGGCTTGTGACCGGCTACGGCGGAGATATGATCTGCCGGAAGTCAGACATCGCTTGTATCCCTTATTGAATACGCACTCGAAAACGATCCAAAGTGCCAAATTTTGTGCGGGACCCCATATTTTCATCATAATCAATGTGATAGTTATAACATAAAGTACGACTTTATCGAATAAAAAGGGCCTGAGCAATTGCCCAACATTGCAAACACTTGTAATGTTATTGATAACATCCGGGCAATTTGCGAATTTACAACATAAACTTTTCTCGATTGCACTTAGAATTCCAATTATCAGAACACACTTTTTTTACGAGAAAATACTAACATACTTTATGAAGTGACCGAAATGTTTCTTTATCATTTTAACACACTATTCGATAAATTTTTATTGTGTTCTGAAATCAGCTATTTTGCGTGTTTTCGCTCAAGGGGTAGGTCACGCAAAAGGCTCAAACTTACAAATATGCCCGGGACCATGGGTCTTTCAGGGTGGCAATAGCCTCCAGACTCAATAAGGCTCTCAAAAAACCCTATAAGCGGCAGTTTTCAATTAAAAAATATAGGTATAGTATACAACCTTAAATAAATCAAAACAATTTCAGAGGGCGATAGACGCTACTCAAAAATACTTGGAGATTAACGGTTTCGAACTGGCTCCCGATAAAACTCAACTTATTATCTTCGGCCCTACCAAAACAAAATTTCAGGAACAAGTAACTATAACGACTAATGATGTGAAGTACCCCATAATTAATTCTAACCAAATCAAATTTCTGGGGGTATTGTTTACATCTACGTTAAATTGGACTGCCCATATAAATAACCTTATTACTAAGGCCAATAAGGCAATAAACTTGATTAAAATCCGCAAGAACCATGGGGCAAAAACACAAAATTGCTACTACATCTACATCATGCGTTGGTGCGATCCAACCTGAATTACGGAGCTGAATGCTTCTTCTCGGCCTCCAAATATATTCTTAAAAGACTTGAAACAGCTGAGATGCGCTCTCTTAAATTCATCTTGGGCACACCTCGACATGCTTCTAACAAAGCAGTTTACGCTTTTGTTAACATCCTTCCATTACACTATTTTAGACTAAAATATTGTGAAAATTATGTTAACCGTATTTTTGAAGTTCCTAACAGCGCCCAGGACACTTATCATAATGAAAAAAGAATGGACCACACTGAGTTAGTTTTTAAATCCATTCGACCCAAAAGAGCCGGAATATCTCTTACTTCGGCCACTCAGGAGATTCCCGACCAAATTGGAATAAAACCCCATACAATTACCGAGTTGCCGTTGTCTCCTGTACCACCTTGGACCCTCCTTGCGCCAACAATCCAGACTGAAGTTGTAGGCATTAGTAAAAAAAAAAAGCGATCCACATATACAAAGAGTTTCTACTTTGGAATATCTTGACGCCAACTATCCGCATGCTATTATAGCCTATCCTCCTTGGCTTGACTTCGTGAACGAAGATTCTATAGGGCTTGCCCACGTCGTCTGCAGGCATTTTCGTGGCTGCGGAGGCCAATCCAGGACAGGCAGGTTCGACCGCAGTGGCTGCAGGGGAAGGTCTGGTCAGGGTTCTGAGTTACGGCAACTCGGTTTTTTCTCCTGAGCCGTTTGTCCTTAAGGTTAGCTCTGCGAGAGTCCTCAAAGGAGACGGCTGCCTTGTAGATGGTGGAGCGCCAGGTGTCACGGTCCGCAGCAAGCGAAGACCACTGGCGGTGGTCGATTTGGCAGGCACTAAGTGACTTCTTGAGACCGTCTTTGTATCTCTTCTTTGGTGCCCCTCTGTCACGGTGTCCAGTAGCAAGCTCGCCGAACAGAGTGATCATGGGTAGGCGATGATCCTCCATCCTGGAGACGTGCCCCGCCCAGCGAAGCTGTGTCCGCAGCAACAAAGCCTCGATGCTCATAGTTTCTGCCTGTTCAAGGACCTCGACGTTGGTGACATAGTCACTCCAGTGAATGCCCAAGATGGTACGCAGGCAGCGCTGGTGAAAGCGTTCAAGGAGTCGTAGTTGGTTGCGGTAGAGGGCCCAGGACTCGGAACCGTACAGCAGGGTGGTGAGGACGACAGCTCTGTACACACTGATCTTGGTGCCCGTTTTCAGCTGTTGATTGTGCCACACCCGCTTGAAAAGTCGCCCAAAAGCGCTGTTCGCTTTTGCCAGCCTGCTGTCAAGCTCCTTGTCCAGCTTGGCATCTGACGTGATGATGCAGCCAAGGTAGGTAAACTGGTGTACTGACTTCAGTTCAGACTCGCCGATGGTGATGTGGGGAGGGCGATGCTCTACCTTGGGTGCCGGCTGATGAAGTACCTCTGTCTTTTTCAGACTGACCTCGAGTCCAAAGAGCTGGGCAGCATCTGCAAAGCAGGATGTGATGCGCTGCAAGGCTCTCTCTGTGTGTGCAACAAGGGCAGCGTCATCAGCAAAGAGCAGCTCACGAATCAGTTGGTCTAGGGTTTTGGTGTGGGCCTGCAGTCGTCTGAGGTTGAACAGGCTGCCATCGAGACGATACCTGATGTACACTGCATCGTCATCGTCGAGGCCTGCTTCAACATCATGCTAAAGAAGATGGTGAAGAGGGTTGGTGCCAGCACGCAGCCCTGTTTCACGCCGTTGATAATGGGGAATGGTTCTGAGAGGTTACTGTTGAGTCTAACCTGGCCTTGCTGGTCCTCGTGGAGCTGGACGATCATGCTTAGGAACTTTGGGGGACAGCCAAGTCGCTCCAGGATCTGCCACATGCCTTGCCTGCTCACAGTGTCGAACGCTTTTGTTATGTCGACAAACGTTACGTACAGCCCTTTGTTCTGCTCGCGGCACTTCTCTTGAAGCTGTCTCAACACAAAAACCATGTCGGTGGTACTCCTGTTTGCTCTGAAGCCACACTGGCCCTCTGGGAGGTGGTCTTCAGCGATGGCAGGTACCAGCCGATTCAGGAGCAGCCTTGCGAGAATTTTCCCGGCAATGGACAGCAGGGTAATTCCACGATCCACATATACAAAGAGTTTCTACTTTGGAATATCTTGACGCCAACTATCCGCATGCTATTATAGCCTATACCGATGGATCAATTGATGATTCCCGAAATGTTGGATGTGGCGTCTTTGTTCCATCTCTGGGAAAAAACTATTAGTTATAACTTAGGCAGGGACTGGTCCGTATGCACGGCGGAGCTAACTGCGATTCTGATGGCATTAGAATGCGTGTTGGCTCTGCCACTGCAGATGTACCAGTTCCTTGTCTGCACTGACTCTAGGTCTGCCTTGCAAAGCATAAAACTTGGGGACAGGTCTAGTCGCCAAGATATAGTACTAGAAATAAAACTGAGTATACACCAGCTAATGATTAGAGGCATTGACACTGCCCTCCAGTGGATCCCGTCCCATGTTGGTATCCTTGGAAATGAAACTGCAGACGGTGCCGCCCGGGCTGGCGCCGCAAACGTACCTGGCGCTCAGTGTTGAACTTCACCGACGTCTTTTGTCCGCGGCAGGGATAAAGTAACGGATGCCTTTAGCAACAATCTCACGTCTTTATGTCAGTTCCGGTTCAAGTTAGTTTAGCCTTTTGATGTCAAAGTGAACCTTCTCCAGCTTTGCCAATCACATTGTAACCCTATTGCTGCAATGAATAGGCTCATAGGTAGCGACGATCGCTTTATCCGAAGAAATAAACTGTGTGCCAAAACATAACTGTGTGCCAATCCCCGAAATGCAAAGAAGTACCCAACGGAGAAAGAAACATGCTTATAAAAGACGTGAGATTGTTGCTAAAGGCATCCGTTACTTTATCCTTGCCGCGGACAAAAGACGTCGGTGAAGTTCAATGACCCTTAACCATTATCCGCTGTGTCAATAGTCAGAGGCAATTGTCTGATTAACAGGTGACACCAGATGGTCTACCCCATCCTCGATTTCCGACTGACTGGATAATTGCCTCTGCCGGGCGAGTCATTAGCCGTAGTTTTATCTGCAGATGACTGCCTCAGTCTGAGGATGGTACATGTGTATAGCATATCAGAATGTATGGCTTTGAGGAGCCCATTTCCCTGCAGGGGCGCATGAAACTCTATGATTCTACCAAGGAGCCCTCTGTCAGCAGGTACTGAATTCTCACCCACAACTGGGGTGGACAAACACTCAAGGACTTACATCATATGGCTGACTCGGAGTGAGGATGCTGATGACATCACACAGTGAGAGATACTTCATTTCATGAGCCCCTTTGACTGCGGGGGCACTTGACACTCTGTTTCTGGCTGAAAGACTATGACGGGGTGCAGGTATTTAGTGCGAACTGAGGTTATTTGACTAGTGGTTAAATCTGTTAACTGTTAAAATCTACGGAAAGTAAAAAAAAAAAAACCAACAACTGAAAAAGGAGCTTAGAAAGGGGAAGGAAGAATACAGAAAAAAATATAGAAAAACAGTTTGAGACGGGTCATATGATCACTATTGTGCCGTGGGACAAAAATCTGGATTTAACGAACGTCATATGAAACGGATGTGGGAGGGTATGAATCTGGTGGGTGGGAACAAGAAGCAAAAAGCGGTTCCGGTATTGAGCAAAACTACGGACTATGCCAACGACTTAAATAAGTTCTATGCAAGATCTGACTGTCATGAGTAGAATTATACGGCTTGACCAGTCTACCACTTAAACTTAAAATTGGTGCTCTCCTCTGCCCCCTCGAACCGTATGCGCCCACGGCGGCACACTGTGCCAACTGTTGCCGATTGGGACATACGGCAAGAGCATGCAGAGCGAAGCACGCCATTAATTTGTGTCCGTTGTGGAAGTAGGGACCACCGCGTGCGGACTGTCCTGACACGGCGGTGCCTAAGTGCACCAACTGTGGTGGCCCGCACAGTGCGGCAAATCAAAACTGCCCCAAAATTACTCTCTCATCATCATCAGTCCCTTGCCCGAACTGGGCGTTGGGGGGACTGAAAGGCAGCAGCAACAGACAGTGCTCTCCACTGAGTTCTATTTTGGGCGGTGGCAAGCAAGTCTGGCATCTCGAGTTCGGTCCATTCTTTTATGTTTGCGACCCAACTCTTTCTCTGACGACCTCGCCGACGACTTCCTTCGAGAGTGCCTTGGAGGATAGTCTTGGACAAGGTGTTGTGTCGGGTCACGTGGCCAAACCAAGCAAGCTTGCGCCGTTTCACGGTTGCCAGAAGGGGTTCATGTGGGCCCACCAGGGAAGTGACGATGCTCCGTACATATTCGTTGGTCTTGTGCTCGCGGTACGAGATGCGGAGCAACTTCCTCAGGCACTTGTTCTCAAAGGCCTGGATTTTCTTTTCTGAGTCTGCAAGCAGTGTCCAAGTCTCACAGCCGTAGAGTAGAATAGACACTACGAGGGACTTGTAAAGCCTGTACTTGATGGTGAAGCTGATGGAGTTACTTCGCCATATCCTGTCCAGCCTGGCCATTGCGGATGTTGCTGTACCTATCCTGATACGGATCTCTGCTATGCAACTACCGTCTTTGGACAGGGTGGCTCCCAAGTACTTGAAGCTATTGACCTCTTCTAGCTTCTGGCCGTTCATGTGAATGTTGCTGCTGCTGTCGCTTGTGGTGTTGATCATCACTTTGCTTTTATCCGTACTGATCTCCATGCCATAAGACCCTGCGCTACTTGAAAGTTTGTCTGTCAGGTTTTGGAGCTCACTATTGCTGCCTGCCATGAGGTCAATGTCGTCTGCGAATCGAAGATTGCACAGGGATCTGCCACCAATAGAGATTGAAGTATGGTGGTCGTGGAGGGTTTCCTGCATGATCTTCTCCAGGAATATGTTGAAAAGGACAGGAGAGAGCAGGCATCCTTGACGGACACCGATCGTCGTCCTGAAGAACTCGCCTGACTGATTGTTAAGTAGAACCGCGCTGCAGGCGTTCTTGTAAAGCGCTTCTATCATTTGGATCAGTCCCTCCTCTATGTTGAACGATCTCATGACTTGCCAGAGTCCGTCGTGCCAGACGCGATCAAATGCTTTCCTGAAATCAATGAAGTTGTGGTAGAGTTCGCGCTGATGCTGCAGATGTTTCTCGATCAGGACGCGGCAGTTGAAAATCTGCTCTACAGTGCTTCTTCCAACTCTGAAGCCAGCCTGTTCTTCTGCCAGCAGTTCCTCGGCGAAAGTTTTGAGGCGGTTGAGAATGATTCTAAGCATTCTAATGATTCTAAATTACTCTCTACCGCGAGGCAAACAAACTACGTAATCAAAATTACATCCCCTATAGAGTAGCACTCTATAGGGCGCAAGTCAACTTTAACCAGAGAGAGTCAGCCAAGGAAAGAAATATCCACAGGCCTGATTCACCAAACCTAGACAAGACCGCCTGGGTTAAACACGCTGTACCACCAAGGCGGCCCCAAAATCCCCCGACGCCAAAAACTCAGTCATCAAATAGCCTCATTCAAAAACCAGTAGCTATGTTAGTCCCAACTTCCCCCCAACTAGAACTAAATCAGACCAGAGTAACCACGTCAGCTGGCCAGCAGACCGATAGCCCGCCGCCAGTTGTTGTACCCGCCTCTCAACCTAAAATTATGAAGTCTACAGGTCAGCAAACAGATAGTTCCCCTCCAGCTGCCAACCATCTCGGGCCATGCCCCCCGGTGGTACCTGGTTCCCGCAGCGGGGAGGGGCCCAGATCTGGCGTGGCGGTGGAGGGAAGTAGTCTTCCTAAAATCAGTTCGCAGAGAACTCAACTATTAAACATTGTCCAAAAATCTATGGACTCTTTCGTGAAAGCTATGCACACGGAAGGGTTGCAAAGTATGCAAGAGGCCTTGACTAACCTCTACGCTACAACCGCAGATATGATAGCAGCAGTTACCAATAATACTCCCCTTCCGACGACCGTGCGAGGCGCGAGCCAGCCGGCATCCTAACCATGTGTAAATTAATATAGCTGGCCCTATGACCACCAGTCATAATAGAGACAGTTTTTTAACCAAATTTTTAAACTACACTTAACCAGATAACCGTTTAACTATGTAAATATATACGTACCGAACAATAGCCCCGGTCGGTTAAAACAGACGTAGCTTTTTAAAAGTAGATCTTAACTTAACTCGAAATAAAGTTGTTTTTAACATAGTCCACTCATTGAAAAGGACCGTTGCTTGTGGAGTGAAGGGGTGGCCTTTGTGCCCCCGAGACCCAACCCAAAACTAAGCAAAATGAATCAGGAGTGATGGATTACTCTTATTGGTCATGTGACTTTTATCACTGACCCATTTAGCTAATTTTAACTCTGGCCCTATCCCCCCTCTTCCCCCAAATCATGTTAACCAGCTAGTCCCTCATACTAGTATTAGTGAGTAGGGACAGTAAGCCAGATTAAAGACTGTCATGATTTTGAGCATGCGAGGGAACAGGTCAAGGAAATGCTAGTTAGTGGACTTAAACACATGCAAAGTGAAGTGATTGTGGTGTCTGAAGAGGTGGTGCTTATGTTAGATCAAAGGTGTTAAAATTATGCGCTGAACAACTGTACAGAATTCTTTGCTATATTTTTATATGTCACTTACCCAGGGTGTCGTCCCCTGTTCGTGGAAGACCTCTTGTATTATCCCCGTGCCAAAAAAAGCAAACTGTATCTGTGATGAAGTTGCTCTTACCTCATGTGTCATGAAGGTTTCTGAGAGGGCTGTTCATTTACATTTTCAAATACAGGTTTCTGATTTTATAAACCCCTTTCAGTTTGCTTACAGACGGCAAAGATGTGTTGATGATGCCATTTTGCCTGTTGTAAACAACAGCTACTCTCATTTAAAAAACAAACAAACCAGGAGCCTCCATTCGACTGATGTTCTATGATTTTCATCTGCTTTGAACACCGTTTAACCACACATGAAAATAAATGCCTCTGCCATTCTTTGGGTTTTGGACTATCTCACTAACCGCCCACAGTATGTCAGAATTAGTTCGGATCTAATCTCAGATGTACTTTTTACCAAAACCGGTGCACCCCAGGGGGTGTCCTTTGGCCTTTTAAAAAAAAATTCTTTGTACACAGCAGACTGTAGAGCCAATCATGACGAATGTGTCATGGACAAATACGCTGACGACACGGCACTGACAGGACAGATTACGAATGAGGACAACAGACACTATCGACAAGAGATCAACGACTTTGTAGAGTGGTGTTATAGAGACTATCTTGAATTACATGTTGGCAAAACAAGAGAGATAATCATAGATTTCAGGAAAAACAAACATCATCCCGATCCTGTTGTCATCAAGGGACCAGACGTTGAGCGTGTAGAGTCCTACAAGTATTTAGGTGTTCTTTTTTGACAGCGCGCTCAACTGGAAACAAAACACAGAGGCTACTGTGAAGAAAGCGCATACCCGTCTTACTGTTTGAGAAAACTCAGATCATTTTATGTAAGCACTCAGTTTTTACAGATGTTTTACTGCTCCAGTATTGTTAGCGTTCTAACTTTTGGACTGACGTGCTGGGGTAGAAATTTATGTAAAAGAGATGAAGATCGTCTTAACAAAGTAATCAGGAAAGCGGGCGAGGTGATTGGTAGAGCACAAGATACTTTGGACACACTGTACAACAGACGGATTACGAACAAACTGGCTGAAATTCTTGCTGACAAAACACATCCACTTAGATATGAATTTGACAGCAGACGTATCGAACGAAGTGGCAGACTTCGAGTACTCAAAAGTAGTACATCACGTTATGTCAACTCTTTTGTTCCTCAGGCTGTTATCCTTTTCAACAGTAATATCAGTAGGTAGTGTCTGTCAACATTCTTTAGTTGTTTAGTACTAATCTATTCAGTAGTTCACTGCAACATTGCTGACACCAGAAGCACAGGGGGCATAAACCATGTTTCTGATGCCAAGAATGTTACAAAGATAACAGTACGTCTGTTACAATTCATCTCTGTAACTGAGAGTTATAGGTTATTTAATTAATTGAATGAGTGAATGATGATATCATGTGTTGTATGGGCAGAAAGTGAATTTCCCCATGCGGGATTAATAAAGTATTATTGTATTGTATTGTATTGTTTTGTATTGTATTATATTGCATTGTATTGTATTGTATTGTATTGTATTGTCTTGTATGATTTGGACCTGAGTGCAAATAATACCTATATCTGAGGCGAAAGGGACAAAGTATTCGCTTATTCAGAACCAGTAGTTGTATGCAATCCAAGAAGCGAAAATAAAATAAAATCGATACTTGTACGAGTATGGCTCGAAACGTGCTTCAGGTAAACACTATACCCTGTGATCTGTGGCACGAAACCATAAGTTAATATGTACAGAAGAGTATGTACATATATCTAGATATTTGTGATGAAAATATAGGTCTAAGTGTGGCTATCGAGTGCATTTTGGGACTGTAGGTCTACATGTCCGCGCTGTGCGCCCGTCTACCAAAGGTAACCAAAATAATGGAAATAAGCGCGACGAACATCTCTCTCTCTCTCTCTCTCTGACTATCCATAATGACATCGTTAATCAGGTCACGGAACACCGATTACTTGGTGTAATTGTTGATGACCAGATGAAGTGGCAATCACACATAAATGCTGTATGTAAAACTGTTGCTAGAAATGTTTTTATGCTTTCAAAGTTGAAGTACTTTATCGATGTTGATGCTCGCAAGTTATTTTACAATGCACATGTCAAATCCCACATCGATTATGCGTCCACGATATGGGATGGCAGCGGTGACATGCACTTGAAGAGGCTTAACTCCCTGCATCGGAGAGCAGCGAAACATATCCTGCCTGATTCAACCCTAACAACTGATGAAAGACTTGAAAAACTGAAAATGCTAACTCTTAGCAAGCATCACCTCTTAAACAAGGGTGTGGTTATGTATAAAATCTGGAATGAGATTCACCCAGAATATCTTTGTAAGCTCTTTACCAAGGCAAGTTCAGGTTATTCTACTTCAAGACGAAACTTTATTACACTTCGCCCCAGGATAGATCTATTTAAAACCAGTGTATCTTTCTCAGGCGCATATTTCTGGAACACACTGCCAACATGTATAACACACGCTAGCTCCCTCTCCTCTTTCAAGGAATGCCTCCTCAAGTACTTGTCTGCTGATACATAATCTACCACAAGTATTCGTATACTCAAACGTGTGCTTATCGTATAATCAGTGCATGCTGCCGTATGGTTTGTGCATACTAATAATAATCGCCTAATTACATAATTCAAGTTTCTATTATAATCCAAATAATTTTTGCTGTCTGAAGTGAATTTTCACTATGATCCAAATGATTTGCTTCGTATATAGGTCAAGTTATCATTAGCGCGTGTTTGTGTGTGCGCGTGAGCGTCATTGTGTCAGTGTGCGCGCGTTGCGTGTACTTTCTATTTTTCGTTTGTTTTTTGTATGACCGAATGAATGAATGAATTTTGTTTAATGTCTCTTCATGTTTAATGTTTCCTAATTTTTCTTTGTGTAATTTGGTACTATTAGTATTACAATTATTATCCTGTGTTTGTAGAGTAGCAACGGCAAGTATGAAAAATGGCACACGTGCTAATTACTTTATCCCTTGAGAAATAAAGTTTCATTTCAAAGTTTCATTTCATTTCATTTCATTTCATTTCTCTCTCTCTCTCTCTCTCTCTCTCTCTCTCTCTCTCTCTCTCTCTCTCTCTCTCTCTCTCTCTCTCTCTCTCTCTCTCTCTCTCTCTCTCTCTCAAATCTAGTTTGTCATTTTCGGGAACGCGGACTTGGAATACGCTTCCTGATTGTGTGAAATCCGCTTCCTTCGTAGCCCAGTCTCTTCAAGTACATGTACTTCTCGAAGCAGTCGTACTCATTACTCAGTTATCAACTCTGTGTGAGTGTGAGTGTGAGTGTGTGTGTGTGTGTGTGTGTGTGTGTGTGTGTGTGTGTGTGTGTGTGTGTTATTCACACTATAATCGATCAGGTAGCACTGACGTCCCGAGTTGTCCATTGAAAGTCATGTCGAGTCAGTGCAGTTTATTGTGATTAGTAACAGGTCCCTCCCTCTGTCACATGTGCAAGATGCGTCATCACGCGTAGATAATATGACCCTGTTTACCTTTGTCCTCACTAGCAAAACGTCTTCGGGTCCACGACGGCTGCAGTTGGCCCGCGCAAAGTCGTGCACGGGCCCACTGCGGCCCACGTGGGCTTACGATTGCTTACTGGGGTTGTGGCGACTGCTACATGAATAATCGACTATGACGATTGCTTACTGGGGTTGTGGCGACTGCTACATGAATAATCGATTATGACGTTTGCTTACTGGGGTTGTAGCGACTGCTACATGAATAATCGACTATGACGATTGCTTACTGGGGTTGTGGCGACTGCTACATGAATAATCGACTATGACGATTGCTTACTGGGGTTGTGGCGACTGCTACATGAGAGAGGGGAGTTGTGGGTGTTTTTCGACAATTTATATCTATCCCAAATTTCCGGGATTTTGAGACCACAAACTTCCACGCCTTTCCTCCGCCCAATTTTCTTGGTTTTCTCCTTTTTTTCAGTAAAATAAAGATATCCAAATTCAATGACATTAAAATTAATATTTTTTATTATAAAATGAATCAAGACGAATTACTTCTTCTAAACGATATTAATGCTGTAGAAAACAAAGACTTAGACTCGAAAAAACAGCGCCTTCTTTCTGTAGTTGTGTCAGGCAAGTCAAAGACTTATCTCGGTAAACAATACATGACAGATGATATTGAATCTCTTACGGCTGATGAACTAATCAAGCTTCATGCTAAATATGAAAACCACATTGCTTCACTAATGACTCGTGATTTGAGTCGATCTCTTGTATGTCTATACACAAAAGCAGTGAGTCACTTTCTACCTGTGGATAGTGACAGCCTATCACACGACCTTGAAAGCAATCCTATTGTTTCAAGTTCAATTGGTAAATTAGCATGTGTCATGTTTTACAAGTTTGGAAATTACCTTGCACCTGTCGTAACATTGCTTGTTACCGGGAGTCATATTGATTTTTCGAAAATAATTTTTACTGCAAAAGAAAATGGACGAAACCCAGACGACTCTACAACTGAACCCCGTCCCTGTTTTGACACAGGTTCAAACTGTGACGAAGACTAAAAGTCCAGGCAGGGTTGCGGCTGGAAAAAAATTAGCCGAATATAATAGGCAAAAAAAATTACAGCTTAAGGCACAAACAGAAAAGACTCATGTAACTGATCCACCGTCAGGATCGTCAGGACCGTCAGGACCTGTGTCAGTACCGTCAGGGCCGTCACACCTTCATGAAAGTGAGAGACAAACAACTAAGTCTGACCCTGACCCCGAACCTCAAACAACAAAATATGTAGTTGCCGGATTTGTTGTCGGATTTGGTTACGTAGGTTATCAATTATACAAAAAATACAAACCACAGACTCGTACAGTGACCAAAAAATCAGACATTCCAAAAACAAAACCAGAAGTCGCCACATTACCAGTAACACCCAAAGCCGTTGACCCATTTTTTATGCAGTAAATAAAAATATTATTTTAATTTTTCTTGCCTAAGAAATGAACGACACAAAGAACTTGATGAACCTTGTCTATCACTCTGCCGTGATAAGTGGACTAGCAGTAGCTTATTCTATGCTAGGAAAAAGTCTACTCAAAATGAAATCAGCAGACTTGAGTAGACTCGATTTCGAAGACAGCGCTAAGCTAATTGTAGTCGTTACAGCGTCGTTTGCGACAAAAGATTTTCTTGTCAAGCAGGGAATTATTCCCGAAAATGTTTCTATGTAAATAAAAATAATATGGCGACGATAGCTATTATGATTGGTGGGGCAGTTGTTAACGCATTGGCTTTCAGTGGCTCTAATTATCTCTTTTCAAAAATGGGTAGAGAAGAATCAGCAGAAGAAATGAAACGTCACAATGAGGCAACAGAGAAACTCGCTCAAGCTCAACAAGAATATGAAAAGAATAGAATTGAAAAACTTGATTTCATCAATGAAAAACTCAGGCTTGAAGGCCACGCACAACATACGTTTTCAAATACAGACGAAGCAATCAGGGAATATTTTCTTGTCACAGGTGAAGACATGTCTATCCCAAAACCAAAACTAAGTGACTATTACAAACCAAGCACACAACAAAGAAATGGGGAGATAATCTTTGTTCTAGTGGGAATGACATTTGTTTATTTTACAGGAGTTTTCATTGCTAGAAAAAATGGCAGCCGAAAATAAACTATCAAAAATATATTACTCTCCATCAGGCTATTGGAAAGGAGCAACAGCTATTCAGAAATTACATGCCGCTGTGGGCGGAGATATAACACTCAATCAAGTCAAGCAATGGTTACAGAGACGGGCAATTTGGCAGATATATCTTCCTGCTCCAAGAAAAATAACAAGACCCCATTTTGAAAACACTACCCCAAATGACACACACCAAATGGACCTTTTGTTCTTACCACATGACACAATAAGAAAGAAACGATACAAGTATGCATTAACTGTCGTAGACATAGCTTCAAGGTATAAAGACGCTGAACCCATATCTGACAAAACAGCCAGTACAGTTGCTACAGCATTAACAAAAATATATGGTCGAGGCCCTTTAAGATACCCCAGACTAGTGCAGGTTGATGATGGATCAGAATTCAAAGGTGCTGTTAATCAGTTATTTGCTAAGCATGGTGTATTGGTCAGAAGAGGCATTCCAGGTGTACACAGATCACAGGCAATTGTAGAAAACTTCAATAAACAGTTGTCAGAGAGACTTTTCAGTTACCAGTATTCTAAGGAACTCATGCATGACACCCGTAACACTGAGTGGGTTAAGAGATTACCACATGTGATAAAAGCAATGAACAATGAAGGACACCCTAAGCCTGCTGATGCTATTAAATTGAAAACAATTGCAGAGCCAAAAAAAGGGCCAACCCCACCTCCAGACACAAGTTTATTTACCAAACAGGTGAGATATTTATATCAACCAGGGGAAGCTGAAAATGACATAAGACGCAGGGCGACAGACCCCATCTGGTCAACGTCTGTACACAATATAAAAAAAATAATTCCCGGTCCAGACGCAACAATATATTACCTGTACGACCCTGCACCCCAGAGGGCATTTGTCAGAGAAGAATTACAGATTATTCCCCCAGACACCGTTACTCATTTCAGTAACTAAGTCGTCAATTAATTCATCAACCAGTTCATCACAAATGTCTTCAGATAACTTGAGCCTGTAATGACCTGGTGCATAAGCTTTTTCCTTACTGTGAAAAACACGTTTCGTGTCTCCAACTGCCAGTGATTTCTTATGTGTTTGGATCATTTCAAGATTATGTTTGTTTGATCTCAGTGACTTGTTTGGATAGTCAGGCATCAATGCACCATCTAACACTTGCTTGTAATGTTCATGACGTATGTCTTTATTTTTTATTGCTGTTTTCTTGATACCTTTGGCTTTTGACTGACTACCTTTCTGGTGCAGTATAGAATACATTTTTGATCTCAGTCCAACGTACTCAACTATTGGCACACCATTTAGTTCATCTTTAAACTTACCAGGCACTTTCTTGTTTTGTGTGCTAAACAGCGGGTGGTCTTTAGGGTAATCAGACGTGTCATACATGTGTAACTCTGTTTTCATGTCTTCATAAAAGTCTTCAGTACACACATCAATGATCATAGAGTCAGTGTCAGTGTACAACAGACGGCAGTCAGGATACTTTGGTTTTAAGTAATCATAATAAAATTCAAGCATCAACAGTTTTGACAATTCAAGAATTGCCATACCAATGAATACTGGCTTGTCCAGTTTAACAATCTTTTTTTTGAGTGACACTGCATACAATGATGAATGAAACTCTTTATACCCTGTGTACTGTGGCTTGCCTGTAAGTTTAATTGCGCTCGATTCAGTTGTGACCAGTCTCACATCTTTTCTGTGATGAGGATTTTCCATTGTCTTGCCAAAACAGGCATTGTTCATAAGCTTAAAGAAGTTTTTGTCAAATGCAGTGTTGCCGTCTCTGGCACGAAGGGTTGTGTTCTTCATTATGTAATCTTTCATGAAAGCACTCTGGTCAAATTGAATTCCTCTGTGAACTTTCTTTAGTACTAACCCGTGTCTGATGTAAAACTGCAGCAAGCGGTAGTGACAAACGTAATTAAATTTGTCATTCAAATTTGGTACAAGTTTGGTGTCTTCTTTTTTACCTGTCATACTCATTTTTTCAACAGCTAAGGGATAATCATTATGGTAATCGTGTAGGTGGTGTGGATACTCCAGGTCTACTTCAAAGATCCAACCCTTCGCGTCGTTTCGGTCAAGATTCATAATATTGTTTGTTAACCCTGACTCTGTTACATCATACTGTGACAAATCATGCAGACAAAAGTTTTTCAAGGGCAATAACTCACACATTGCCCAGCCATACAAGTTATTAGCGTCAAGGTACGTAATGAATGACCTTGACCCCGGGCTTGAGGGGTCAAAACCCTGGTCAAGGTCACCATGGGCGTCCATATATTTATTGTTGGCCCTGGCGTAATTGTTCGATGCAATACTAATGCCTCCCCTCAATCCACGTTCCACCATTTCACCCATCGTACGATCAGACAACAGGTCAATAAATATCTTACTGGATTTCAAAAATGCATCCCATGTCATGCCAGGACTAGTTATGTAGCAAGCAGGGTCAAGACTGTAGTGCAACAAACCCTTTTCACGATAACTTTCAAATACATCTGCTAGCAAGCAAACATCAGCTTTCAAGTACTGGTCATGGTAATCACCAATTGTCTGACATCCTAATTTACCCCACGCATCAAGAGCGTGTTGATATTCAGAGTCAGAAATGCCTTTTCCAGTTAGTGTAGAATAAAATTTCTCTTTTGGTGGCAGTCTTGTTTCTTCAAACACAACCCAGTGATCAATGTACTCATACGGATACACACCTTTCTTAATCAAGTCTGGCTCAAAATATTTACTCGTTATTGGATACTCAGTCAGTCCTTCTGCCAGACTAGCAAGACCTAAAGACAAATGTTGCATGGAGTCATAAAATGCTAATTTGTTGTCCAATCTAAAAGTCAAGTATTTCTCAGTTGTCTGGGCAATGCAACTAATTTTTCTGTAAGACTCATCAACAGCCTGCATGATGATGTGTGAATCATATCCCTTCAGATTGTGAAAAAAGATTGGTAACTTGTATGTCTTAGGATCTATTTTTAATTTCAAGTTACAATCACCATGTGCAGCACCTCTGTAACGCCCAGTTATGTGATCGTGGTCACGAACTTTATCACCCCCTAAAGGTTGTTCACAAATCCAACACATCTCAGCTGTATCAAATTTCAGTTTGTCTTCTTCTGTCATCACCAAAGGCATCTGACATGTTGTGAGATATTGTACTACCTGACTATACAGATGTCTCATTTCTGTTAAAAACAAACATGCTGCATTTTCTCCCCTGTAGATAACAGGCTCTGAATGCTGTCCGTCTGACCTAACAAGAATGTATCCAAAAGAACACACCACTTGGTCACTCAGTTTTATAGTCTTTGGTAATGACTCTGGAACATGACCTTCATACGGAACAACCAATGATTCGAAATCTGCATACACTACAAATGGCAACTTTTGCTGATTCCCATAGTTCTTAAAATAAACCTTGCTGCCAGGATCTGGATACTTAAGTACAGTTTGTATGTCATCAGCTGATCTGCAGTGTAAAACATGTTTGTGCGCTACGTTTATGGAGGAGAATCTTTGTAAACATTTTTTACAAACTTCCTGTTTGCCATTGTGTTTTGTTGTATGTCCGTGAATTAGACGTGACATATTTCTGATAATTGTGTAGTGAAAGTTATCACCAGAGCTTATTAATAACATATCAACATGTCTATCTTCTGACTGACCGTAGGTTGGGGCAATTGGGGATACTCTTATTGGTTGTAACTTGTTCTCAGACACATTATCCCACACAAACACATTTACAGATATACCAGGATTTAGTTTTTCAAACAAGTCTATGTCCTCTATTTTAACAGGAAACTCAATGCCACTAAAATCGAGTTCATTTACAAATTTGGTGTAGTTAGATACACGTTCAGGTTTTGACTTTACAAAGTGTAGTTTAGCAAGCACACACCACATGAAACAATAGTTGTCATTGTTCTGTATGTTGACGACAGCCTTTTTGTTTGCAACCTCTGTTGGCAGTGGCAACCACGATTTACCTAATATAGGATGATACCTAGACTGCTTTAGTTGTAATTCATGTACATGTCCTTCGTGCCAACCAGACCCCTTCATTCTTGCACTGTCAATTGCCTGTAGAAAGTCTGGTAATAGTCTGTCTCTAAACACGTTCCCCAGTTCTCTTCTTGTGTTAACAGTGTGTTGTCTTGTTGATATATACGATACAATTACCTCACCGTCTACTCTAGTAAATTCTATTTTTGCAACAATCTGAATCTTCACACTGCCTGTAAGAAGATTTTGTTGTATGACAGAAAAAGAGTTTTCTATTGATTCATAGACATTATTAGTATTGGATATGGGTAAGTTTGTTGTGTGAAACACGTTTCTTAAACTAGATGAGCCAGGGTTTGATGAGCCAGGGTTTTGTGAATTGTCCGTCATTTTTATTTGTCCGACAAAATAATAAATAAAAAATATTAACGTTAACTCTGCTGGCTCACCTTGTGTAATACCACTTTATTAACTGTAACACTGTCAATATAAACATTTAGTTTGCGCAGTTGTTTAAATATGCTATAACAAACGTCTCCTAACCAGCCATAGTTGGTATCATCAACTTTAAAAGTAGGTGTCTTTAAATCAACTGTCATGTGCTCCACATCTGGATGCTCATCAACATAATCCAAAGTCACACTATATGTAACATATATTTCTGATGGTGCTGAAAGGCTTATGTAAGTCTGTTTGGGTGATATTAAGTCAGTAAAGTGCATAACATCTTTGAAAAGGTGTGTAAGATCAAGCACCTGTATGATTTGTCCGTCTGTCATTTTTATTGGACAAACAAAAGAATAAATTAATTTACATCAATTTACTAACCCATACCCTGTGGGCTGATCTGTCTTTAAAATGAGCTTTAGATGCTTAGTTGATTTCAGTTTATTTTTTACATCATCACGTTCATGCTTATTTGGGATGACATCGTTTTCTCTGAGACAGTCTTCAAAGCTGTCACGATCCTTACAGTAAAACAAACAGATAAACTTTAACTGTTCTCGAAAATCTTTCAGTACAGCATTATATTTCTGAGTGAGAATCCATACACTGACATTAGCATGTCTGCCACTGAAGGCAAGTTCTGATAGAGTGTTTCTCTTTTTGACAATGTCTTTTTCTGCAGAACAGTCATCAACAATAAACAAGGTTGACTGTCCTTCAAATTGCTTGTAAAAATATTGTAGGTAGTCATTCAGTTTCTTTTCAGGGTCGACTAAGTATATGTTGCTGTCAGTCCAAATGAATAAACGGTTGTGATAAGCTTTGTTGTGTTTTATTGTAGGACAAAATATTACAATGTTTTCAAAATGGTGGATGTATCTTGTTTGTAAGAGGTTAAGTACAAATTCAGTTTTCCCACACCCTGTGGCGCCACAAAATAATCCACAGTGTGGGTCGAGTGTCATTAAGCTCAGGTTCATTTTAATACACAATATAATTTTAATATATGTGTCCACTCAGTCTGCTTTCTGCAATATTGAGTTGTGCGTCATATATCAGGTACAAATATATGTTAATGGCTGCAGCAGTTTCAACCTTCTTTTGTATCTGAATTGTTATTCCATCACTACCATTCTCGACAGTTCGTCCTGACCCATGAAGATAATCGTCATCTGTACTACGCAGGTCTAGCCACAGTGCATACTTGTTTGTCAGGTATTGTCCGATCCTAACATCATACAGATGTAGATCTTTGCACGCAATGTTTGCAGGTTTATCTCTAATCCTTCCTCCTGCAAAATACTTTGTGATCTCATCGTAGTGTTGATAAGGTAACAAACCTGAAGCGTACACTTGATTAGGGCGGCCTTCGATTGTGCAGGACAAATGTGTAATCTTAGGATTGTAGAATTTTTCTGAATCTCTTTTGTATGGACTCACCGGTTCAACAAACAACAAAAGAATACCTTTCAGTGACCTGGCTGGTGTGTTCAAGTTTATGTTCCACATTGGGTCGCTTTTGTCTTTGGGTATTAAACTATGCCTAATCACACGGTCATAATAAATTGGAAGTCTTGACTGGTACTGATTTTGTATGAGTCTGGCTAGTTCAATATGTGTGACAATTTCATATTCCAAGGAAATGTTAGAGATCTTATATGTTGCATCTGTGGCAGATGATTTTATAACTTTGGAGTAGTCATTGAAAGTTAGTTCAAAGCTCAGACGGTCATTCAGTGCCCCTTGATAATAAGGCAAATGTGCTGTTAGGATTTCAAACTCAAGTGGAATGTAGAATCTGGTTCCATATGTTTCAGCTATAATAACTTCCTTTGGTACCCCAGTAGTTGTTTTGTCTCCGGCATTGATTCGAAGTTTACCAACGTTATCAGACTGTATGCCTTGGTAAACACGGTCTTCTCGTTCTTCTCTTGTGAGCCAAAGATCCTTGTAACAGTAGAACACATCTGAGTCATCAAGACTAAACACTTCCTGTCCTTCAAGTTTTACTTTAATAGTCCTAACAATTGCTCTGCCAAGATTGTCAACCAGTGTTCTGTTTACGTCTGCGTCTGATGATAGTTCAATATTAAATGCTAGGCGTGCAGTGCCAGGAACAATAACGTCACTGGGACCTAGGTTTGGAAACTTGACTGTAAGTGTTTGGTTCTGGTCTATGGTACTTGGATTGTTCGTGATGACGATTGATTGTCTTATGCCCTTAACACCCAGAGGCTCACGTAGTTTTCTGTATGGGTCTAACTTTGATCCGTAAGATTGTGTCATTTTTATTATGCACAATAAAAAATAATAAATTAATAAAACAATGGCCGCGGGAGGATTTAATCATGAAAATTTTGAAATGGATGACACGTATGATTTTGGTAATACAACAGATATGGCAGATATGACTGGTACAAGAAATATTTACAGTTTACGTCATGAACTTTTAGAAACCAAAGTGAACTCATTTTATGATCATGTTGGTGGCCGCCCAGACAACGTAGACCCTAATCAGTTTGAACTTGATGGCAAGGGTCATTTATATTTAAACACTGTTGACAAAGGAAAAGTACTATTGACTAACAAAAAAGACCCTAGTAGGTTTAGGGCTTTAAGTACAATAAAAAATGAAGGTGGTGTTGGTGCCTTGCGTCAACTGGGTATTGGTGGGTCTCCTGTCACGCCAAGACTGGCTAGTGTTCTTCACGACACGCAAACAAAGTTGCCAACAGGGCAACAAATTGAAATGGCACCTGTAACAAGCCTACCAGAAATAGCAAACACTGTGATACAAGAAACCTCATTTACTGAAGGGCAAATAAATGACGCTTTGAAAACAATAGATGATCCACCTTTGACAATGAGGGAGATTATGGGATTGGATAAATCACTGCAGACGATAAGAGGTGAGATGGTAAATAATGTTGCCAAACTGGGTGAGCTTGATAAACACATAGAACGTGAAAAAGAGAAACTGGCTACAGCAGACAATGGAAATCTTGACACAGAAATGAAAGAAAGAATACAGCACAGATTAAATGATTTGCAGATAGAAAGATCAGCGAGGTTAGAAGCGATTAGTATTGGAAGACAAAAACTAAAATCACAGGTCAACAGAATTAGAGAAACTATTCAAAAAATACTTCACGAAGACACTACTCTGGCTGAGAGACTAAAAACACTTTTCAGAGAACAGGGTATCACAATTGCCAGTTTAATTACAGCTCTGGGGTTTATTATCAGTACAGTTGTGTTGGCTGTCTCCGGCAGTGGTGGTGGTGGTCCAGCCCCAGCACCGGGCCCACCGGCTCCCACAGATCCAAAAGATTTACAGTCATGGGTAAAGAAACAACTGTCTCACATATCAGACTTGCTTAAAAAATTGGCTCTGAAAGCAGTGGACGCTTTGCCTGGCATAATTGGCACTGTTGTCAGTTGGTTGATTACTACTACAGCAAAGGCAGTAGGGTTTATGGCAGAACATGTGTGGGTCTTTTTGGTTACAGTAGGAGGGTTGATGGTGGGTTATTTAATGAAACAGATAAAGAAGTAAAACCCCTAATCCTGTTAGACCTATTACCAATGCAGTTCTTTCCGACTCATGTGTGTCAGGGGTTGGTGTTAGATCCGGGGTTGATTGTATGGGTGCCGGTGTTGGGGCTGGGGCCGGGACCGGGGGCGGGGTTGTTACCGTCTGTAATGGTTTTAACGGCTGTACATGTGTGGTTGTTGCTCCCAAGTTTACAGATTGATTGAGACCGAGTTTTTGACCAACACCTGCAACAATGATTTCATTATTATAGTTTGTTATTGTCCCCATTTGGAGTTGAAGGTCAGATGGTAACATGTATAACCCGATGCCAACTACAAAGTCAACTTTTGATCTGGCATATCTGAGAACGTCTTGGTAGCGCTGTATGCTAGATGGGAGATCAACTGATGAATTAATTGAATCTTCAAGATTTGCAAGAAACTGTTTTTGTGCTTCAAATTTTCCACTTCCATTCAAAATGTTTGATTTTGTTAATGATTGTGCTCCTAGTATACACCAGACATATGTTCTGATAGACTCATTGACGCGCTCGACTCCTGCTTGAGTAAACCCGTCAGATTTATCTAAAATAAATGTGGTCCAGGCGTTAGACTGTTTCTGCTCTATTGATCCTAACCAGACTTGTGATTTTGATGAGAATGAAGTGTAACCAGGGTAATAATCTTGAGGGTATTGTCTGTGACTCAAAGCGTAATACAATGTACCAATGCCGTGGTGATCATCAAGTTTTTGTGTGAAGTCATACTTTGTACTGATGTTAAACTCATTACAGATGCGTTCAAATGCTTTCATATCCATAGGGTTATTAAACCTGTTGAAACTGGATTCAGTGGGCAGTGGTGTATGAAGTTCTGACAGTATACGTCTAAGCTGGTAATAAACATGGAAACGATACACAGATCTAATCAGTTTGTTTGAGTGATTCAAGTGGTCTGTAAATGAAACACCACGGCCTGTAGTAGAACACAGAATAGCAAAATTAAGTTGGTTTTGAAACATCTGTAGTGGGCTTGAAGACCACTTTCTTGCAGTAGAGTCATCTGTTATTGGAGGGTTTAGGTAATGGTCAAACGGATTCGGTACTTTGACTTGAAATAGATCTTGTTCAGACACAGCTATGTCAAACTGATTTAGTTGAATTATTTTCTGTTCATAAGTTGGTGCAACATTATATTTAGCATCCACATTAAATTGAAATGCGTTTGTAGTGGTAATGGCTGGTGATTTAAATTCCATCTTTTTTTATATGAGATAATAAAAATGTTTATTACCTTAACAAATCTTGACACAAGCAAACCAGTGTGGTTAACTAATGGGATTGATAATCGTGATGGTAGCAAGGCTGCAGCTATCCATGAATTGTTCTACACAGTAAAATGGTTTAATATTGAAGATAATATATATAATAAAGTAATTTTTGATGGTAAGACTGAAGCTTTACCACCCGGGTATTATGACTTTTGTACTATAGCTGAATGGTTTCAAAGTAATTTTAAAATTAAAGCAACTTTAAATCCAGCTAACCTACTTGTTACATTAGAATTTTTGACACAAAATTGGTTAAGGATCTCAGATAAATTTGCATATTTACTTGGATTTTATATTGACGAAGATTGGTTTAGATCAGATAATTTAGATGAATTTAAGTTTGGTATTATAACAATGAAGATCAAAAAACTAAAAATAACTGGAAAACGTCCTGTCAATTTGTCAGTACACACAGTGCTAAATGTTTATTTGAAAGAACTAAACACATCTGAGAATGTTCACAATGGAAAGCCTTCAACTTTGTTGAGATGCTTACCAACTGGAACTGCTCCGTATTGTGAAAGTGTAGTTGTTAGATTTCCTAATTTGCAGTTTAAGAAATTAGGTTCTAGTTTCTTTGAGTCACTGAGTATATCTGTAACTAATCAGGATGACAAACCAGTTCTTATGCATGATTTTAGTGTTGTGTTGGAAATTAAATAATTTTATTTTTGTTTATAAAAAATGAGTGGTGGTCCAAAGTTGAGAATCATACCAGTTGCATGTCCAGTAACAGAATTGAAAGATTTGGCAGACGTCCAGGATTTTGAGAAGGAGGGAGAAATTGGAGAAATATATGGTTTTGAACTTGATTCAAATGGCATGTACAAGAGGAAAGTAATTGTCGACATGAAAGACGGTGAAAAACAGATTCCTAAACTTGGTCAGCTTCGTGATGTTACTGTACCTACTCCACCTGTAAATAATGCGCCTTACAACTTAATACATGTGGGTAGTAAGTGGGTTGTTTCACCTGTGCCTGCACCACCTCCAACAATTGACTGGGACATAAAGTTGGAATTTATTAGTCCTTATGTATACACTGATGATGAAGGCGCCTTAGTGTTTAGGAAGGTTGTTAATTCTGGGCCGCTTATTGTAAGCCTTGTTCCAAGTTTTGCCCCAGACAACAATAGCAGAGAAAAACTGAAAGTTGAAAATTATGAGAGACGGCGGTATCTTCTTACAGCTAGAAAGGGTAGATCAGATACTTCTGTTGTGTTTATGCCAGCAAGCTTAGTCGTGGCTAGAGAAGCGACAATAGTATTTGAAATTATCATGAAATCTGTTGCTTCTGCAAAAGAGGCAAATATAGCACAAGGAATTAAACTTACATGGGATGAAACAGTATCAGAATCAACAAAGGTTTTTATTGCTATTACAAAAAATAATGATGTTATTAATGTTTCGAGCAGTGTTCCAGCTGTCAAGGTGGTGGTCGACAAAACAACTTTTGTTCGTCTAACTTACATAAACCTTGAACACATTGATCTTGTTGCATTTTATTATGCCAGCAAATTGTATACTTTTGAAGAGTTGCAAAATGTAATTGCTGATTAAATAAAAAAAAATATTTGTCAATAAAAAAAATGGTAAACTTCTATCCGCAACTACCAACGATTGATCCGACTGAAACAAATGTGATGACTAAAACAACACTTGCACCTGATCCACATATGCCAATTGCTTCAGATAAAACATTACAGGCAGATGCATTCAGATTAAATAATATTACAGAAGCTTTGAAATATTTGGAGAGTGAGGAGGCTAAGTACTCACGGTGCAAAAGGAGGTATAAGTCAGTATTTAATTCTGTTCAAAACACTTCTATGGCTATTGGTGCAGTTTCAGCTTCATGTTCTGTAGGGGGTATCGTTCTGTTCGCCACAGGAATTGGGAGTTTGGCTGGAATAGCAGTTGAGGCTGTTAGCGTTGCTACATGCCTGGCTTGCTTTGGTTTGGAGGCCTTGAACAAGAGGTTTCACACAAAATTACAGAAACATGAAGCATTGAGTACGCTTGCTGGTGCAAAGCTGAGCAGTATGAAACTTATTATCAGTAAGGCATTGAATGATAATTGTATTGATGACGAGGAATTTAAGAGAGTCCAGGATGATTTAAATAATTACAAGAAACAAAAATCTGAAATACAGAATAAGATGCGTAGTCAATCTCCCGTAAATGTTGAAGAACTGAAGGCTAGTTTTTTAGAGATGGGAAAACAGATCGGTGTTCAGGAAACCACAGAAAAACTACACAATCTTTTAAACAAATAAAAATCAGATTTGGTAATCGTTTATTAATGACATACACTTCACAGAAAAATGACATGCCACCTAACTATTTAACCCCATCAGCACCACCAGCACCACCTGACTATTACTAAAAAAAGTTTTTTCATTGTCCTTGTATCTTGACAAATCTGTCCGAGTAAGTTGTGACTTAAGTTGTGACTTGAGTCAAGAACTTACATTTTGTTAGTTTAAGTTCTTATAAGTTCTTGACTAAGTCACTTAATAACTAATTATAGGTTCTTAAAAGGTTACCTGTAAAGTTATCTGTCAGTTATAAGTGACTTTGGAAAATTTGTTAACAAGTATCTGCAGGTAACTTAAATAATTTGTTATCAAGTGCATATAGCAATGTTTTTTTTTTTGTGTGTGTGTGTGTGTGGTTATTATTTAAATAACTGTTTTTTTTTTTTTGGGGGGGGGGGGGGTATTGGCACAGAGGCAATGAAAAAAAAATGTTCTTGGAATCTTATATTTTATATCTCTAACACACATATATACAAGCACGCACGCAAACACGGACGCACACACACATACACACAAACACTCACACGCACACACATGCACTCACACACACACGCACATGCACTCATACACACACGCACTCACACATACATACGCATACACTCACACGCATAGACAAACAGACGAACAAACACAAAATCTTTATTCTGCATGAATATTGTAGACTCGTCCGCAAAACACCGTCAGGCTTCGCCACACCGTTGTATGACACGCGATACACAGATTGTTCACTCAAATCGAAACTGCGCTCATCGTCACGTTACTAAGACCGTATGACGTAGAACGTTAGAAACCGGTCCGACACCGTCGGACTCGTTTCTATCGTACTACGTAATTTGTTTACGTTGGATACCAGTCTGACTCGTTTCTAGCGTACTACGTCATGTGTTTACGTTGGATACCGGTCCCCCAGTGGGGGACGATTCGCTAAGGACATACGCCATTTGTTTACGTTGGATACCGGTCCCCCAGTGGGGGACGATTCGCTAAGGACATACGCCATTTGTTTACGTTAGATACCATGATTTTGAAGGCTTGACCAGGGCGCTGAGTAACTTATAAATCAATTATTCAGATACAATGCAAATAAACACATTTCTTTGACAGCGTGCTACAAGTGGGCTGACCAGGGTGCCGTTTTTGTAAATCAATTATTCAGATACAAAGCCAAAATCATCTTTCTTTGCCAGTGTGCTACAGGTATACCCCACCGTCAGTCCTGTTACTAAAACCTATGTAAAATCCGTTTTCAATTCACTTGCAAAAAGCAAGCTACTTGCATGAGGGTGGCGAAAACACCTCACACTTGGTCCACAACATTTAAGACGAGACAATACAAACATACAATCATTAGCTTCTCGTGCGGCTTGGTCATTACGGCGTTTGTCACACATCAGACAAAATATCGCTCCATCCATTTTATGACCTGACCGATGATTTTCTCACTCTCAGTCTTAAAGCCACTTTTACGTGTAACCTGTCCGATGATTTTCTCACTCTCAGACTTACAGCCTTTTTGTAGTACCGTGATTTCTCACTCTCAGACTTACAGCCTTTTTGTAGTATGTTCTGTGATTTCTCACTTAAAGACTTACAGTTACACATTTTCACTTGTCTTGTTTGTGATCTGCTAGGTAATAGATCACATAAAAAATTACAGTCAGATATTTTCATTTGTTATGTTTGTGATATAGTCAGGGATTTTTTTTTACTCAGATTTACAGTTACATTTTTCTTGTTTGTGGCCTGCTCGGTGATTAATCACTTTCACGGACTAATAGTTACACGTTTTCATTTTCCTTGTTAGTGTGGCCTGCTCGGTGATGATCACACGGGCTTAGTCAGTTAACAAAACGAAAGTGATAAAATATCTCAGATGTGATTCAAACAGAATTGTTAAGACGCACTAGAACCTTTGTACAAACAAACAAACAAGCAAACAATGTTACGGACCAGCGTTAGGTGTTTTCCAAAAATCGGCTATTTCCTGTACTTTTAACATTTGTTCAATTTGCTTCCGCAAACTGAACACCTTTCGGAAAGACAGTGAAAGATAATGAAATTTGTGGTACCCCTGTAGCAGCCTGGCTAGAACACTCAACTGGTGGGCATAAGACTTTGAAATTCCGACGTGTATTTTTAGCCAATCTGTCCAGTTCAAGTTTGTTTCATGTTGTAATTTTTGATTCTTATGGATTTCTGCACCCGCGATTAGCCACTCCCCATAGTAGATAGAAGATGACATATTTTTTCTTTCTGTTTGTTGTATTATCGCGTAGCCATTAACTAAATGCGGTTTTAAGGTTGCCAATGTAAGTCCCGGTAAATTACAGTCGGCTACTCTTTTACCATCTGGTGGCAATCCATCTGAAAGATTTTTTTTAAAATACAAATGAATATCTTTTGGATCACTCATTTCTTTTTTCGTACTTCCTTCGAGTACATCAGTCAAATTACCGATTGTTTTTTTTGGCAATGGTTTTGCTGGGTGGTTTGCTAATATGGTCTCTAAAAGAGTCGTCATTTCTCTATGGTAATCTAAGTGTGATTGAAAGATCAATCTAGCTTCCTCAGACCAATTCATTTTCTAAAACACGCTAGGGCAAATTACACTAGACTTCTTTTCAGCGCACTGCTGGCTATCGCAAGGCCTTTTCTTCTTCCTATATATCACAAATTAAACACGCAAACTACCGACAAACTATTCGTCAGTGTCCTGTATACAGTCACTATGTATTTTTGTAACCTACGCTAGTCAGCGTTGACTCGGGCAAATCTACACTAGAAAATGTCAGAAACGGCGACACTTACCGATATTAAAGTAGTTTATTTTTACAAGATTTAGTGCTATCACCGGTTAAGAATTCTGCCACGTTTTGAAACACGTCTGCCTCGCTCAGCACACAAGGTAGAAAAGACCGGTTAATGTTTGGCAAACGACACAGCGCTGCCCTAGGTGACAGGCAGTGCGCGCGCACAGTCAGTGGCGGGGCATGAACAAACCGTGTCGCGCGTTTAGTACTAAGGGAAGTAATTACTGCTGTGTGTGTATAAGTGTGTGTTGTTAGCTCCCTGTAAGTGAGCGCGTATGTGACAGCGCCCCCGATCGTCTATCTGAAATACCCGTAATTGGCTAAGTAATCAATAAAATACGCGTTGCAAAATGAACACACTTGCATAACCGATGGATTAATTAGCTCAGGTGTTAATTTTGCTTTAGTCATAAATGTCATTGATTTTGGAAACCTTTATTTTACCAAAAAAAAAAGGAGAAAACCAAGAAAATTGGGCGGAGGAAAGGCGTGGAAGTTTGTGGTCTCAAAATCCCGGAAATTTGGGATAGATATAAATTGTCGAAAAACACCCACAACTCCCCTCTCTACATGAATAATCGACTATGACGATTGCTTACTGGGGTTGTGGCGACTGCTACATGAATAATCGACTATGACGATTGCTTACTGGGGTTGTAGCGACTGCTACATGAATAATCGATTATGACGTTTGCTTACTGGGGTTGTGGCGACTGCTACATGAATAATCGATTATGACGTTTGCTTACTGGGGTTGTAGCGACTGCTACATGAATAATCGACTATGACGATTGCTTACTGGGGTTGTGGCGACTGCTACATGAATAATCGATTATGACGTTTGCTTACTGGGGTTGTAGCGACTGCTACATGAATAATCGATTATGACGTTTGCTTACTGGGGTTGTAGCGACTGCTACATGAATAATCGATTATGACGTTTGCTTACTGGGGTTGTGGCGACTGCTACATGAATAATCGATTATGACGTTTTCTTACTGGGGTTGTAGCGACTGCTACATGAATAATCGATTATGACGTTTGCTTACTGGGGTTGTGGCGACTGCTACATGAATAATCGATTATGACGTTTTCTTACTGGGGTTGTAGCGACTGCTACATGAATAATCGATTATGACGTTTGCTTACTGGGGTTGTAGCGACTGCTACATGAATAATCGATTATGACGTTTGCTTACTGGGGTTGTGGCGACTGCTACATGAATAATCGATTATGACGTTTTCTTACTGGGGTTGTAGCGACTGCTACATGAATAATCGATTATGACGTTTGCTTACTGGGGTTGTAGCGACTGCTACATGAATAATCGATTATGACGTTTGCTTACTGGGGTTGTGGCGACTGCTACATGAATAATCGATTATGCTATTTTTTTTTATTTTTATCTCACTCATCCTGGAAACTGGACGAGAGTTAATCTTGAATCCCTGCAGTACCCGAGTAAAGCTGAATACAATCCAACTGCAACAGATACAGATCCCCATGAGCTACCCGCTGTTGTGGGTGTTCAAGGGGATCTATGTCTCATACTGAGACCGTTTTGTATTAACATGCAACTTCATTGTGCACGGAGATTTGCCTCTGGAAACTTGTTGGCAACAAACTCACATGATGCAATAAACACGTGAATTCGGTGTGCGTATCTCTTCTTTTTTTATATTATGTAGCCCCTGACAGAACACACACACACACACACACACACACACACACACACACAGAGACACACAGACACACACAAACACACGCACTAATGGGTAGACCACCGAAAACGGATGATGTCGTCATTGTGCATGACTTCTATTTGTGGGTGCGGGTGTGGCTGGCCAAGCCAATCCTGGAGCCACACCTGCGAGGGCAATGGGGGCACTGGAACGTAGCTGTGGGGAGAGTCGACACTGTCTTTCTGCGAGCTCTGGCACTGGTGATCCGTTCGTGCCGATTGTCTTCAAAGAGCGTGCAGGCTTTCCTGGTGGCGGCACGCCAGCCAGGTCTGTCTTGTGCTTGCGCTTCAAGTTCCTTTACCGGGAAGACGCAGTACTTGAGGCTGTCTTTTATGCAGTCTTTGAAGCGTTTCTTTGGCCGTCCTTGCTTCCTGTGGCCTTTTGAGAGTGCACCATACAGGAGTTGGCGTGGCATGCGGGAATCATCCATGCGCATGACATGACCTGTCCAGGTAAGTTGTGTCTTTAAGATCAAGGCTTCAACACTCACTAAGCCAGCATTATTCAGGACTTCCAGGTTTGTCACCGTGTCTAGCCATTTGATGCCCATGAGTGAGCGCAGGGATCTCATGTGGAAACGTTCAAGCTGTTTGAGGTGCTTTCTGTACAGCGTCCATGACACACATCCGTAGAGGAGGCTGGGGAGGACTACTGCCTTGTAGACTTTGATCTTGGTGGAGAGCTTGGCGTTGTTGTTATTGAACACACGAGTGCGCAGACGACCCAGGGCTTGGCTGAATTTGCTGATGCGAGCTGCGATTTCCTTGTCGATAGTACCGTCAGAAGAGATTATGCTCCCCAGGTACCTGAACTGGTCGACAGTCTTTAGCTCGGTGCCTTCGATATACACTTTGGTTGGGTGGGTGGGGGGGGGGGGGCTCTTGTGCCTGGGGCTGGTTGGTGCAGGACCTCGGTCTTGTTGAGACTGATGGTGAGGCCAAACAGTCGAGAGGCTTCCGAGAACCTGTTGACGATGGTCTGGAGGTCAGACTCCGTGTGAGCCATCAGCGCACAGTCATCGGCAAGGATCAGTCTCTCGATGGTCTTGGTCCTGGCGTTCAGTCGACGGAGGTCGAAGAGAGAGCCGTCTAGGCTGTACTTCAGGTACACTCCCTTCTCAAGGTCACGTACTGCATGGGTCATGACACACGTGAAAAACAGGTTGAACATCACGGGGGCAAGAACACAACCTTGTTTGACACCGTTGGAAATGTTGAAGAGTGCGGATGTGTCGCCGTTTGACTGGACAACTCCTACCATTCCATCATGAAAGAGGCGGATGATGTTGGTGAACTTCCTGGGGCAGTCGAGCTTTGCGAGGATGACCCAAAGCGCTTCTCTGTTCACGGTGTCGAATGCTTTGGTCAGATCTATGAAGACAGCGTAGAGGTCCATGTGCTGCTCAATGCATTTCTCCTGGACCTGTCTCACAAAGAAGACCATGTCAACTATGCTGCGGCCGGGTCGCTCCCTCGGTAATTGGAACAGTCTGCTTTGCTGCCCTTGTTCTTGAACAGGGAGACGATTGTAGCATCTCTAAATTCCTGTGGCATGTTCTCCTCTGCCCAGATGCATGTCAGAATGTTGAGGAAGGCATTAAGGGTCTCAGGCCCAGCTGCTTTGAAGAGTTCTGCGGGGATGCCGTCCATGCCTGCAGCCGTACCGGAGCTAGTCTGGTTGATCGCTTTCTTGACCTCGTCCAGGGTAGGCGGAAGGTCAAGGCCATCCAGTGTCGGCTTTTGGGGAATCATGTCCAGGACCACGGGGTCGACAGTGGAAGGCAGGTTCAGCAGATTTGAGAAGTGTTCTCTCCAGCGCTCAGTGATGCTGCCTTTGTCCTTCAGCAAGATGAAGCCGTCGGAAGAAAAGAGAGGGGTTGTGCTGAGTCTGGCAGGGCCGTAGACAGCTTTCATTGCGCTGAAAAACTCCTTGGAGTTGTTGGATTCAGCAAAGTGCTCAAGTTCTTTTGCCTTGCTGTCCCACCAGGTGTCCTGCATGTTGCGGAGCTCTCTCGCTGGGCTTTTCCCTGAAGGTGTTTGAAGCGGTCTTTCTTGGACAAGGAGTTGATGTCGTTCTGCCACTCGATGAAGGCACTGCGCTTTTGCTCCAGTAGCTTGTTGATCTCTTAAATTGTTCTCATCGAACCAATCCTGGTGTAGTCTCTGCTTGGGTCCAAGCACGTCTTTGGCAACTCCGTCATCAAGGTGGAACTGGAAGTTTTCCTTGACGCCCGGGCGCTTCAGCTTGGCCAGGTTGAATGAAGGTCGGGTGAGCTTCGGCCTCTTCCTGTGTGCTGGTGCAATGTGCAGGTTGAGCCGATGGTCGGTTCAGCACTCGGCTCCTCTCATGGCTCTGGTGATTCTGACATCACGAGTATCCCGCTGGCGGACAATCACATAGTCTATGAGATGCCACTGCTTGGACCTGGGATGCATCCGTGTTGTCTTGTACTTACTAGCCAGTCTGAAGAGGGTGTTGGTGATGGCGAGTCCATTCTCAGCGCACAATGTCAGCAGCAGCAGGCCATTGCTGTTCATCTTGCCCAGCCCATGTGGGCCCATCACTCTTTCCCAGCAGTCACATTCGCGCCCAACTAGAGCATTGAAGTCACCAAGCACGATGAGTTTGTCACTTGCAGGGTGGACTTCAGGAAGGAGTCGAGGCTCTCATAGAACGCCTCCTTGTCGTCATCGGCTTTGGTGAGTATCGGAGCATAGACGCTGATGATAGTGGTATGTCGGGTGTGGGAGATGGGGAAACGGAGCTTCATCACTCGTTCGCTGATACCAGTGGGAAGAGAAGGCAGCTGTCGGAGGAGCGTGGTGCGGATAGCGAAGCCAACTCCGTGTATCCTGTCCTCGTTCTCAGCTTTGCCCTTCCATAAAAAGGTGTACCCACCCTCAGGTTTACAGATCGAGCCTTCGTCAGCAAATCTGGTTTCACTATGAGCTGCAATGTCGATCTTATATCTCGCCAGCTCCCTGGCTATGAGGGCTGTTCTTCTGTGCGGTCTCTGCGTCTGATATCTGTTCCACGTACCGAGAATAAGTTTTTTTCTTTGTTTTTTTTTTTCGACTGCATAAAAGGGTTAAACCTCCAGCCGCGGTAAGCTGACCGGTTTGGTGTAGGGCACAAACACACACACACACACACACACACACACACACACACACACACACACACACACACACACACACACACACACACACACACACACACACAGACACACACACACACACACGCTAGCACACACTAAACTGTACAATAAAGCAGTAATCCAACAATGTTCAAGGACACGCAATGTGATCATGCATCGAACACATGACTGCAAAGAAATTCTGTATATAGTCAAACGAGCGTGATAATTTGAGAGAGAGAGAGAGAGAGAGAGAGAGAGAGAGAGAGAGAGAGGGAGGGAGGGAGGGAGGGAGGGAGGGAGGGAGGGAGGGAGGGAGGGAGGGAGGGAGGGAGGGAGGGAGGGAGGGAGGGAGGGAGGGAGGGAGGGAGGGAGGGAGGGAGGGAGGGAGGGAGGGAGGGAGGGAGGGAGGGAGGGAGGGAGGGAGGGAGAGAGAGAGAGAGAGAGAGAGAGAGAGAGAGAGAGAGAGAGAGAGAGAGAGAGAGAGAGAGAGAGAGAGAGAGAGAGAGAGAGAGAGAGAGAGAGAGAGAGAGAGAGAGAGAGAGAGAGAGAGAGAGAGAGAGAGAGAGAGAGAGGAGGGAGGGAGGGGGAGAGAGAAATGAAATGAAATGAAATTAAATGAAATGAAACTTTATTTCTCAACGGATGAAGTCAGTAATTAGCACGCGTGCCATTTTTCATACTTGCCGTTGCTACTCTACAAACACAGGATAATAATTGTAATACTAATAGTACCAAATTACACAAAGAAAAATTAGGAGACATTAAACATGAAAAGACATTAAACAAAATTCATTCATTCATTCGGTCATACAAAAACAAACGAAAACATAAAGTACATGAAACGCGCGCACACACATACACGCTCGCGCGCACACACAGACACGCGCTAATGATAACTTGACCTATATACGAAGCAAATCATTTGGATCATAGTGAAAATTCACTTCAGGCAGCAAAAATTATTTGGATTATAATAGAAACTTGAATTATGTAATTAGGCGATTATTATTAGTATGGACAAACCATACGGCAGCATGCACTGATTATACGATAAGCACATGTTTGATACGGATACTTGTGGTAGATTATGTATCAGCAGACAAGTATTTGAGGAGGCATTCCTTGAAAGAGGAGAGGGAGCTAGCGTGTGTTATACATGTAGGCAGTTTGTTCCAGAAAGATGCGCCTGAGAAAGATACACTGGTTTTAAATAGATCTATCCTGTGGCGAGGTGTAATAAAGTTTCGTCTTGAAGTAGAATAACCTGAACTTGCCTTGGTAAAGAGCTTACAAAGATATTCTGGGTGAATCTCATTCCAGATTTTATACATAAACACACCCTTGTTTAAGAGGTGATGCTTGCTAAGAGGTAGCATTTTCAGTTTTTTAAGTCTTTCGTCAGTTGTCAGGGCTGAATCAGGCAGGATATGTTTTGCTGCTCTCCGATGCAGGGAGTTAAGCCTCTTCAATTGTATGTCACCGTTGCCATCCCATAGAGAGAGAGAGAGAGAGAGAGAGAGAGAGAGAGAGAGAGAGAGAGAGAGAGAGAGAGAGAGAGAGAGAGAGAGAGAGAGAGAGAGAGAGAACTGAACTAAACTTTATTTTGTAAGGATGAAGACAGTAGGCACGCAGACCTTTTTACACGTCTGTCCTTAATAACATTTTAAATATAACATCAGAAAAGGTAACAATACTCAGACAATTAAATTTTTAAAGAATATAAAAAAATATATTAAAGACACACAGACACAAATTCGGTCAGATGTAAGTAACACAAAGGTAACGCATGGTGTCTGTTACTCGAGTGATGCGTTAAAATCACGCACGCACACACACACACACACACACACACACACACACACACACACACACACACACACACACACACACACACACACACACACACACACACACACAGGGAGACGCAACCATCAGAGTGGGTTACCTAGCATTTCATGTGAAAATGGGTTCCCATATTTCTATTTATTCTAGGGCTCTGGAATTGATGCCAATGTTTAGAACTCACATTATAACTAAGCTCTATAACTTAAAATAAAATAGACATTTTCTAGAAACAGAGCCACTAGATGCCGAAAAAATGGGTTTCTGCCAATAAAGTGGGTGGGTGTCTCTCTCACACAAATGAAACTGGCATTACAGTCAAAATGGGTGTCTTCACAACAGTAGGCGTCTGTAATAAGGTCAAGTTCATGGAATACTTCTTTTTCACATTAATTTTTTTTCCCAACTTAAATGTGTATGTGTGCTTTAACATTCTTTACATAGTATGGTGCAAAATTCAATAAACACTGGCCCGAAACCTTTCGATTATGATTTTTACAGAGGAAATCGTTTAAACATTGCTGCGTTTTGTCCTTTTGAAGCAAAACAGTTTATCATGGCATTGATGTGAGAATCAACATAATGTATTCTGGAAATTAAAGGACTTTTTTTGGTGTGTTTTGGGGTACTCTGGAGTTTCAGACAAACAGCAACAGAGCATTTTGAATATTAACCCTTATCATTCGGAATACACCAGTGTGTGCAACTAGTGTAACTGAAATAGTCCAAGGGTTAGTGCCAGAATAGCTTGGTGCCTCTAGGCGCCAAGCTATTGTGGCACCACCCTTGAACTAAAGCCATTGGTCTATGTCCTCATCTGTAAGTACTGTAATGTAGCTTGCATAGAATTATGGCAGTGAACAGATTTGAAGCTATTAGCCTCAGTATGACTATGATGCGGGTCAAAAAGTGTGGAAAAATATCAAAGATAGAAAAAGACCCAGACGAAGAAACGAACACTTAACTTATTCTACCCCAGCAAAATTTAAGATCCACCACGATAGTTCAAGGGTGATGCCAGAATAGCTTGGCGCCTATGGGCACCAAGCTATTCTGGCATCACCCTTGAACTATCGTGGTGGATCTGTGTCCTGCACTGCAACGCAGTCTTCTGAAGACGACTTCAACATTTGGGCTTAACTTATTCTACCCCAGACACACCACAGCAAAATAAAGATCCACCATGATAGTTCAAGGGTGATGCCAGAATAGCTTGGTGCCTATGGGCGCCAAGCTATTCTGGCATCACCCTTGAACCATCATGGTGGATCCGTGTCCTGCACTGCAACGCAGTCTTCTGAAGACGACTTCAACATTGGGCTCAACTTATTCTACCCCAGACACACCACAGCAAAATAAAGATCCACCATGATAGTTCAAGGGTGATGCCAGAATAGCTTGGCGCCTATGGGCGCCAAGCTATTCTGGCATCACCCTTGAACTATCATGGTGGATCTGTGTCCTGCACTGCAACGCAGTCTTCTGAAGACGACGTCAACATTTGGGGATTCCGATCTTGGGGTAGAACGAGTTAAAATGACAGAACAGAACACTGACATTAATTAATTAACTGACAACATAAGAAATCACTTGAAACTTCAGCCTTTATTTAACGTCTTTCGTCTCCAACAAACAACCAGCCATTCTTTCATTTGCAAAATGGTATGGCAGTACAACCAACCATTCTTTCATTTGCAGAGTTTTTAAAATGGCATGCAGTATATTACAAAATGATCCGCCCCCCCCCCCCCCCATAACACTCTTGTAATCAATTTTTACATTGTCAATGGTTTTCTTATCTTATTATATTGTCTTTTGTCCCCAGCCGGCTGTTTCGTTTTGCAAATCCAAAGGTTATACAGTATACAAAATGTGACCCTTTCTCACGAAACCAGTCTTAACTCGCAGCGAGCCAATCAGCACTACACGCAATAATATGTGGTGGGGGGTCAATCTGGGGCATTTTCACTTTTTGGGAGAAATGTATTCTACATACACCAAAGTATCGTATGGTTAAAATCTTTATCATGAAAAATGCCATTAAATAGGTAAAAAATGATTTTAAAAGTCTGCCCTTGGCCCCAATTATGCTGCACACAGAAACTTCACAGGCTGTTTTCTCAAAATGGCCGCCGGAGGCTTTAACAACTTTAAACACTTAAGAACAGCTTTTACAATTTTTGCACTACAGCATACAGTCATATATCACAGTAATCAGCAAACACTGTAGTTTTCATAAATGTATATATGTCAAAACATCCAAAATGCGAGTTCTTAAGACTGATTTTGTGAGAGAGAGGGTCACAAATGATCCAGGCGTCCATCAGATAAAAAAAAAAAAAGAAAAAAAAGCAGGCTATACATGCTGAAACCACCCCAATAATAACACTGATGTAATAAATCTGTATGAAATCGAAAATGCCGCGAGTGGCGGCTCAATTCATTTCTTTTGTAACTTTTTCAGTCTGTTGCGGACGTAATCCTTAATGTTTGTCCAGCGCCTATGTCTAAGTGCAGGTTCCAGCGCCATTGCATACTGTATCTCGGCCTTTCCAGGAAGTTTGTTCATGACGAGGTGTGTCTTGAAACGAGTTTGAACAGCTTTCTCTTCAGCTTCCCCCCATGGTTTTCTTGTAAATCTAGCTTTCTTTCGAACAGGAGCTGACGCAGTACTGTCATCATCAAAACTATCTAGATTGTCATCAGGCTCTGGACGTCTTTTCTCCGTCATGCTCATCGATTCCTGTGTTGCTGACTTGCTACTTGCTTCATTCACAGGTGCTGTTCCCCCCGAGACCTCTCTGCCAGTTTCTGATGCGTCTTCATTGTCAAAGTCAATCTCTTCATCATCGCCCAGCTCAGCTCTAATGCAACTCTCAAAATCTGTCATCCCATTGTTAACTGACAGAAGAATCTTTGCCACTTTTGCCTTTTGAAGGACGTCTTGAGGTTGGCGGTAGATATGGCGATGTATCCGAATATCATGGCCAAGGAAATCTGCCAGCTGATCCTGGTCTAACTCCGAGATGGCCATTGACTGAGCCAAAGTTGCAACCTGCTTCCGCAACTGAGTAAATGTGAACATGGCTGGGTATGACACCCCTGCTTCTAGGGCATGGGCCTTCAGAACATCATGGCCTCTGTAAGGCCTCTGACCAGAAGGTGTGGCAAAGATGTACTGGGAATCAGCGAGAGCTGGCACCGATTGCCTCATTTGAAGGATTCTGTCCACAGTTGTCATCATCTTCTTCGTCAGCAAAACGGGAACACTCCTATTAAACTTGCCTCTGATTTCCACTCGCTGAAAATGATTCACCATTTTCTTCTCAACCTCTGTGAGACCTTTCAAGATATCTTAATTGGTGATCGATCCAATCTTAGCATTCTGGAAGTCTGACACCTTCATTCTCTGAACTTCTCCCCCTCGTTTTCGGTTGAAAAGTGATACAGCACAAAGAGTTGCTTTAACCACTGTCGGATAATCTTCCGAAACCATCCTTGTCTCAAGAAGCTGTTGGACCTTCCTCACATCTTCACATGATGGGATCAGCTTGGGTTTGTTCATGGTCATTTTCCTGACCGACTGGGCTGCTGTAGCGGACACACAATCATACCAGTCCCCGTTGAAGACAGAGTCAAACCGCTGCGCCTCAGAGAGCTCCTGTCGCCACCTGTCGTCTGAACCCTGTCCAAGCTGTTTGGATGCCTGTGACTGTTTGATCTGTGAACACTTTTTCAAAGCATGGCCTATGCGCATTGCGAGATTGCCTTTTTTGAACTGATGTGTGTCCTCATCAAAATCTGCTAGCTCTTTTACAGCCAGGACAACATGATCAAAGCTAGCTGAATTGATCACAGCATTTAAACTTGCGATTTTCATTTCTGACCTCACTCTGATAATCTTTAACAGTCTCCCTAACTCCCGCATCCTGGAGCTGATTTGTCCAGCCGTGTGTTCTTCAATGTCCCTGCGGTCAAATAATCTCTTTCCATACTCAAGAAGCAAGGGGTCAGTTCTGATGAGACGGCTTATCTCATCATCTCTCTGGGTAACCAAGACCTTGTGGTAGAAGGAAAATTCAACGTCTAAGGGTATTGGAAGCATGAGCCGACCACGGCGAGCGGCGTCCCCTCGCCGAGTGATCTGAAACCCTCCTGGCTTCTGACAGCAACGTTTTGAGTGTACAGAGATCAGCTTTTTTTTATAGAGCCCTTTGCAATGGCTACAGGCGAGAAGGTCGTCTACCTTACTAGTTTTGGTGCGATACTTAGGAATCAAACATCCGGATTTGTTTTCAAGAACAGCAACGTTATGCATGTAATCACCCTCATCTTGTAGTCTGATCCATGCTCGACGTCTCTGCTTGGTCCCTTTTTTCATCGACAAAATTTTAGCAACGTCTGCCTCATCTGCATGGACATATTGTAAGTGCGTGCTCATTTTCAAGACAAGCTTGCCACACAATTTGCATGCATGTTTCTTGTCCCATTTGTACTTTCCTTTCCCTCTCTGCAACACGTGCACACCTGTTTCTTCTGTAAGTGCTCTTTCCCCACTCTTTCCAGCATCATGTTCCTCCTGCCTATCCACATTCTCATTGCCACCCCCTAACGCACACTGCACCTTGCTGGTACTAGCGTCACCAACACCTGGCCACCCCGAACCTGCCACTTTGATGAAATCTAACATAGTCGATACAATACTGTCTATGTCCGAGATCCCAGCAATTGATGCCGACACACCCTCTGAATCCGGTGAGCTCGAGCCAGGAAGAAACTCCTCGTCATCACTGCCCTCGTATTGCGATGCGCTGGCACTGCTCTCAGTCTCGGGTCCATCCCAGGCGCCATTTGCCAACTGGAGAAAGAAAGAAAGAAAGATTAAAACCAAAGCTGCATTAGAAACAGAAACAGCCCAATTTTGGTTTAAAGGGGCCTTGCACAAGAATAAAAAGAGTAATCCCGTGTATGACCGATTTACATATGTGTGACCTCGGTGACGAGGGCTGGCTTCTGCAGCAGTCAAAATCCACGTTTTCTGAAAATGCAAGCAGTTTTCACACATTTGTCAACCCTGCGTGACCCTTTGAGAGAGGTCACTCAAATTGGCATGTTTAAAAAGGTCTTGCCACAAAGTATCCTTGGGCCAAGCTTGAAGAATGTGGCTTGAATAGTCTCCGAGAAAATGCCACCGTTAACTCATTCTACCCCCAGACACACCACAGCAGGATAACAGGGGTGGGATTCTAGTAAGAAAGAAAACGCGGAAAATCAAACGACATTGGTGGGGGGGGGGGGGGTTCATGTCCTTCATTTTCAGCGGCCGAAAAATCAAACGACATGGGGGGGGGGGGGGGGGGATAGGCACGCGTGTCCACCGTTCGCCAAAGTATCCAAAAACCGACAGGGGGAGCGAGACCAAACACACCCGAAAATGGACTTTGGTATGACACTCCTGATCTGCAGTATAAAAATGGAATGTGCGTACCAGTTTATGTTCAGATGCACACTAAACGGCACTCTGTCTTGGACAATATCCTTTTTCACCGCCATTTTCCACTGCGACCTAAAGCTACCGGAAGTGTCGGGCGATAGTGAACCAAACTACATACAAATCCAACCCATTTGAGATTTTTTTTGCCATTTAAGAAGATTTTTTTTTTTTCGTCTTTTTCGTTGTTATTAGATGCGGAAAATAAATATGCTTCAGCGGAATTGTGAAAGAATTTCCACGGAAATCCGCGGAAACGCGGAAGAATCCCACCCTGGGATAAGGATCGACCATGATAGTTCAAAGGTGATGCCAGAACAGCTTGGCGCCTACGGGCGCCAAGCTATTCTGGCATCACCCTTGAACTATCATGGTCGATCTGTGTCCTGCGCTGCAATGCGGTCTTGAGAGGACAGGGGCAAAATTTAAGGATTTTGGTGTTGGGGTAGAATGAGTTAAAGTTTACCATGGACGACGGACGGACGACCAGTGGCCCAGAACATAAACTCACTTTTGCTTCGCACGCACGCCAGCCAATAAAATGAAGATGATCATAGAATCACTTTACTTACCAGTTTGTAATTGGGAGCATTCCGCTGCCGTCCATGCACCCTCCTACCAGACGCACCCTCTGTGGCAGAGGCTGGGGGGCCATGATTCTGCAGCATAGATCCCGATGGGTTTGGACATCCTGCTGCCATCCGGCGCTGGGTGTGTGCCAGAAAGTCCTGAGCCGGTGTGACCAAAATGGTGTTGCTGAGAACATGTCCAATACAACCATGTAAACCAACTGACATTTTGAATCAGATTGATTGTACATTGCTTAACGTCCCGACAGCCACTAGGCTTTCTCAGGACGTGCCTGCACTGCTTGTGAAAAAAACCCCACCTAAACAGAACATTGCCATGTATGTCGCCTGCCGGTCAAATACGTTAACTCATTCTATCCCAACACCAAAATCCTTAAATTTTGCCCCTGTCCTCTCAAGACTGCATTGCAGTGCAGGGCACAGATCGACCATGATAGTTCAAGGGTGATGCCAGAATAGCTTGGCGCCTACGGGCGCCAAGCTATTCTGGCATCTCCCTTGAACTATCATGGTGGATCCTTATCCTGCCGTGGTGTGTCTGGGGTAGAATGAGTTAAATAAACCTAACACATGGGGCCAAGACATAAAGCTAAGACCATTTAGCAACACACATCCAATATCAAGAGCTACAGGCAGTGCAGACAGTAGGGAGAGTTTTAAAAAGGCAAATTTATACAGGTGAATGGACAAAGGGTAGACAGAAACACATGCATGCCCCAGAATTGAGAGAAAAACCCACCCTGTGGGGCTGACCAGGGTGACCCTGAGAACTAAAAACTGGCAATACAGTAAAAAGCGATACTTCGGTTGCACATTCCTAAAGACCTGTTTGTGGACGTTCGTTCTTCGAATCGCGAGGCAGTTTTGCGAACGAGGATTGAAATCTGGCGCCATTTTTGTTTTTCCAAAAAAAAGTCAACTGATACTGTGCATGCATGTGGCAAGTTAACACGTCAGAAAAAAAAGAAAGAAGAAACAAAATCGCGTGGCAGATTGACCTTGTAATGGGGTTATTGAACGAATTCCTTTCATTGAAGAAGAAAGCTTTTGTTAAAATCGTGGGGTTCTATTATCATTTACTACAAGACTCAACGGTCAGGCCCGGCCGGAGCGGCCGAAGACACGTTTGAAAGCAGACGCCTTATTTTTCTGGGCCAAACGGGTACGGGGATTGGAGGCATCTCTCAGTTAAATAACTGCACTGAACAAGTACATTTGGGCGTGCTCTTAACTAAGAAATATTGCATAAAGTACCTCTGCAAATGCGAGAGAATGACCGGTGTGTCCGTTGGAGACGAAAGACGTTTAAGCAAGGGAAGCAACTCCGTTCATCGGTGTTGGACCAATCAAATTGATCTGAAAACACTCCGGCCGCTTCCGTGTCCACACACAGGCCCAGGGCATCCCTGAAACACAACGATGAAGTAAATCTGTTAAAATGGGGACATCGTATTGTGATATTTTTTTCTGAATTTTGAATGAAAGATAATACAGAAACAACCCTCAGAAAAAATGGGTGTCTGATCTGGCCACCCAGAATTTTACACAGACCCAGATTGCATAAGGATGGTAAAGAAAGTAACCCATTTTAGTCATTTGGTGTACGCACACACACACACACACACACACACACACACACAGAGAGAGAGAGAGAGAGAGAGAGAGAGAGAGAGAGAGAGAGAGAGAGAGAGAGAGAGAGAGAGAGAGAGAGCATATTTAGTAAAGGTCAAAACGTCGCCAATATAGTTTCTTTTTCCCTCAGATAGTCTGATCTGGATTTTACACATGATTATTGGGTTATCCGTATGTGGTAATAAGAATCATATAGTTATGAAAAGCATAGTATTTTTAGAGCTGAGTTGTTTCTGATCACATGCTTTCCGAGTCCGCAAAGGCCGTGCGCTTGCCATCAGCGGCCGACATCGGCCCGATGGCCTTTGCGCATTGGGTTTCCTTTGGATGAAGTCTTCATTACAAATCTGTCTGCAAAAATATCTCTCTGCAATGGTATTTCCGGTTTTCTGTTTTGAAGCCGAAAGGATGCACTTAGAAGTTTTTCAGAAAAGTACACTGTGTATGTGTTGTAAACAAGTAAGGGTGAAAGTGGCTTGTTGTCGGTATGGGTGGCAGATGGATGGATGGGCTGAATCATTTGCGTGGTATTCGGCGGAATGGAGTAGATCCTGTTGTGCATGTGAACCAGGATTTGGCGAGGACACGCACACGCGCGTGCACAGACACAGATGCGCGAGGACGCAAGCATGCACGTACGCACGCTCGCACTCGCACGCATGCACGCACGTACCGCATGCACGCTCTCAAGCACACACACACATACACACACGAACGCACGCACGCACGCACACACACACACACACGCACACACACATACGCACACATAAACTCACACACGCCTTCCTAATATATATCATAAACCGCATGTCACAGTTCGCTGTTACGTGCAGTACAGTTTGTCAAACTGGACACATCCCTATCACATGACCGACCTTACTCAAGCTTGCCGAGCGATACTCGCCCACTTCAAAATGATGTGTATATCTGAAATCTTATCCATCTTTCGTGTTATGAAATTCAATATAGTGCCAAAACTTTAGGTTCACTGACATGAACCGAAAGTATTGGCACTATATTGAATTTCATAGCAAAGTGTTTGATGACCGTTTTAAATCAACACCCAATGCGCACAAGGTCATCGGGCCGACGTCGGCCTGATGGCCTTGTGCGTACTGGACAGTAGCAGTCATCATATGCGTTTGAAAACTCTCACTGGGAAATACCATGTTGGGTTGTGTCCATGATCCTCAATTCTGCCTTTGCCGCTGCGTGATACTTTCACTAATTTTAGTTGCGTTGGTTTTTAAAGTGAACGAAACACATTAACTGTTAAGCTGCAATACACATAATTCAATCAAGTAATGAAACCGATGGTATCTTGCAATATACACTGGCATTATTCCAAATGCATTATCCATGGTGCACATAAACAGGCTTAGTGTGTGTGCAACTGTCGCAATTAAACTCCAGTCGTAACTTGACCAGTAGTTTCAATGCGACAGTGGCGCACACACACACACGCACGCACACTACACACACACATACACACACTACACACACACACACACACACACACACACACACACACACACACACACACACACACACGAGCGCGCGCGCGCTAAGCTGCTTTTGTGATTCGTGTTTGTCAGCGACTTTGCCCGCGGAATGTACTGACTCTTTGAAGGCGTTCTCAGTAGTAGTAGTAGTAGTAGTAGTAGTAGTAGTAGTAGTAAGAAAGAAGGGTTAACCAGCCAAAAAACTGAAATCTACTTTGAAATACAGGAAAATCGAATATGTCCGATAATAAAGCTATACTGCTTTGATTTTTTCCCATATAATTCAATTCAATTCAATTCAATTCAATTCAATTCAAAAACTTTATTGTGTCAGTCAGGCCGACAAATTTAGATCACATGCGCGCGTACGGTTTCAGCCATTTTATCACAATGGTAAAAATTAAATTACTCACACACTGCTCAGTATCGCATCCATCCAACCCCCACGTTCGACGACACACACACACACACACACACACACACACACACACACACACACACACACACACACACACACACACACACACACACACACACACACACACACACACACACGCACGCACAAACGCACACCCCACCACATGACCACAGTGTCAGTGTCAGTGTCAGTGACATGTTTTATGCAGATATGTTTTATTTTTTACCTCCAACAAAACATTGTGCGTGTTAACAAAGCAAATTTATTGATTTGAAACCACTGCCGGCACACTAGAGAGGAAACGGTTAGTGGTTATGATTTGGCTGTTACGGAAGTCGTCTGTCGGTCCACGTCATTTTTTTCTGCTCAAGTCAAGTTTCTACTCACTCTAGGTGAGAACCCTACCTCATTTGCACAATGGCGGACGTTGAAGGAACCAGATCCGATGGCGAACTCTTTATCCAAAACGGTGCAGTACAAGAAGACAACGCTGAAGAGGGAGAGTACGGCTGTGTCGGGTGGTACCCAAGGTATTCTTTAAATTAATCTTTATTTGTCGCCTCGAGTTATGCTTTTTTTTTTCATTCATCTGCCTCGAACCACTCACAAACCAAGATGAAAATGCTTTCCCAGTAAACAATAGACCCTCCGGCCGACTTCGGCCGCATTGGGCACGCGCACAGACGTGCGCGGGCCCACTGCGGCCGACTTCGGCCCCAATACCTTTGCTTGCTGGGTTGTAAATGGTCAGTTGTATTATATAGCGGAATGCCGTTTTGCAACACAGCATAGCATAGAAGTGGAGTGTTCGTAAACTATCATTTCTAACAGACCGAGCAGCTGACACTCCTGCGTCTGTTCGATCCATAGTCACCTCGCGCGTTCCTCGCTCGGTGACGATGGATCAAACAGTTGCAGAAGTGTCATTCGCGAGGTCTGTCTAGAAATGATAGTATACGAATACTCCACTTCTATGTTTTCCAGAACCTTTCGCAACTGCAGAATAGCGATGTAGGTCGAAGCCGTCTTTTGAGCAAGAGCGACGCATTATTTTCGTAAATAATACACATTGTCTCGATTCGCACGTGACGTCACATGAGCGCAAAGAAGGACTCAAGACTGCGTGGAAACAAATACCATGTAACATTTTTTCCCATACTAATATGACGCGGCCTTCATGGCCTTTTATAAGCGCACTGATATCTAGGGCCTACTCTTCTATAGCTCGTAGATCTCATCTTAAACCCCTTCCCTGCCACGGATATAGATTTTTTAAAAAATGAAACCTTTGTTCATTGAAGGACCAAACGCCACAACCATCTACGGGGCATGGATACAAAATTGGTCTCAGCAAGACGTGCAGATCCTCATGAGCCGCCGCAACTAAAATCGTGATACGTAATTGGCGTTTTCTCGGTTTTCGTGATTCATGATTACATTTTATTTTATGTTCGTGATCCGTGACAATAGGGTTCTTCGTCGCACGTGAAAGCCAAAGTAAGATCTGCGTGATCCTTGAAGTTATCCTGGTTATTTCGTGAAACTCGACAAGTCTTTGCCACTTTAACACACCCTCCACTCCCCCGTCGTTTGATTTCCGGCCAGCGGAAGAATGTTGTGTCTTTGCGTCACCGGGAACATGCAATGCCCCCCCCCCCTCCTCCCCTATGCCCCCCACCCCGCCCATTCCCCGGGGTAAAGAGTCTCCATCGTCTCTTCCCATAGTAAACGTTAATGCCATTTCAGTTTGAGGATTCTTTAACTCATTCGAGGCGTGTCGCATCAGGATACGCTGTTTAAAGCCGCGTATCCGGATGCGGCACGTCTCAAATGAGTTAATAGAAAAATAGATCGTCGTGAATCCGTAATGGTCTCCCGCCCCCCCCCCCCCATTCACCCTCTCCCTTCACCCCTCCCCCCCCCCCCCACCTAATCTACCTCTTGCAGTTGCAGTTTTATCGGAAATGAATGGGTTAACCCTTTGGCTGTCGGCAGCATGGATCATCGCGATAGAAAGCGCTACCGACAGCCCAAGGGTTAAACATTATTTAGAATGTTGTTAACAAAACTAGAGAATCAATCGTTTATTATCCCAGAAAACACATTACAATGTATTGTGATATGGTCACTATCTATCGGGCGGGAATCCTCAGGACCGCAATGTCTCGTTTGGTGGTTGGGGGTTGACCACAATGTAGGGTAGATTAGGATCACAGCTGTGATGCCGGCAGTGGCAGTTTCCGTTCTGCCCCTGTCTTGGCCTTGCAAGAACGCCGTACCAAAAGTAAGCCCCTCATTAAACCCTTCCCTGTCACAGTACGTGCACTGTACGTACATTTTTGTTTCTGAAATCTTGGCTTATTCAACGACAAAAAGCCAATACCGTCCAAAAAACATGAATACAAATTGGTCTCAGCAAGAGGCATTGATCCTCATGAGCCCCCGCAGTCGCGGGGGCTCATGAGGATCGATGTCTCTTGCATGTGCAACGCATTCACTTTTTTCTCGGCAGTGAAGGGTTTAAGATGTATATTGCCAGTCAGTTCTTAGTAAATGTTCGAATCGCCAGTCCAGTCTAACATTTCTTATTTAGACTCTGCGGTAGTGAGTCATATTTCTTATGCATTACATGCATTAACACATTCAAGATTTCACAACTTGACTGACACTGTAAACGGATCTCATGAGCGACACCGCCAACACGTTTTGAAAAATGGTAACTGACAATGGTGCTTATCATTATGAACAACCTGCGACCCGGTTTCAACCAGCTTTTAGTCAGTCCCGCCTGACGTATGCAGTGAAGTTACGTAAGAGAACCCACCCCTTATAAAATATCGACCACTTTAACCCTTTTCATCCTGATACACTTACACAACATAAATTTGACTATGATAGTACAAGGGTGGTGCCAGAATAATAGCCTGGTAGCTCTCTTGCCAGCAGGCAGATCACCGGAGGAATCCTTTTAGATTTTGCCCTTTCTAACCAACCATATTAAATTTGACAAAAGTTGCGATTTCTCTATTAACATTTTCAACTTCAAAAACAAACTTAGTACAGAGATACCTGATGATATACATCTTAATTACGGTGACTCATGCATATTATTTTGGCAGGCCCCTCTGAGAGACATGGGTCATAACAGGTCAAGAAATGTGGGTTGAATTCTTATCGAAAACAGAAAAAATAGTAGTTTCCTTTCGTTCCCAATGAACAAAGCTGCTGTCTATATTATAGTCTGACCGTGCGACCACAGCCTTTCAAATCGACAGTTTGAGTCCATTAGAACTGAGAAGAACCCGACGGAGAAAGAAACACGCTTAGAAAAGACAGTTACAACACAAACGTCCGGTTCTTCTCTGCATTTTACACGCTTGGCAGTCACCTTTTTTGTCTGGATTCCACTAGAACAGGCCTTTACATTCCATTCTGCCCATTAACCCCGTAGCTGGCGGGGCAAAGTGAACGCTACCCATCTGCAAGAGACATAAATCTTCATGAGCCCCCGGGCTCATGAGGATTTATGTCTCTTGTTAGTTCTATATTACTTTCGCCTATTTTTGTCCCATTTATATATGTGTTCTTCATGCGAATGTCCGTCAGCGTGCAGTGGTTTTAGACGCAAAAATCTGTGACCATTGGCAGCGAAGGGATTAACTTATTCTATCATCCGCGAATGCGAGGGCTCATGAGGATTTTTGTCTGTTGTCAGTTTTATGTGTTGTATTTTGCCCATGTTTGTAACATTTATATCCGTGTTCTTCACGCGAATGTCCGTTAGTGTGCAGTGGTTTTAGACGCGAAATCCGTGATCACTGGCAGCCAAAGGGGTTAACAGACTTCAATTTGTTTCCCCCGCAGATGGCTTCAGTTCCTGAACAACGTGAAAGCGCATGCAGTCTTTCTCTGCATCGTGTACTTCTTCGAGGGGTTCGTTGTCAATGGCGTCGTCAACGTCATCATCGTTGCCTTGGAAACACGCTACAAGCTGACCAGCACCCAGTCCGGGCTCATCGCCAGCGCCAACGACTTTGGGGCGTTCCCCATCTTCCTGGCCATAGGTTTTCTCGTGGAAGGGCACAGCAAGCCGAAGTTCATGGCCGGAGGCATTCTGATGATGGCCCTGGGCAGTTTAGTAGTAACTCTGCCTCATTTCTTAGGCGAGCGGTACATTTACACCGTCACTGGTAAGCGCACGCATTAGGCTAATTTTCAGTAGATTATAAGTCTAACCCATCAACTTCCGGGGCAAGGGAAACGCTACCCATCTGCAAGACACATAAACCCTAATGAGCCGCCGCAGTCGCGGGGGCTCATGAGGGTTTATGTCTCTTGTGAGTCCTACGCTCTTTATTATGCCCATGTTTGGTCTCATTTCATGCATGTTCTTCTTGCACATGTCGTTCAGTGTACGGAGGTCTCCGTGATCACTGACCGCGAAGCGGTTATTTTTTCTTTTATCCATCGTTTGAAGTTCTCTTTGTGTGTGGAACGCCGCAGTAGTCTCAAAGACGAGCTGACCTACGGGTTGACAGTAGAATTTTTTAATCTGATTCAATGTATTGGTATATTGATGTTGAGTCAGCCCTGATCACACCAGAACAACCACATGACAAACTTTCCAAATATCTGATTATGACTTGTCCCAAAGTTAAAGTTAACGCGTAAAACAATTTTAACCCATTCAGCCCTGACGCACTACAGCAGGAGATGGGTCGACCATGATAATTCAAGGGTAGTGCCAGATTAGCTTGGCGCCTGTCGGCGCCAAGCTAATCTGGCACTGCCCTTGAATTATCATGGTCGATCAGTCTCCTGCAACTGGTGCATAGTCATTAGATGACGCCTCCAAAATTGGGAATTACGGCCGTCGGGCTGAATGAGTTAAATATAATTATAATGTACCTCACCTTGTTAGAAATGTTTGGCATAGTTTCTTAAAATTTTCTCGCTCTAATACGGCGTTTTTCTCGCAAAATTACGGCGCTGCACGTTGCGTCACGGTAGTGCCGTGTCATGCATTGCCCGTATTTTTATTACTACTACTAATCATCATCATCATCATGATCAGCATCATAATACCAGTAATAATAATAATAATAATAATAATAATAATAATAATAATAATAATAATAAACATATCATGGTCGATCCATATAATCTGTTCGATTCATATCTAGCTGTGGGGTGTCAGGGTTCTATGAGTTAATTTGGTTGCTTTTGGAGATTATGTACATGTGGGTATTTTTCACGGAAATGTCATATAATACTAAAGTGTAAATATCATAATATATAATTTTTCAAAGGCGGAAGCGACAACAGTACTGCTAACCTGTGTGCGATTGGTCCACACAACGACACGTGCGGCGGGGACCAAGAAAAGACAACCTCTGACTTTGACCTATATCCACTCTTCATACTGGGTCAAGTTCTGTCTGGAATCGGGGCGGCGCCCATCTTCACCGTGGGCCTCACCTACATTGATGAAAACACACAACCTAAGATGACTTCACTCTATACAGGTCAGGTGAACGTTTCAATCAAAGCCTTCACTGCCAGATTTTGTTTTTGAAATCTTTCTTAATTCAACATCGAAGATCCCGTCAAAGGAACATGGATGCAAAGGCGGTAGTTTTAACGAGTGGCATAGATCCTCACGAGCCTCATGACTATTTATAAAATACAGAGCTGACTCAAACACCGCCTCTTTAATGACCGTTTTTTTTTTCTTCTTCTTCTACTTCTTCTTATTATTGCCATCACTATTACTATATTATTATTTTTTAAATTGTTAAGTCCCTTCTATTTATGGAGGGGACTTTTTAGGACGGGTCGCGGTGGGGCTAATTTAATAGCATGTCCATGATATCAAAGGCGGGCAGGCTAAACCTCTAACCATTGAAGTAACAAGATAAAAATTACGTTATGTTTAGTTACGCTAATCTCGCTGCTGAACGTACATTTGACGCAAAGCGCCGAATGTGCGTATGTATGTATGTGCGTATGTGTGTGCGTATGTATGTAAACACGTGAATCTCCGATATTTCTGTACACACAAGCTTGAAACTTGGCGAAATACTTTCTTAGTGGGTGGCTAAGAGAGCCTCCGAGCATATTATAATTGAATGTCTCATTGAAGACATAAATAACCGTTTATAGGAAGTCGGTTGACCCAGATTAGAGACAGTAATTTTTGTCATATTTACTTGAACCTTAGCGTTTAGCTAGTTTGGAGAAAGACATTGTATGAGTTCGTTAGCCAGCTTTGTATCCTTTCAACGTCTTTAGTATAAAAAAAAATTGAGGAAAGAATTAAAACACTTAAAAACCTTTACTTCTAGAGAAAGTCAGACAATGGCGGTGACGTAAAAGAGGCAACTCCGTCACCACGCAGACACTGACATAACACTCTAAATACGACGTCATTCTCTTTCGCGTACGCGGCTCTCTCTCTCTCTCTCTCTCTCTCTCTCTCTCTCTCTCTCTCTCTCTCTCTCTCTCTCTCTCTCTCTCTCTCTCTCTCTCTCTCTCTCTCACAAACATGCGCGCATCTCCAGGAGGAATAGATCCTCATGCGCCCTCCTCCAGGCGCATGAGGATCTATACCTCTTGGAGATGTTTGGAACGCGCGCGCATGCTCGCACACACACATCGACGCGCTTTCAGAAGAGCATGCAGGTGACCCGTGTACTTAGTATATCATGTAGCTAGGTAAAGTCAACCTGCTTTCACACAAATTATAGCAAGACTGAAATTGTACTGTGAAGTTCTAATTTTGTCACCATTTTCTCAAGCCTATGAAGCGAGAGTGAAACTCATATCACGTAAAATATAAAATTACGTAAAAACTAAAACTTACGTCATGACAAATGACATTTGACAAATCAATGACGCGTATGTCAATGCGCCCCTTATAGAACTCACCACTGACGCATTGGCAGATCTGCGAGACTTTTTCAATAGAAGATAATTCATCATCAGAATCAGGTCAAAGACAAAAGGTAGAGACCTTTGACAGCGAGGACAGCTCTCACGCAGAAGGGACTTTGTGATCCCATCTTGTTATTATTTGTTATTGTTATTATTTGCACGAGGTAACTGACTGGTTGTGTGCCGTTTCCGCCACTCAACAACATTCAAGAGGTTAAAACATTCGAGATGCGCCGCACACGGTATCCGTGTACGGCACGTCTCGAATGAGAATGATAATCATATTATTTGTTCCTGCATACCAGGTTGGGTCTACGCCAGTGCGGCAGTGGGAGTGGCTCTTGGGTATGTCGTGGCTGGACAGAGCCTATCTCTGTATGTGGACATTGGCTCTGTGGACACGGACAGGTTAAGTAGACCTAATAATAACCCCGTCACTGCCGAGAAAAAAGTGACCAAGATCTAATCGCAAGAGGCATAGATCCTCATGAGTCCCGCACTCGCGGGGGCTCATGAGGATCAATGCCTCTTGCTGAGGCCATGTTTGTGTTCTTGGGACAGTTGTCGCCTTTGGGCGTTCAGTAAACACAGATTTCAATGAAAACAAAAAAAGTGTACGTACTCTTGCATGAAAGGGGACATACTTGTGATTGTATTTATCTACTCTAAACCATGTCGAGATAAAAGTAGTATTGTGGTAAATATCAAGTGCCTTGTTAATGAAACTATTTCATTATGACCGTGTTCTTTTGCATTTTTGGGGTTGTCTGGCAGTATGCCTGTTATGATCAAACATTTGTTTCGTACGATGATTGGTGTAGCATAGTAGATCACATTACCTGAAATGTGTCCAATTCCAGGGGTGTCCTGTTAGACCAGTAAAGTCTTCTCCTTTCATTTGTGTTGTGAATAAATTCATTAACCCTTTAACTACCGAGAAATGCGATCCAACTGCAAGAGGCATAGATCCTCATGATCCCCCAAGACTGCGAGGGCTCATGAGGATCTATGCCTCTTTCTAAAACCAACTAGTACTTTATATGTTCATCGTACCGTTGTGGCTTATGAACGTTTATTGAATACAGATTTCAGAAACTTAATATGCGCCCGGTGGCAGGGCAGGGCTTAATATTAGTTTTCGTTCATTGTAAGGTAGGACTTCTCATTCAGCCCAACGGCCGTATTTCCCAAATTTTGGAGGCGTCGTCTAACGACTATGCACCAGTTGCAGAAGATGGATTGACCATGATAATTCAAAATCAGTGCCAGATTAGCTTGACGCCGACAGGCGCCAGCTAATCTGGCCCTACCCTTGAATTATCATGGTGGACCCATCTCCTGTTGTAGTGCCTCAGGGCTGAATGGGAGTATTTTGTGACAAACCTGAGTTCATAACTTCATGTATATACGTTACAGTGTGCTGCTGACTTCTAACGACCGCCAGTGGGTCGGGGCTTGGTGGATGGGAATCCTGATCGCTTTCGTTGCCTTTCTCGTCATTGGCTTTCCTATTCTGGGATACCCAAAGCATATGCCAGGTTAGCGTTCTTTATAACTGCACCTCTCCGGCGTGTCAATTCACCGCATAGCTGCTTCTGGCCGCTCTTTTACATTAGTATAAATGTGCACCTGTGAAGTGAATTCTTAACTCTGGGAGTTTAAGCGCTAAGCGAAAAGTATATTTGAACATGTCTATAACACAATTCTAAATCTTTTCTTTGTAAAACTAAATGTTAAAGATGTTCTTTATTGTTATGTTACTGTTCTAATCAAGCGAAAACTATTATCGTATGTGACAGTATTCAGTCTCATTCAGCTTTTCAAAATCCCACAGAGATGAATTTTAGCGTTTTTGTTCGGCCAGAACGGCCCCTTTTGTCAGCCTGTTCCATTTGCAAGATTCATCAGTTCTCATGGGGACGCCGGGGCTGATGAGAATTTATGTCTTATGGATCATGGAGCATAGTTAGTCCATAGACCATTTTCAGTCATTTGAAAATGTTCTCAGTGTCACCCATATGTTTTGTACATAGCATTTATTTAGTTCATAACAGTGACTATTTAAAACAGGTTACAATAATCTGCGAAGGACCAGGTCCTTAGTAGCGCGCAGCAAAGACAGGAAACCGCCAGTAACTGCCTGCAACAAAAAGATCAAGGACTTCCCGAGATCAGCTGCCATTTTGGTTGGTGACGTTATTTTCTGTCAGCTCGAGCAGTTTTGTTTGCGATGTCGTTTAGGGCGTTTCTCACTATCTTCTGTGGGAATGATAACAATATATTATAGTCAATTAGTACCAAATGTCTAGTATCGCTGAATTAGGACGAAATATTATGATTAATTATTTTCTTAATTATAAAATAAATAACACATTCGCACGCAAACAAAATGTAAAAAAATAGTACTCAGGTTTCGTTTCCAACGAACGACTCCCAACAACGAACGAGAGCAAAGTCAAGTCGGATATCCAGCTTCTACAATAAGCACAGACAACACTCCGAACACCTACAAGAGGCATATCTCCTCATGAGCCCTCCGGGCTCATGAGGATCTATGCCTCTTGCAGATGATCTCAGCATTGTTTTTGTTGTTGTTACAAGCTGGTTATCTACCGTGACTTTGCTCTCGTTCGTTGTCGGTAGTCGTTCGTTGTCCGAGCCCATGAGATTCAATGCCTCTTGGAGATGATTGGAGTGTTGTCAATGCCTGAGGTACACGCTAGTTACCGTGGTCGCCGCTTTTTTGCTCTCGTTCGTTGTCGGTGTCGTTCTTTCGTTGCAAACGAAACCTCACTACTGTGGGGTAGGATATGACAGGGAAACGTTTACGCCTGAATACTACAGCCAAAGGGAAGTAATCAGAGATTCTCGTGCAGCCAAACAGTTAATCCCTGAATTCAGAATGAATAGGTCTCTGTCAAACCGTCTGTGTGTGTGTGTGTGTGTGTGTGTGTGTGTGTGTGTGTGTGTGTGTGTGTGTGTGTGTGTGTGTGTGTGTGTGTGTGTCATGTGTGTGTGTGTGTGTGTGTGTGACTCGATGCTTGTCTTCTGACAAAATGTCGAACACTTGTGGCAGCTGACCAATCCGGCGTTTGTATTGCTGTGTCTGGCGGCAGTCTTTGACACCCTGATCATCTCTGGTACAGCCACTTTTGGCGCCAAGATCCTGCAGGAGTTCTTCCAGGTCGACCTTACTAAGGCTGGCACCATCATGGGTGAGCATGTCTCTGGTAAATCATACCCAGTAGACAAAAGACCCACAGGCCTGCGTCGGCGGCAGTCCGCCCGCTCGCAGTCGAGGCCCGATGTCCTTTGCTTACTGGGTAGTGTTCATATTGCTGCGTCTCAGAGAAATTGTGGGAGAGTGAGGGATGAAGGGTGGGAGTGTGTGTGTGTGTGTGTGTGTGTGTGTGTGTGTGTGTGTGTGTGTGTGTGTGTGTGTGTATTGCAGGGCGACGATGAGAGGGGGTGGGGGAGAGGGGGGGGGGATTTGATATAATGATTAAGGGCACATATATGGCGGGCAAAAATCCTATAATGTCAACTTTCTTTCAAGGTTTGTTTCACAGCCGCAAGGCATCATAATGAATGAACGTGAGAACTATTTTTCTCCTTGCTGCAGTCACGCGGTTTATTGTTTTTGTCGGAGATTACCGATCAAATCACACAAGGCCTACGAGCTAGTGCCTTCTCCAGTGAATCAACCGCCAAGGTAATCATGTACGTACCGTAACCCCTTCACTGTCAGAAGACGCAGATTGTGTCTTTGAAATCACTGTTAATTCAACCTTAACCCATTCAGCCCTGATGCCCTACAGCAGGAGACGCCAAGCTAATCTGGCACTACTATTGAATTATCATGGTCGATCCATCTCCTGCAACTGGTCGTTACTGAGAAGACGCCCCCCAAAATTTGACAAATACGGCAGTGGGGCTGAATGAGTTAACTCATTCTACCCCAACACCGAAATCCCCAAATTTTGCCGTTGTCCTCTGAAGACTGCATTGGAGTGCAGGACACAGATCGACCATGATATTTCAAGGGTGATGCCAGAATAGCTTGGCGCCTATAGGCGCCAAGCTATTCTGGCATCACCCTTGAACTATCATGGTCGATTCCTATATTGCTGTGGTGTGTCCGGGGTAGAATGAGTTAAAGATCCCCAGCTGTCAAAGGGGCGTAGATACAAAATGGTTCCAGCAAGAAGCTCCATCCTCATGAGCTCCCGCAACTGCGTGTTCATTCGTGTTCATTTTTCATGGGCAGTGAAGAAGTTACGCTACATCTAGTGGCCTAGCCATCGCCTGTGGAGTTTTGCATCAACAGATACAGTCTGGTATTCTCAAACAGGGGCCATCACAGTGCCGGGAGCGGGAGGCGGGATGTTGCTGGGGGGCTGGATCGTCAAGCGCTGGTCCCTGAAGTGCCGAGGCATCATGAAGATGTGCATGGCCTTCACCTTGATCAGTCTCGTCTTCTCGCCGTCCTTCTTCGCCCACTGTCCGCGCACACCCATAGCCGGGGTTGATCACCAATACCCAACAACATGGTATGTCTATCGGTAACGAAACAATTCTTAACCCTTTGCGTGTCGGAAGCGCTTTTTTTTTGTCGCGATGATTCATGCCAAACCCTTTGCGGGCCTGTAGTGGTTATTGTCGAGATCATTCCTGTAAGAATCGTCGCGAAACAAACCGCTACTGACACTTAAAGGGTTAACATTTTTTTTCTTTTCCAACACACATACTCTTTGCGTGTCGGTGGCGGTTATTATCGCGCTGTTTCCTGTAGGGATCATCGCGACAAAAACCGCTACCGACACACAAAAGGTTAATCTTTATTTGCAAAAGACCTCTGTCAAAAAAAAAAAAAAAAAAAAAAAAAAAGGAAATGAAATAACGCTGTTCACGATGAGTATCTATATATTTACTGACTCATCTGTGTACTTTAAAATTAGTAGTTTGGTACTGGTGCATACCACGCCTGTATCAACCCTTTGCCTGACGGTAGCGGTTTTTGTCGCGAGGATTCCTGCAGGAATCCTCGCGACAAAATCCGCTAGCGACACGCACGGGGTTAAAAAAATGCATGGCCACATTTATTACAGGCATTTAACCCGACAGCATGTAGCTTGAGACTGGAAAATGTGCGATAGTACATCGATACGTATTATGGAAAACGCGTTTCTCTGGCGTGCCCTTTGATCTCAGTATCTAGGAAGGTCTAGGGATGACACGTTCACTGGGAGCGAGGAGTGAGTGTGTCTGTGTGTGTGCGTGTTAGGGGGTGGTAGGGGTGGGGGTGGACGGTTGCTACAGCCAATGAGATGGAGGAGAAAGAATGAGCCTCACACTGATACAACATTTTCTCTCAACATGAACATTACTAAAAGTTCATGGTGTAAAAACGTTTTGAACTCAGTTGAGTAGTGTTTCATAACGGTTTGCCGCTAACTAATTTATCGCTCAAGACATGCCGCATATTTGTCCAGGCTTTTAATCCGCCGGGTTTTTTTTTTTTTTTTTTTTTTTTTTTTTGGTTAACATGTGCAAATGTGACCTACTGCTTATTACTGGCAATCGTCTGTTCATGGCAACTAGCGGAGTAAAAATCGCCAATTTTTTTTCAGACGTATTATTTTTTCCCTACAGGAACAGCAGCGGAGACGCTTCACGACTGACAAACTACTGCAACACGGCTTGTGGTTGTGACACACAGGGAATAGAACCGGTGTGCTACCGCGGTTCCTTAGAGTTCTTCTCGCCTTGTCATGCTGGCTGCACAAGTGTTAGTTATGAACATGATGTCAAGGTACAAGTAAAGACTAACTTGTACACTCTGTATGATGCCTACCTCATACTTGGGTACTGTATACTATTCCAGTCCTGAATGGTCCTCAGGCTGACGTCGACCTCACTTCTAACATTTTAACCCGTTCAGTGCAAGTTGACGTTAATTCAACACAGAAAAACACCTAGCTGTCCTAGGAACATAGATTCAAAGTGGTGTCAGCAAGAGGCATAGATCTTCATGAGCCCCCGCAACTGCGGGGGCTCATGAGGATCTATACCTCTCACAGTTGGGTGGTGTTCAAATTTTCAAGGCGCTGAACGGGTTAAGAAAAAAAAAATATCCCTTCAATTGATCTAATGTGGACTAATCTCACGCAACCAATTCGATTTGATTCCATGGGCTCATGATGCTTTGTATGTCTCTTGCAGCTGCGTAGCGATCGCTTTGCCCCGGCACTTTAAGGGTTAACTCGATTGTGGAGGGTTGCAAAAGTTGTTGAAAAAAATCAAGTTTCACTTTAAAATGTGTTTGCTGAGCACACAGTATAGACATGTCTTTCGAAATTACGTGCGTGCGTATTTTCTACAGTCTCCTGTGGTCTTTGATTATTAATAATGTATGTTGCTGAAGGACTTTTCTGGTCTGATTCTGTGTGCCTTTGGAGTAGGGACTGTATGTAAAAGATTGTCTTTGATTATGTGCCACTAAACCAATGTCAAATAGTATTTGCCGTCATTTGGCAGAAGACAGTATGCTTATTTTGTTGAGAAAAGCTAGATTTACTTTGAATAACAATGAAAATCTCGCTTTTCAATCTCAAAATTGAACACACACCAATGCGCAAAAGGCCATTGGACCGACGTCGGCCGCTGTTGGCCCGCGCACAGCCGATGCTCTTTGCGCACTGGGTGTAGGCTTTTGCCAAAAATAACGGCAGATAGGCTATATATATAATGAGAGCGCTTTGATAGTTTTCCAGGCAAAACGACGGGCTTGCTCAGATAGCATGTCCGTTAAAAGGTCCTGGTAAATCAAAGTGGCACAGCCGCAGTGCGTCCAAATTGGTCAGTGTTCAAGTTGTACTCCATAGATAATAGCCGTCCCTGTCCCCAGTAACCATTATCACTCCGGTGCCGTGGAGGTCAAACCCCGAACTCATTTACTTATGTGCAGATATACACCAACTGCAGCTGCACGGAACACACAGAGTTTATCGGCGTCAACATGTCAAGCACAGATCTACCACTGAACGCAGAAATGGTTAGTGGTAGCTGCGGTGGGACTTGCCCATGGTTGTACGTCTTCTGTGCGCTGTTCTTTTTCATCATGGTGTGCACCTTTGCCACAATGTCACCCAATGTCACCGCCATCATGAGGTAAAGCGTGCGTCTCCATTGTGGATATCGTTTTGTCCTGTTGTAGTTGAATCTGTTTTCGTCATCGTTGTCGTTTAAGTTGAGGTTTCGTTTGCCGCGAACGACAACAAACGAGAGCGAAGTCACCGCGGATAACCAGCCCCTGCCATTAGCATAGACAACCCTCCAAACATCTCCAAGAGGCACAGATCCTCATGAGCCCTCCGGGCTCATGAGAATCTGTGCCTCTTGAAGACATTTGGAGGGTTGTATATGCTTATGATCCAAACCATAAGACTATTACTATCACTCAGTGTGCAACGCCTATCGATAAAGTCGACGCTTAATGTTGCGGGCGACGTGCGTTTGAACAGGTATTTTCCAAGTGTCAGTTTTAAGACAGGGTGTCGAGAGCACACTGGTAAAAAGCACCGCACGAGCCAGATAAACAGAAATATTTACGTAATAAAATGTTCGTCTCAAGTCGTATTGGCATATAAACGTCATGTAATATTCTAAGCAGGCAATGTTGAAAGTATAATTTCTTTTGCACCGCGCAAGATTTTGAGTGGTGTGTGTGTGTGTGTGTGTGTGTGTGTGTGTGTGTGTGTGTGTGTGTGTGTGTGTGTGTGTGTGTGTGTGTGTGTGTGTGTGTGTGTGTGTGTGTGTGTGTAGAGTAGAGGGGGGCCAGGGGAGGGGTGGAAGCAAATGGCTGCATGAGATGACCCCCCCCCCCCCAAAAAAAAAAAAAAAAAAAAAAAAGGGTACGATTTTGTCTTTTTTCTGCACCTTCACAAATGTAACAAAGCAAACAATATCTCCTGCTCCATACCAGTCTCATAATTATTAGACAGACGAACGGTTACCGTCCACGTACCTTTAACACGTCGTTCCTCTGCGTCTTTGATCTTTTTCGGAAAAAAAAATCAAGCAGCATAGAATGACCGCATCCGCCACGTTGCATCATATATGATTACATCACCTTGCCTAAGACAATGACGTAGTGTTGGGATTTCAACGCAACCTTCCCATCATGCCAGCATGATTTTTGTTCTTTGAAGTCTGCGCACTTTTTTTTAACGTTCCTACGGAACCTTCAAGCTAGGGCGATCGAACATTACGCGTCGACTAAAGTTACAACATGTTACTAAGTGTGCGGCCGACGTGTTTCACACGTCTTATAGTAATAAACTGGGGTGTAGGGGGCTCTGGATAGAGGTAGCACCTTTGCTGTTCGGCAGCTGCGTCCTACATAGGACGGTCGGGCATCACTGGTCCTCATCCATCTCCTTAATCTCTCACGTGCTGGCTCCAAGCGCCACACCCTGGCAAACCACCTCAGCTGGTGGGCTAAACCACGTGAGGGGGTGGTGTTCACATTGCACCACTAGGCGGATGAGCTGTTTCTGACAGCCAACGGCTAGAGGACGGAGGAGATTAGGTTGGATCCAACGGCCAAATGTGGGGGAGTAAACCCTTCAAATCAGGAGTGGAGCCCCGAAGGCAGACAGCTGCCTGTATTCACGCACTGTTCTGGCAGCTCCTGCAGCCAAACTGGTGCCAAACGTACTGCTTTGCATTCCTTTGGATACATCAGCGAGGCCGAGAGGGGGATCTTGACGACTGGGCACCCCAGGATCTCCATACACTTCGCCCAAGCTTGCGCCCTGGAGAGGTCACTCCAGTGACTGACCCAGCAAGCGCATATACTCCATTGTCTTCCGAGACAGGATGCCAAAACAATAGTAATAAACTTATGTCCAAACTGATTATCCGCCGGCTTGCTGGCACGTCGCTAGTGGTGGTATAAGCACTATTGTTTTCATACCTACGTCACACAACCAGTTCTTTAGCGCAAACTGTACCATGTGACCGTGATACAAAAACCCTTGTAGCGACAAATGGCGGACTTTCTTGTAGGCCTCTTTGTGACGCATCTTGGATGCGAATTTTGTTCTATAACAGATCACCAAAACGTTCTAAAGTAAAACGTTGCATAGTGTTGATCGAAACAACAAGCACACTCAGTACTGGAGACGGCAACGTCATGAAATATTTTAAATTACGTCATCAATCTATTATGTATAAATGTATAATATTGACGTCAGTCATGTCTGGCGTGATCCAGGTCGGAAGATATCTTCTTGATTTCTTTTACGAAAATAGTGGATGAATGAAAACAAATACGTTATTGGTAGCAGGGGATTGCTGCACGGACCCTTGTAGGCCTTCGGGAGGTCAAAGGAACAATTGTACCCCTCATACCTTCGGCCTTTGGGATACAATGGTTCCTTTGACCTCCCTCAGGTCTACAAGGGTCCGTGTAGCAAACCCCTGCGACCAATAACGTATAATATTACATTATACAGCTTACACTATTCTGTGTTTGTACATTTTGGTTGTTTGTCTTTCCTGTCAGATGCGTACCCTTCCGACAACGTTCACAAGCTCTTGGTTTCCAGTTACTGGCAGTCCGTTTACTGGGTAAGAGTGCTAAGGCTGTGCATTTGTTAATGTCACTGGCTGAAATATCAGACGAGGGACGAAACATTGATACTAGCATGTCAAGGGGGGCGGGGGTGGGGGGGGGGGGCTGGGGAGTGGGGATAGGGGAAAGGGGCAAAAAGTACCCTCGCCCCCCCCCCCTCCCACTGAGCCATCCCCGCCCCCCACCCCCCCTCCTTTGGAGGCAGAGGGCTAGGAACACACTCCCCCCCCCCCCCCCTTTCCGGTTCTCACGCCCCTGTTAATAGTGAGGTTACGTTTACATCGAACGATTCCTAACAACAAACGAGAGCAAAGTCACTTTCGATAACCAGTGTGTACAAGAAGCAATGACACACTCTAAAACATCTCCAAGAGGCATTGAACCTAATGTGCCCGATGGCTCATGAGAATCTATGTCTCTTGGAGATTTTTTGGAGTGCTCTATGTGCTTATGGAACCAGCTGATTATCTGCTGTGACGTTGCTCTTGTTCGTTGTTGGAGTCGTTGGAAGCAAACGAAAGCTCACTGTCACACCCAGTTGCAGTTTGAAAACAAAAAGAATTCACACTGTGAGATTGTCGAAACCTGATATTATGTACACTAGGGTGATACACGAGAGCTTGTTCTTGCATGGCTACGTTTAGTAATGTTTGTTCTTTTATTTCTTTCCAGGAACAACACCTGGGCCTGTCCTGTTCGGTGCCATTGTAGATAGTGCATGCGCAGTATGGCAGGAGGGCACGTGCTCCGAAAGGGGCGTGTGCTGGCTGTTCAATCAGCGGAGTCTCGCCCTCCTGATCATGATCTGGTGGATTGTGTTGAAAGTCTTCGGAGCGTTCATGTACGGCTTAGCTGCTGTCTTCTACAAAGGCCCGCTTGTTCAAGATGAGGCGGTCGCGTCCCGCACAGACGGTGCCACGGAAGTTTCATCAACGTGAAGAATTTCGTTATGCGCGCTATACTTGAAAAAAAAAAAAAAAGGGGGGGGGGGGTGCCATCACAGAGGGTGCCAAGGAAGTTTCATCAAAGTGAAGAATATTACGTCATGGACACTATACTTGCATGGCGTGTTAGTAGATAGGGAGCAGACATAGTCCCAGTAGCAAAACGGCTTCGGAACTACGAAGGCGGCCGCAGTGGGCCCGCGCACAGCCGTGCTTGAGCCCTTTGCTTTCTGAGAGAGTTCGTGTCTGAATTGAGGAATTTCATTAAGTACAGTACTTTTTTTTTTTTTTTTTTTTTTTTTTTTGGGGGGGGGGGGGGGGGGGGGGGGATGATTTGAATCAAGCAATATTATTCTTGAATATGACAACTGAAGACGCACATTTTTTCTCCTTTGTATTCATCATCATCATCATCATCATCAGTCCCTTGCCCGAACTGGGCGTTGGGGGGACTGAAAGGCAGCAGCAACAGACAGTGCTCTCCACTGAGTTCTATTTTGGGCGGTGGCAAGCAAGTCTGGCATCTCGAGTTCGGTCCATTCTTTTATGTTTGCGACCCAACTCTTTCTCTGACGACCTCGCCGACGACTTCCTTCGAGAGTGCCTTGGAGGATAGTCTTGGACAAGGTGTTGTGTCGGGTCACGTGGCCAAACCAAGCAAGCTTGCGCCGTTTCACGGTTGCCAGAAGGGGTTCATGTGGGCCCACCAGGAAAGTGACGATGCTCCGTACATATTCGTTGGTCTTGTGCTCGCGGTACGAGATGCGGAGCAACTTCCTCAGGCACTTGTTCTCAAAGGCCTGGATTTTCTTTTCTGAGTCTGCAAGCAGTGTCCAAGTCTCACAGCCGTAGAGTAGAATAGACACTACGAGGGACTTGTAAAGCCTGTACTTGATGGTGAAGCTGATGGAGTTACTTCGCCATATCCTGTCCAGCCTGGCCATTGCGGATGTTGCTGTACCTATCCTGATACGGATCTCTGCTATGCAACTACCGTCTTTGGACAGGGTGGCTCCCAAGTACTTGAAGCTATTGACCTCTTCTAGCTTCTGGCCGTTCATGTGAATGTTGCTGCTGCTGTCGCTTGTGGTGTTGATCATCACTTTGCTTTTATCCGTACTGACCTCCATGCCATAAGACCCTGCGCTACTTGAAAGTTTGTCTGTCAGGTTTTGGAGCTCACTATTGCTGCCTGCCATGAGGTCAATGTCGTCTGCGAATCGAAGATTGCACAGGGATCTGCCACCAATAGAGATTGAAGTATGGTGGTCGTGGAGGGTTTCCTGCATGATCTTCTCCAGGAATATGTTGAAAAGGACAGGAGAGAGCAGGCATCCTTGACGGACACCGATCGTCGTCCTGAAGAACTCGCCTGACTGATTGTTAAGTAGAACCGCGCTGCAGGCATTCTTGTAAAGCGCTTCTATCATTTGGATCAGTCCCTCCTCTATGTTGAACGATCTCATGACTTGCCAGAGTCCGTCGTGCCAGACGCGATCAAATGCTTTCCTGAAATCAATGAAGTTGTGGTAGAGTTCGCGCTGATGCTGCAGATGTTTCTCGATCAGGACGCGGCAGTTCAAAATCTGCTCTACAGTGCTTCTTCCAACTCTGAAGCCTGTTCTTCTGCCAGCAGTTCCTCGGCGAAAGTTTTGAGGCGGTTGAGAATGATTCTAAGCATTACTTTGCTAGGGTGACTTATCAGACTGATAGTTCTGTAGTTCTGGCACTGTTTCACTCTGGTTTAATTTGCAGCATTTTTGTCATTTGCCTCTCCTTTTTGTGTGTAACAGTAAATAGTTTTTTAATACACGCCTACATTACGACATCGAGCAAAACATTCATCTCCTCTGCACATGTGTGATACACCCTTGTGCAGTCACGTGTGCACAAAAGTGTCTTGCAAAACGTATACTACACATGAAACGAAGAAAGGTATGGGCACATGCAAAACGTAAGGCATCAGTCGACCTACTGTGTGCTTTCTGACCTGTTCTCTTTAATTTGCAAAGAAACTGTCTCGTGTTTTGATATCCCAATTGTACATCAATCTGAAATCACAGTACAAGTATTATATGCCAATAGCTGTGCCAAGCCATGATTGAGGTTGTGTTACTGTCTAGCATATGTGTCGAAACCAACTCACATTAGATTACTGCAAGCAAAAAATTATGTACGAGGTAGATTTGTAAGATATGTAAGATGTAGACTCTTACATCGGTGTTTAGGTGACATTGGGAATCTCCTCTCGTGGTGTGAAACCCTCATCCTACAAGCCAAAGCGAGTTAGGAACATATTAAGGCAAAACGGGATTTAAATCCACTCGAGTGAGATTCTCTGAAGTAGGAACAGACTTAAGAATCCGTATCATGAGATTTTTTTATGCATATGAAAACATGTTTTCTGTTTTACATGACATTTTCTGACAGTTATATCTGCAACTTGCACACGAATGTTTTGGGGTTTTTTTTCTTCTTTTTGAGAGTTGTCTTAAACGAACGTTATTTTCTTTTGTACAGTTTTGATATGTATGTTTTCTACTTTTACACGAATATTATTTTCTGATGTACATTTAAAAAAAAAAAGAGTTTTACCTTCTACTTTTTCACGAATGTCAGTCAAACTGTTTGCTTGTGTGTTTGCACTTGCTTGCTTTTGTTTAACACTTTGGCTATTTGTGTGTGTGTGTGTGTGTGTGTCAGATGGTGTGTGTGTGTGTGTGTGTGTGTGTGTGTGTGTGTGTGTGTGTGTGTGAAATATGAACTCTATGTTGTACCTAACGCGTGCATATAGGTGTCGTCTTCGGTTTTTATCTGAGACTTTTTGTTTCTGCGTCATTTCGGCCACGTTCAGTACAGTTCGTACATAAAGCCTACGGGCCAGCGTTTCGATTTTTCTGTCAATTATATTTTGACTAACTTGTCACATTTTTTTGTTTGTTTTTGTATGAAATTGGCGCCAACGATATTGATAACACCTGCATTCAGTTGTTTTTGTTATGAAGCCCCTTAAATTGTTTATTTATGTGTATTTCTGTGCATACAGGTTTGACTGAATGAAGGTTAGTGCGTATTTGTACTGAGAAATGTGATTGGATAACTCATTCAACCCGACGGCCGTATTTCCAAAATTTTGGAGGCGTCATCGAATGACTATGCACCAGTTGCAGGAGATGGATCGATCATGATAATTCAAGGGCAGTGTCAGATTAGCTTGGCGCCGACGGGCGCCAAGCCAATCTGGCACTACCCTTGAATTATCACGGTCGACCCATCTCCTGCTGTAGGGCGTCAGGGCCGCTGGAATGGCTTAAAGGATTATTTGGGGGAGGAACATTTTGTTTAGCGAGGACGTTTCGTTGAAACGTGTTATAGGTTGAGGTTTCTTTTCAGCCTTTGTCTTGATAAGGGGTGATAAGTAGCCTCCCGTTGTCTTCGTAACGGGTGACCTTGGAGAAAAGGTGAATATTACCAGGTCAACGAGGAAAAGTGTAAAGAGTCCCAAAGAAGACAAGGCGAACTATTAAACCTTCACGTGTATTGTTTTATTTTGGAGTTCGCCCTGGTTCCATAGCCGGATAGGTGTCCCAGTAAGCAACAAAATGCGCGGGCTGACTACGGCTGACATCGACCCGATGACCTCTTGCGTTCTAGGCTAATCTTCTCTATCTTCTCAGTCTATCTCCTGGGCGCAGGGACGCCGAACACTTCACAATGCGTGTATTCCCTGCACGCGTTGCGTGTTATACGGATTTATCTTTAAACGTTATTCCTTCATGAGGACGACGACTAACTATTATGCTCTAATGGTCGATTTCCCCAAATTTGGGGTTGCCATCTGAAGAATGCATAAACAATCCAGGAGAGAGATCAACCATGATAGTTCAAGGGTGGGGCCAAAAGAGCTTGGCGCCCACAGGCGCCAAGTGGCACCACCCTTGAACTATCAGGGTCGATCAGTTCTCTTGCTGTGGTGTGTCGCGACTATATGAGTTTATGTGCGAGTTAAACGTGATAGATGTCATTTGAGTGGTGATGGTACTGTGTACTATTATTGTTTGTTTGTTTTTAAGGGTCGAGTAATCACATCTGTCGGTTATCGGCACTATATAAAGAAAAGTGTGGCTTAATATTATGATGTATGTACCAAAAACAAAACTTTACCTTGAGTCCTTCAGTTTGCAGTTGATTGCGATGTTCAGAAAATAAGCTGACTGGCAGACGACTGTCGACTCAGTGCAGCTATTTCGTCCAACCATACGCGTTAGTGATTGAATTCTGCTTATATTAACTCATTCAGCCCGACGCACGTATTTCCCAAATTTTGGCGGCGTCATCTAACGACTATGCACTTGTTGCAGGAGATGGATCGACCATGATAATTCAAGGGTAGTGCCAGATTAGCTTGGCGCCGACAGGCGCCAAACTAATCTGGCACTACCCTTGAATTATCATGGTCGACCTTCTACTGTTGTAGTGCGTCAGGGCTGAATGGGTTAAGAATACTGACAGTCATGCCAGCAGAGTCCTTTTCTCAAATATCGTGTTCGTGAGAAATGAGAGCGGACATCTAGTCGTGCTCACTAGTGCAGTGATTCGCTTCGCAATATTTTTAAATTTTATTTATTTATTATTTTTTAATAAGAGACAGGTACGGTTTATTACATACAATGCAGAAATATGCAGCTGTACATGAACGTACACAATACATGCAATGAACAAGTAATTTGCAATGAACAAGTAATTTGCAATGAACAAGTTTGCTGCTGTCTGTTCTCCGTCCGTTTGTGTGTATGGGAAAGAAATTTCGAGAATAGTTACAAGTGGCTTTTTCACGCAGCAGTACGAGTATAGTTGTGTTTTTATTGTGCCAAATGCAAGTAGCCTGATTGTATCTTCTTGGCCTGCCCTACGTAGCACCATAACGCGTGCATATATTTTTTGTAGTTGTTGCGTAATGTTCTCAATATGTATTTATCTGGCTTTCTGTTTCTGCACCATTTCGACAACGGTTGTACGTACAGCCTACGTGGGGCCAGCACTTAGAATTTTGTGTCGATGATATAAAATTCATCATATTTCTTATTTGTATAAAATTGATACCAAAGAGCACCTGCATGTTATTGTTTTTGTTGAGCGGTTTGACTGAATAAAGGTTAGTGCGTGTTTGAACTGACAAACGGTAATTGGCCAAAGTTATATTTGGGGAAGAATACTTTGTTTCGCGAGTGCGTCGTCATCGTGGCACGTGATGAGCTGAGACCACTTAAAACCCGTTGCCTTGTAAAAGCGTGATAAGCAGCCTCCCGTGGCCAACAGAACGGGCGACCATGGGGAAAAGGCGAATAGAGCAAGGCCAGTGAGAAAGAAGACATTTTTGTCTACCGTATTGAAAATACGATAGACTTTGAAATGGGGCTGGACGAAACGCATCCCGTACACGATGTGCTGGGCGGGCGGGCCCCAAATTCTGGCAAAGAAATAACAAGCTAAAAATGATGTCACGTCTAGCTACGCAAACCTTGCTAGACAACGTCTTTTTGGTCCCAAGCGCCGTATGTGTGTGTGTGTGTGTGTGTGTGTGTGTGTGTGTGTGTGTGTGTGTGTGTGTGTGTGTGTGTGTGTGTGTGTGTGTGTGCGTGCGTGCGTGCGTGCGTGTGTGTGTGTGTGTGTGTGTGTGTGTGTGTGTGTGTGTGTGTGTGTGTGTGTGTGTGTGTGTGTGTGTGTGTGTGTGTGTGTGAGACAGCGACTAGAGTCTGCGTTTGAGGAACCTCAATCGAATCTTCTCATTAATAATCGCATTATTTTTCATATACAGTATGCATATATTTGTGTATGTATGTTTCTCCTGCCTACTTCCTAAGTTCCGGAGAAAGACATGGGTTATATAAGAGACCTGATCCATTCGTTTGAGGATGGAAATGATCGTCTTATTCTATACCTGCGTATTTCTCTGTGGGCTGGCGATTGGGTGCCTGATAGGTGGGGGCAGGGGATCTACTGTTGTCTGTCCAGCGCTGTGATTCCTCTTGGTTTGCATACAATTCTGCCAGCGCTAGCCTCACCTATCTGGTTTGTGAGTATCTATAACTCGAGGCAAATTTGTATCGTTACATTGTTGTGTAATGTTCTGTGCATCTAATGTGGGAAATCAGGGTATTTACCCGACCACATATAGTAGCGCACCTTCATGTTTGTGTATGTATGTTTCTCCTGCCTACTTCCTAAGTTCCGGAGAAAGACATGGGTTATATAAGAGACCTGATCCATTCGTTTGAGGATGGAAATGATCGTCTTATTCTATACCTGCGTATTTCTCTGTGGGCTGGCGATTGGGTGCCTGATAGGTGGGGGCAGGGGATCTACTGTTGTCTGTCCAGCGCTGTGATTCCTCTTGGTTTGCATACAATTCTGCCAGCGCTAGCCTCACCTATCTGGTTTGTGAGTATCTATAACTCGAGGCAAATTTGTATCGTTACATTGTTGTGTAATGTTCTGTGCATCTACTGTGGGAAATCAGGGTATTTACCCGACCACATATAGTAGCGCACCTTCATGTTTGTGTATGTATGTTTCTCCTGCCTACTTCCTAAGTTCCGGAGAAAGACATGGGTTATATAAGAGACCTGATCCATTCGTTTGAGGATGGAAATGATCGTCTTATTCTATACCTGCGTATTTCTCTGTGGGCTGGCGATTGGGTGCCTGATAGGTGGGGGCAGGGGATCTACTGTTGTCTGTCCAGCGCTGTGATTCCTCTTGGTTTGCATACAATTCTGCCAGCGCTAGCCTCACCTATCTGGTTTGTGAGTATCTATAACTCGAGGCAAATTTGTATCGTTACATTGTTGTGTAATGTTCTGTGCATCTACTGTGGGAAATCAGGGTATTTACCCGACCACATATAGTAGCGCACCTTCATGTTTGTGTATGTATGTTTCTCCTGCCTACTTCCTAAGTTCCGGAGAAAGACATGGGTTATATAAGGGACCTGATCCATTCGTTTGAGGATGGAAATGATCGTCTTATTCTATACCTGCGTATTTCTCTGTGGGCTGGCGATTGGGTGCCTGATAGGTGGGGGCAGGGGATCTGCTGTTGTCTGTCCAGCGCTGTGATTCCTCTTGGTTTGCATACAATTCTGCCAGCGCTAGCCTCACCTATCTGGTTTGTGAGTATCTATAACTCGAGGCAAATTTGTATCGTTACATTGTTGTGTAATGTTCTGTGCATCTACTGTGGGAAATCAGGGTATTTACCCGACCACATATAGTAGCGCACCTTCATGTTTGTGTATGTATGTTTCTCCTGCCTACTTCCTAAGTTCCGGAGAAAGACATGGGTTATATAAGAGACCTGATCCATTCGTTTGAGGATGGAAATGATCGTCTTATTCTATACCTGCGTATTTCTCTGTGGGCTGGCGATTGGGTGCCTGATAGGTGGGGGCAGGGGATCTACTGTTGTCTGTCCAGCGCTGTGATTCCTCTTGGTTTGCATATAGTATGCATATAAGCTTAGTCTCGGCTGTTGGGTACGATTAGGTCAATTGTGACCTGTATGCCTTAGCTGTGAAAATCAGATAATTTTAGGCACCACTTTTTCGGAGTTATTTGTAAAACAGCTAACATATAAACACTTTTGTAACGAACCCCCCCCCCTCCCCCAACTATCTTCTCTTTAATACCCGCATGATTTTTCATAAAGAGTGTTTGCATAAGCCTGCTGTTTGTCCTGGCTCTGGGGTAGGATTAGGTCAAATTGTGACCTGTAAGACCTAAGTGTGAAAATCCGTAAAGGGGCACGCCTGACCTTTTGTAAGGCTTCAGTTCGCAAAAATCTTATACCTGGATTCAGTATACATACCCATTTAGACAGTGACCACCCTATTGTCCCACCAAATGCTTTCTGTCGTCTGTTCAAAGCGAAAAGAGGCCCACCGGAATCTTGTTACGGGACACCGTGAAAAGATTGCTTCTGATAGGCGATGATAGCTGACGTCATAACTATTCTATATGACCTTAGATCATCTGCATAATTATAACCAATCAGAGACAAGACGGTGGATGAACCAGCGAAGAAAAAAAGCAAAGTACCATCGACTCGCGCCGACAATGACAAACTCTGAAGTGAAGAAAAGAAAGAGGAAGAGAGACAAGATACCCCTAAGTATAACTGACATGATCGGACAAGGGGATATGGACATGTGGCAACGCGTAAAGCGACAGCTTGGCTTGACTGCCCACCTAGAAATTGTCCCTTTCTTGCTGAATCAGTGAGTAAACTACGGTCTTTGTCGATCTTCCTATAGTTCCACGAGCGCTAGTGATTTTCAGAATTCATGATCTTCAGCAGAATTTATCTCTTATTGATTTCGCAAGATTTTAAACCTGTTTTATCATATAATTACGAGCTACTTATCACATTTTATGCTGCAAAGATATGAAAACTACGGTGTGTGTCAAACATCGCTGGTCGTAACATGTTTTTGTCTGTGCGGGCTCTCAGTCACTCGATTCAGAGAGGTAGTGTTTCTGCTGCGATGGCGCATTTGTCGTTTCCAATGATGCTTTCAGTTACGTAGACTTCGATGTGTGAGATGTGAAATTGACTGCAGTGCAGAACTGAAGTGGGTATAAATACCAATGTTCTGTTTCAATGATGGGCGGAACGCGTTGTGTGTATCCGAGGGGTAAAGGATCAAAGGTCAAACTAAGCACCGTGGACGCAGGCTCGCCGGCTTTGCCAGTCAAATAAGCCACTCCCTCGGTACGATCGGCGTTACTAGTAAATACTAGCCGGTTAAGCGGAACCCGCATTGTGATTTTGACAGCATCGCGAGTATGGAAAGTTTATTCTACTTCAATGAAAAATTACGTCAAAGGGATGCCGGAAAACATCAGTACACTGACACGTGTGTACTCCACACCGATGACCTCGTGACCTGCAGTATTGCGATACACTGATAGTCGCCCGGATTCTGCTTGTAAGGTAGGCTCTTAAATATGCATATTAATTCAAAACAAGGCCGATGCAGACGATAAATCCGCGACTCGGGTAAAAAAAAAATGCACCCTGCAAACGATAAATTTTGACATTTGGCATTGTACTTACATCATAAAGCTCTAAGATAGTGTAACCGGCTGATGCGGTCCCTCCAGCTGAGACGCTATGATGTGGTTTTTTTTATTTTATTTTATACCTTTACCCTCTGGCCACCCAAGTCTCTTAGCCTTTGTGCTACCCACGCTTAGCCAGGGGATGCAACCCAGCCTAGTAGTCAGTCAGCTAGTCATTTTGTAGTACTCTAAAAGTTGTGTTAGTGAGTCCGTGTTCTAGCCTCTATAACTTTTTAACGGCTTTACCGATCGAGAATCCGTAACTCACATCGAGTTTCCTCATGCAACTCCCCTTCTACTCATATGCTCTGTGTTTAGTGATTTTATGATCACCATAGTTCAATTAGCAATTTTCTTACTTTTACAAAGTTCAGTGAGCCCTCCTAGCCTACTTTAAAATTTAATAATAAATTCCTAGGACTTCCCTCCTGAATATAGTTTTCGGTAGTTTGTAGCTATTTACATTTCCTGTCTTTTGCTTCAAACCCGAAGCCTTTGTGGTAAGTAATTATTGAGTTATGGCTCTTTTTGTAGTACCTAGGAAGCACAGATTTACCCCATTTTTCGGTCTGTCTGGAACCGTTTCTTGGTCCGCGCCGTGTTGCTTCCTTTGCGGTTCGCTCGCAGAGTATTTAAGACGGTCAGTGCCAGAGCGGGAAGTCTTTGTCCTAAGAGTCGCCCCACTGACAGTATAGCTACTACCACTCTGAGCCATCACTGAGCTTATCTTCAACCATATCTCGACTGGGATATCCGTAAGTTATGTTCTTGTTACATTGTGCATTCGGATGAATGATGTTATTCTATCGACGGGCTGTTTATTGGAACTGATAAAGAGTTTACGAGCTAGCTTGTCGGTTTTGCCCTGTGTCTGACAGTCGGCCATTAGCGGCCTTTCTTTTGATACAATCGCAACAAGTTGCTTCGCTACTTTGTTTTGGAAAACCTTGTTCCCATTTCGCCTGATGTCTAAGTGCTAGTTTCCTTTGCTGTCGAGTAACCTATTTTCAGTGCCAGATTATCCACTGATATGACTCTTGTGGCTGGTCAACTGAAAGTTGAAGGAAGAGAGAGGCAGGACTGAGTGATCAATTCGTTGCAGTATGATGCACATTTTCATTCCGCTTTGCTGGCTCTGTGCCAATTTTGTTTGTGGCACTCCGAGTTTATGAAGGAGGTATTTTAGATCTGTAGTTTAGACTCTAACCAGGGCAAAACAACAGGACAGCTATTGTTATGCTCGCTTGATTGTTCTACAGACTTGTACTGATCGAAGATGCTTTTAGTGCTTGTTGTTTTGCTTGATTCATTTGTTGGTTTGATTTGCCATCGAATGTTTGTTTTGAGATATGATTTTGATACGTTATTTGTATTGTGTGCTTGATGCATTTTATTTCATGTTTAATTGGGCTTTCTTGCCGCTGCTATCCTTTCTTACCTTGTCGTGCTTAGTTTCGCGTGATCCACTCTCAGGCAATACGTGTGACGTCACGAGGTGCTAAAATAGACACTATCTTGGTCTGACCTTTGACCCACTATTTGTCGTCTGCTTGTTTACATTGGGTCGAGCAGAGTAACGCGACCGATGTCTACCTTTTGTCACCCTGGTCAGCCCCACAGGGTGAGTTTTTCTCTCTATTCTGGGGCATGTGTTTCTGTCTACCCTTGATCCATTCACCTGTATTTGCCTTTTTAAAACTCTCCCTACTGTCTGCACTGCCTGTAGCTCTTGATATTGGATGTGTGTTGCTAAATGGTCTTAGCTTTATTTAGGCCCCATGTGTTAGGTTTATTTAATGTATTTGACCGGCTGGCGACATACATTCAATGCCCTGTTTAGTTTTTTTTTTTTTCACAAGCAGTGCAGGCACGTCCTGAGAAAGCCTTGTTGCTGTCGGGACGTTAAGCAATGTACAATCAATGTACAATCAATCAAATTTAGTGCATGATCGTCAGTGTTTGATTATAACATTAAATACATTCAACTAACTAGCCAAGGCTTTTATTTTGATCTGTTACAACAAGTGGCAACACTCGCTGATTTTCTGGGTAGTCGGTTGCCCACTCTTAGGAAATGATCATTTTCTCTACGGGTTTAATTATTAGTGAGTTCGACGTATGCGCACATGGCGCCCCTTACACGTATATTATGTGGCTGGGGGTTAAAGGCACCGGCAGCCTGTTTTAGTAAAAGTTCTTAAGGTCCGGATCCACACTCTTGATGTCACAATAATTATGATTTGCTTACACTGTGGTCATGATGCCTTAAATGCCCTGATTTGCATGCTGATTTCATGCTTCGTCGCCATTTAATATGATGTGTGGTATGTTCGATCATGTGTATCTTTGATGATTATGTGACGCATTATATTGATCTTTTGATTTAAATTATAATTTAGTGACATCCTGATGCTTCGACCTTAGTGATGACTCGAATTACTAAGTTGGTTCATGTAGTAAATACGGTATTTGTATGATGTAACTTTCTGGCATCATTTCTGATAATGTTTTGTTGTATTTGTCCTAGGTGCTGTTTGTTTTTCTGCTATTTGATAAACGACAAATAAAGTACGTCAACGCGACCTCTGCTTCGGCTTCTTATATTCCCCAACCTAATTCACCCACCAACACCGGGTGCACACAAGTTCACATCAGTACACAAAGGACCCATACATATACTGTCAGCAGTATCTGTTGTAGACAGTTTCCTGACCGTGTTGAGATGCTTGATCCTGGGGAAAATAACTGTAACCAACCAAATAAAAACAAAAATACATGATATACAACTCGCACGATTTTTGAAAAACTCTCTCGCTTCACGTTTGTTGTGATACGGGTTGTGCGTACTCCACGGTAATTTAGACTTTTTCGTTGCAGTGCCACATATAGATCAGCTACTGAGGGGGGATAAAGTACCGCACCATTTCGAAGAGAAAACAAGATGAAGATTTCATCCCAAAGTCTACCGCCGTATTGTTTGGAGCTCACAAGCTTTTTTCTTTCAGGAACATTCAGAGTTGTTCATATTGTTAGGCTTATTATGTTGATCCATTTATCTTCTCTCTAAGCCAACCTCTGATCAAAACACACGCTGGCGCACAGACGGCGCTTCCCGCCATTAGTACGCTCTGTGGGCTCGTGTAGCGACAGGAATTCTAAAGAAGAAAAATAGCACGAGCAGCAACATGACTTCACTATAAGCTTCACGTCATGGTATCGCTAGTCCCACAACGCCTGTGACGAATTTGATGTTTCACGTAAATCATCCGAAAGGCACGCAGCCTCTTCCAGGGCTGAATGTTTTGTTCAAGACAGCCTCTTCCAGGGCTGACTGTTTGATGGGAGTATTATTGTGGCTCTTAAAACTTGCAAAAATGAATTAATTCTTATTCAAGAGGTTGAAGAGGCACAACTCTGGATTAAGAACTCACTCAATATCTCCGGGCTTTAATCTAGCCGTATGCAAAGTATGTAGTAAGAATAACGAAAATACGGACTCAAATGGGGATCAACCGCTTTTCTTTGTGAAACTGGCATTTTCTTGTCAACGCGTAACTAATTAAGAAAGATGCGATTCCAGCCTAAAGTTGTTCTTATTTTCAAGCTTATCCTTCTGATCGATCTTCTTTTGCTCTAACCCACCCTCTGATCCACACACACTGGCACACATAAATAAGGACAGACACACGCCGATTCCCGCCATTCGTAAGCTCTGTGGTCTGGCGTAGCATAGCTATTCTGAAGAAGAAGAATAGGACGAGCAGCGAAATCACGTCACTTCAAGCTTCATGTCATGGCATCATTAGTCCCACGACGCCGTGTTCATAGCGACGATTCGATGTTAAAAGTCACTCATCGCAGTACTAACATTTTATGTATAAGAGGATCAAACTTGGCAATTTTCTCAGATATTTTTCCCAGGATCAAGCATCTCAACACAGTCAGAAAACTGCTTGCTACAGATACTACTGACAGTATGTGTATGGGTCCTTTGCGTACTATCTTAGATCTTTATGATGTAAGTACAATGTCAAATGTCGAAATTTATCGTTTGCAGGGTGTATTGTTTTTGTACCCGAGTTGCGGATTTTCTTCTGCATCGGCCTTGTTTTGAATTAGTATGCATATTTATGATCCTACGTCACAAGCAGAACCCGACCGACTATTAGTGTATCGCAATACTGCAGGTCACGAGTGTCATATAATGAAGCATATTGGTCTATGGGAGACAATTCCTGTATAGTGGTTGTCTCTCTCTGGTGATTATGTGCCTTAGAGACTGCGTATGCCCAATGAATAAATAGCGGGTTAGCCGTCAAGATAAGAAATGGCTTCCCTGTATTTTGTGAGTGCATCTGTGGTTTGAATCAAAGTCCATCCAGCCCACATAGAAGCGGTAACACGACATGGTGTCAGAAGTTAACGTGCAGCAGCAGTGACTGTTCATTTGAATTATATATTTCGGGAAGAGGACAATGATGTTTAAGCCACCAAAGGAGTTTAACTTTCATGAGCCAGCCGCACGGGCCGGTTGGAAAGAGCGTTTCCAGCATTTTCGTCTGGCAACAAAGCTGAACAGAGACACTGGCGAGGTGCAGGTTAGTAGCCTTTTGTAGGCCTTAGGGGCAGAGGCAGGCAAGATATTCGCAACATTCAACTTGATGACGAACAGAAGAAAGACCTGTTGTGGGCATGTTTGACGAATATTTCCTTCCAAAGAGGAATCTCATTCATGAGAGGGCTGCGTTCGCGAGAAGAGACCAGCATCCTGGAGAGACAGTAGAGGAGTATATTAGAAGTCTGCACGACCTTGCAACGCACTGTGAATTTCCGAATAAGGACGAGTGCATTCGGGATAAACTTGTGATAGGCCTGCTAGACTGCTAGACAAATAACTTTCCGAGAAGCTTCAACTTACAGCAGACCTAACGCTGAACTCAGCAACTACAATGGCTCGACAACAAGAGCAGGTTAAAAGAGAGTTACAGCTACAGGGAGCCGCAGGGCACAACGTTGACAGAGTGAGCCATGGAGAGAGATATCACAGAAAGAGAAACTTTCCTCAAAGGGGAGGTAGGCAGAATCAACAGAGACGGTAGCAAAATGGACCAAGATCTAATTTGTAGTAGGTGTGGACTGTCTGATATGAAAGAACGCTGTCCAGCAATGGGACAGAAATGCATGAAGTGTGGTAAAATGTCACATTTTGCTAGAGTGTGTAGATCAAAGACAAAGAGTGTTCAAAACGTTGAGACTACATATGTGAAAAAACTCATCGTTGGATCAGTGGTGACTGACGATCCTACCTGGCGAGTTAACCTGGTGGTGAGAGACAAGCAGATCAGTTTCAAGACTGACATGGGCGCAGATGTCAATGTCATCAGCAGAGCAACGTGGGCGAAGCTTGGAAAGCCTTTTCTGAAACAAGACAACGTCACACTTGTCAGCCCAGGTGGGAAGTTGAGGAGCCTAGGAGTATTCAAGACTACACTCGAAACTATGCAAGCTTCTATTTACGTCAGAGATGGGGAGGCAGACAACCTCCTAAGCAGAGGCACAGCCACAGAGCTTGGCCTTGTGAAGCGTATCGGAACAGTCGGTCTGGGAACAGTGAAGTGCCCGCCGGTGAAGATTCGCTTGAAGGATGGCGTGACACCATACAGTGTGACTGTCGCGAGACGAGTGCCGATTCCTCTTTAGGCTAAAGTGAAGAAAGAGCTTCAACGCATGAAAGATGAGGACATCATCGAGGAAATCACAGAACCAACAGAGTGGGTGTCACCTATGGTTCTTGTGATAAAACCGAACGGCGACATCAGAATTTGTGTTGACCTCAAGAGACTTAACGAAGCAGTGCAGAGAGAAAGGTATGTTATACCGACCGTGGATGACATTCTCCATAAGCTTCAGGGTTCCACTATCTTCACAAAACTAGATGCACAAAGTGGATTTTGGCAAATTCCCATGGATCCCGAGACAGCCAAACTTACTTGTTTCATCACCCCGTTTGGACGCTATTACATGAAACGGCTGCCTTTTAAAATTTCCAGTGCACCAGAGTTCTTTCAACGAACGATGACTGAGATCCTGAGCAACATAGAAGGTGTCATATGCTACTTTGATGACATCTTACTCCATAATAAGAGTAATGAAGAGCACGAGAAACTGATACAAAATGTCTTACAGAGACTGAACAGTTTGGGACTAACTCTGAACGAGAGCAAGTGTGAGTACAGGGAGCGTGAAATTGCTTTTCTTGGCCACATTGTGAGCTCCAAGGGTATCAGACCCGACCCAGCCAAGGTTGATGCCATCATCGACCTACCAGATCCAGCAGACGTCGCCGAGCTAAGAAGATTTCTGGGGATGATTAATTACCTCGGGAGATACATTCTACAACTTTCAGCTACACTGAAACCATTGAACGACCTGCTGACTAGAGTGCATAGGCCTGGGGGCCTGAGCAGGCTGAAACATTCCGCAAAGTTAAGGAGATGCTGACTACAGCACCGACATTGGCCTACTTCGATCCTACCAAACCGACCATAGTATCTGCAGACTCGAGCAGCTATGGGATCGGTGGTGTTCTGCTACAGGAAGGTAGTGATGGAGTACACCCTGTTGCATTCTGTTCGCGCACCCTCACATCTTCAGAACATCACTACGCGCAGATCGAGAAGGAGTGTATGGCCGCCGTGTGGACTTGTGAGCGTTTCGAGCACTACTTAGTGGGACTTGAGAGTTTCACATTACAAACTGACCATAAGCCATTGGTACCCCTCATCAACACAAAGGATCTCTCAGAAACACCCCTGAGATGTCAGAGACTGTTTAATGCGGCTTATGCGGTTCAAGCCTCATGCTGAGTTTAAACCTGGCAAGGACTTGGTCATTGTTGATACGCTGTCCAGAAGTCCATCAGCCAGCAGTGATACTACTACAGAAGATGTTCAGGCATACGTGAGTGAAGTGACATCTTCTTGGCCAGTATCTGAGAGCAAACTACAGGAGATAAGGCGAGAGACAGATAAAGACATCTGCCTGAAAACAGTTCGTGAATACACACAGACTGTTTGGCCGACTTACAAGACTGACGTGAAACTGGCAGCGAAAGACTATTTTGCTGTTCGCAGAGAACTGAGTGTTCTCAGTGGCATTGTGACAAGATGTGATTGCATTGTCATACCCTAAAGCATGCGTCCAGAAATCCTAGACAGGATCCATGATGGACACTTAGGTATCACAAAGTGTCGTGAACGTGCCAGACAAGCCGTCTGGTGGCCACGGATTTCAAAGGAAATCCAAGCTCGTGTTTCAGCATGCCAATACTGTCTTGAGAAAAGGCCGTCACAGGCTAGTGAGCCTCTACTACCATTGAAAATGCCAGATCACCCGTTCCAGAAGATTGGAGTGGATCTTCTTGAAGTACAAGGACACCATTACCTTGTATCAGTTGATTATTATTCAAGGTACATAGACATACAAACTCTCCTAAACAACCAGACATCAAACTCGGTGATCAAGAAGCTAAAAGAGATCTTTGGAATTCCAGAAACTTTGATCTCAGATAACGGACCACAGTTTGGTTCTTTCCAGTTCGCAAGATTCGCCAGAGACTGGAAGTTCAAGCACGTGACTAGCAGCCCGGGTTATTCACAAAGTAATGGTGAAGCAGAACGTGGAGTCCAAAGTGCAAAGAACATTCTAAAGCAGGATGATCAACACATGGCCCTGTTGATCTACCATGCGACGCCTATCCCTAGTTTAGGTGTCAGTCCTGCAGAACTAGCGTTTGGTCGCAGGCTGCGTACGACTTTGCCTGTGCTACCTTCTACGCTAGCGCCAAAGACGGTTGATCCAAAAGTAGTTGAACAGCGAAACGCCGAATCAAAGTTGTACCCAAAACAATACTTTGATCAGACAGCACGTCTCTTACCGGAGCTTTCCCCAGGAGACCCTGTCCTTGTGAGGGATGAACGGGAGCGTCCGGGTGTGGTGATCCGCCAAGTCGCACCAAGGTCATACCTGGTCAAAACTCCAAGCGGAGTACTGAGACGTAACCGCAAGCATCTTAGACGTAGTGTGCATACAGAGAGTCCATCTGCCGCCAGTGAGCCAAGGCAGATGGTTGAGACCAGTGGATCGACGACGCCCGATGAGCTTCAACAGCCGCAGCAGTCCCAGGATGCGTCTTCAGCGCAAGACTCAGCCCAGACAGAAAGTCTACAGCCTCCAGGCAGACCACCTGATTCACAAACTGTACAGCCATACACTACTAGATCTGGCAGGGTGGTGATCAGCCTGCAAGATTCCAGTAATTCGAGGACCTGATATTCGTTGTGGTGTAGTTACCCATGTATGGTGAATATACATGTAGAGTCGTATTTTTTGCGATAGATAGGTTTATGTAGAGTAAAAGCTGAGAGCTTGTGTTTTTAGGTTCAAGTTCGGTTTTTTTTTATGATTAAACAGACGCTTTGCTGATTCTCTTATTATTATTGATAGAGACGCTTTGCTGGTCGCATACAACTTGAACACTTACATTTATGGTTCGATCTCGGAAAGATTCGGTTTCGTTTGTTAGATAAGAATTTGATTTTGTCCAGTTTAGATAAGTTTTTAACTAAAAGAGGGAGGTGTCATATAATAATGAAGCATATTGGTCTATGGGAGACAACTCCTGTATAGTGGTTGTCTCTCTCTGGTGATTATGTCCCTTAGAGACTGCGCATGCCCAATGAATAAATAGCATGTTAGCCGCCAAGATAAGAAATGGCTTCCCTGTATTTTGTGAGTGCATCTGTGGTTTTAATCCAAGTCCATCCAGCCCACATAGAAGCGGTAACACAACAACGAGGTCATCGGTGTGGAGTGCACACGTGTCAGTGTACTGATGTTTTCCGGCATCCCTTTGACGTAACTTTTCATTGAAGTAGAATAAACCTTCCATACTCGCTATGCTATCAAAATCACAATGCGCGTTCCGCTTAACCTGCTAGTATTTACTAGTAACGATCGTGCTTATTTGACTCGCAAAGCCGGCCAGCCTGCGTCTACGGTGCCTATTTCGACCTTGATCCTTTACCCCTCGGATACACACAAGGCGTTCCATCATTGAAAAAGAACATTGGTATTTATACCCACTCTCTGCACTGCAGTCAATTTCACATCTCACACATCGAGTCTAGGTAACTGAAAGCATCATTGGAAACGACAAATGCGCCATCGCAGGAAACACTACCTCTTTGAATCGAGTGACAGAGAGCCCGCACAGACAAAAACAATGTACGACCAGCGATGTTTGACACACAGCGTAGTTTTCAGATCTCTGCAGCATAAAATGTGATAAATAGCTCGTAACTATATGATAAAACAGGTTTACAATCTTGCGTATTCAGTAAGAGATAAATTCTGCTGAAGATCATGAATTCCGAAAATCACTAGCGCTCGCGGAACTCACATAAGAAGATCGACAAAGACCGTAGATTACTCACTGATTCAACAGGAAAGGGACAAATTCTAGGTGGGTGGTCAAGCCAAGCTCTTGCTTTACGCGTTGCCACATGTCCATATCCTCTTATCCGATGTCAGTTCTACTTAAGCATGTTATTAATTAAACGAACTTGATAGTTCGCGAACTCTGACGAACTACAGTTCACGATCTCGTACGAACTACAGTTCACGATCTCGTACGAATTAGGTTGGTTCTTAATTGGACGATCTAAAGATACGGCGAACCTAGTTCGAAGTATTTCACGAACCTCGGCAACCATAGTTTGCTGTCGTAAAAGGTTCGCACAACGTGTTGAGCAAACCAAGGCAAACCTTTTCTCTGATTGGTCAAAACTTTTACCCTCTTCTGCGTTGGAGATAAGAAGACAGTCACCGATACAAACAAATATGGCGGACGGTGATATTTCACTCGTGCGAAGAACAAGACCTATTTTTATTGATTTGTGGGAGGCGCAACGCTGTTTGTGTGGTCGCTACTGCAAGGAATACAAAAACAAACATCGTTCAAATCGCGAAGCGGCATAGCGGCAGCCATTTTGAACACCTTCACAGACAGTAAGCACGCCGAATCAAGCACTTCAGTTGAGAAAGAGAACCATGGCAAACCTGGTTTGCTGAAGTTCGCCTAGGTTCGTTCAAGTTCGTTCAACCTCAATTAAGAAACAGACCAAAAGATCGCCGATCTTCTCCGATCTAGGTTTGCCGATCAAAAGTTTGTCCAATTAAGAACATGCTTAAATGGCGTAAATCCGTGTCTGTTTCGTGAGTGTGTGTGTTGGGTTTCACTGAGGCGCGGCGCTTTGAGTCGATTTCCCCAAAACTTGAGAAAAAGCGCCTATATAATAACGGTATTATTATTATTATTATTATTATTATTATTATTATTATCCATTTCTTAGCACCAAAAGCACCAACAACGTTTCCACTCCAAGATATCCGAGCACACAAATTATCACTGTGTGGATAATACCCATACCTATAACCAGAAAAATGGGGAATGCCCCAAAGTCCTTGCCACTGGCAATGAGCCCCGACATGGTACTGGTCAGTTTGTATCGGGTCTCCAAGGCAAAGATGATGACGTTGACGACCCCGTTGACGATGAACTTCCTCAAAGAAGTTGAAGAGACACTGAAACACCATGTGGGCTCTCACGTTGTTCAGGCACTGCATCCAGCTGTGTGGTTTCGGAGGGGAAAAAATCACAGTTTTCCTTTTATTTAACCCCTATCATCCTGAGGCTAAAAGCTTCAAATTGGTACACTGCCATATGCAAGCTACATTATAGTACTTACAGATAAGGATAAGCGACCAATGGCTTTAGTTCAAGGGTAGTGCCAGAATTGATTGGCGCCAAGCTATTTTGAGACTACCCTTGAACTATTTTATTCGAACTTATTTCACACAATGGTGTATTCCGAATGACTAATAAGGGTTAATTAATTAATGTATCGTAGTTTCGCAGCTAGTTTAGATGGTTGACTGCCTTCGCCCTTCCTTACCTCCCCCTCCTTTCACCCCCTTCCTTTCTTTGCATTTTACATGTTTGGCAGTCTCCATTATAGTCCCCTTTTTGGTCTCCAGTATTCAAGGGCTGATTGTTGACAGAACAAACAAGTGAGACAAGCGCTTTCTGAGATAGGCCCACAAAACACATTCCAAGGGAAACTACTCAGCGCTGGAAAAAAAACATTGAAACAAACAGTTAGATCCCCTGCCACTTCCAACTGACACCTATAATAGCTGTGTAAGTGTCAGGTCGCACAGTGTTGCCGGCGGCAACGCTGTTCGACGCTTTCGCAGCTATTGATGAAGGGCGTCTTGAATCAGCCACGGTGTGTATTCTTGACTGTGACCTCGTCACAATGGGAAGAGACATATCTCGTAACTGTTTGTTTCAAGGGCCGAGTGGTCTACAGTCACGTATATAGTAGAAGCACATGAGTTATAAGCGTGTAATGTTTGCCTTGGACGCCAGCCTGCCCATCCGTATTCCCCTTCATCTTCGTCGTCGTCTTGTTGTTCGAGTGCTGCCTTACCGTCCCGCACCAGGATCTCTTTGGATTTCATTTCTTCTTCCCTCCTGGCCATGTGTCCCGACACCGTGGGCACGGCCTCGCCCGAATCTGAGGAGTACGTCAGACACTTTGGATAACGATTATGATGGCGGCATTAACGCTTTGGCTGTCGGTAGCGCGTTTTGTGGGGTGATTCAGTCCTGCAGGAATCACCTCGACAAAACGCTCCACCGACAGCCAAAGGGTTACTAGACCTATTTATATTGGTATGTAATGTGTGTTAATGGCGCGGGAGGCGATTTTGAAACTTACAGCGCTAGACCTTAACCCTTTCCATCCTGATACACTTTTACATGATTTTTTTTTTACCATGATAGTTCGATGGTAGTTCGAGGGTATTCTGAACTGAAATGGTTGACCTATCTTTTTATCTGTAATGTAGCCGGCCTTCATAGGACAAAATACAAATCTGAAAAGATTTCAACTTCAGGATTAAATGGGGTATGGTCCAAAATGACAGATCAGCACATATATTTAAAACAACAACAGCAACAACAACAACAACAGTAGCAACAACGACAACAACAGCAGGAGTAACAACAACAACAGCATCAACAGTAACAACAGCAACAACCACAACAACAGCAGCATGTGCACTGATCTGTGATTTAGACAGATACAATATATGCCGCAACACAGTCGTAAAAATAAATCACAGTTACACACACAGACATAAGGCTCACAAATAGCACATCAACAATCACAGTTACACACACAGACATAAGGCTCACAAATAGCACATCAACAATCACAGTTATACACACAGACATAAGGCTCACAAACAGCACATCAACAATCACAGTTACACACACAGACATAAGGCTCACAAATAGCACATCAACAATCACAGTTACACACACAGACATAAGGCTCACAAATAGCACATCAACAATCACAGTTACACACACAGACATAAGGCTCACAAATAGCACATCAACAATCATATGAGTGCAGGACTATGACATTGGACATTACGGCTTAGACCAGTGAAATTTAAAATAACAGTTTAGTGAGTCATTTAACTCATTCAGCCCGACGGCCGTATTTCCCAAATTTTGGAGACGTCATCTAATGACTATGCATCAGTTGCAGGAGATGGATCGAACACTATCATAATTCAAGAGTAGTGCCAGATTAGCTTGGCGCCTACAGGGTCAAGGTCGACACATCTCCTGCTGTAGGGCTTCAAGGGTGAATAGCTTAACGCCACGGCCGAATTTACCTAATTTTGGAAGGGTCGCCAAAAGTCTTTGTTTTCCTCCATACGTCACACGACCAGTCACTTTAGCGCAAACTGTACCATGTGACCGTGATATAAAAGCCCATGTAGCGAACAATGGCGGACGTTTTGTAGCCCTCTCGATGACGCATCTTGGATGCCAGTTTTGTTCTATAAAAGATCGCCAAACGTTCTAAAGTACAAAGTTACTTAGTGTTGTTCGAAACAACAAGCACACTCAGTACTGGAGACGGCAACGTCATGACATATTTTAAATTACGTCATAAGTCTATTACGTATAAAGCTATATTCCTTTGACGTCAGTCATGTCTGGCGTGATCCAGGTTGCAAGATGTCTTATTGATTTCTTTTACGAAAATAGTGGAGGAATGAAAACAAATACGTTATTGGTCTAAGGGGTTCGCTGCACGGACCCTTGTAGGCCTTCGGGAGGTCAAAGGAACCATTGTACCCTCCAGGCCTTCGGCCTTCGGGGTACAATGTTTCCATTGACCTCCCTCAGGCCTACAAGGGTCCGTGTAGCATACCCCTCCGACCAATAACTTATAATATACGTGTTGCAGGATGTGGATCGACCATGATGATTAAAGGGTAGTGTCCGATTAGCTTGGCGCCTTCAGGCGCCAAGCTAATCTGGCAGTATCCTTGAATGATCATGGTTGATCCATCTCCTGCTGCTGGGCGTTGAGGCTGAACGGGTTAACACTGAGCAGGCGACTGTAGCCACCTCACGGCGGGAAGAGTACAAATCTGGCCAGACTAAATGAAAGGTCTTAAAACAAGATGTAAAGACAGTACAGTCCGGTTATAGCAGATTCGCAGGGGACCGAGATTTTTGTTGTTGTTATAAGCGGAATTTGTGATAAGCGAAATGTAAGACTTTCTAATGTAATAGTCCAACAAATCGATAAATGCTTGTTTTCAACTTCAGTTCATTCATTTACATTGGCATTTTAAAGTAAAATCACTTAATTAGAGTAGTTTGCAATTACCATACGTAAACGACAGTTTATTGTTTATTTTTCTTTTACGTTTTACGTAAAATTCATGGGGGGAGAGGCCGGGGGTGGGGGTGGGGGGGACTTTAGTCAAATATGCTACTGTCCAAATTGGTGTCCATTCTTTGCGGTGTGCGTGCGTGTCGTCTTAGCTTCGATAATAAAATGATTTTTCCTTTTCACTGGCTTGGATAAGAATTGTTCTCACATTATAGCAAACACCGAATATAACAAATTCCCAGGGGACCCAGCTTTTTATGTTATAAGCAACGTTTAAGATTCTTAAAATAACTAAAAGTTCTACAAATGTCTTAAGATACATCGTTAATGTAGATACAGTTGATAACAGTTTCCATTTTATTTAAAAACAAAAAATAATACGAAGTGTTGTTTTGGGGTTGATTAAGCGTTTACTCCCGAACCAACCCGAGACTCCTTTTTGGCGACTCACCTTTAGCTTAAATAATAATTATAATTTCGTTTCACAAGTATTCTCGTTATTGATCGCTCCAGTAAATAAGCATTCTTCTGTAAATTCTGTAACATTAAAGCGACCTGCTCTAGGGCGGGCTTTCGCCGATACAACGGACTGGGTTCTCAGTGTTGACTTAAATAATAAATAATAATTACGGTATTTATAATGCGCTTATCTTATAATAATTATAACTCTAAGCGCGCACTCACAACTCACGCACGCATGCGCACGATTAGACAACGGCTCGCGTACCACAAAAAGTGAAATACATTACGACGGTCAGCTTGCGGTGGGGAGTGTGGTGATATAGTGCTAGAACTTTTGAAAGAGGTGAGTTTTGAGGGCGGACTGGAAGGAGGTGAGAGAGTGTTTCTGACAGAGAGAGAGTGGGAGAGTGTTCCAGGCGGATGGACCGTATACAGAGAAGGAGCGGGGGCCGAAAGTGCTGAGTTTTGTGCGGGGGATGTGGAGGCGGAGAGGGTCGGAGACGGAGCGGAGGGAGTGGTGAGGAGTGCAGGGGTGAAGTAAGTTGGAGAGATGGGCAGGAGCGCAGTTGTTCAGGGATTTGTAGCAGAGAGACAGAATCTTGTATTGGATGCGTTGGGGGATGGGAAGCCAGTGAAGGAGTTTGAGCAGGGGAGTGATTTGGTCGGATTTTTTCTTTCTGAGGACGAGGCGGGCATTGTTCTGGACACGCTGGAGGGTGAAAGTGGTGGAGTGAGGGAGGCCGGAAAGGAGAGAGTTGCAGTAGTCGATGCGAGATAGGTTGAGAGAGACAGCAAGTTTGGTGGCAGCTTCGGTAGTGAGGTATTTTCTGATCTGACTGATGCGGCGGAGGTGGAAATAGCATGCCTGTGCCGTGGCAGAGACAAAGCTGGTCATGGAAAGAGAGGAATCGAGGATAACGCCGAAGTTTTTGGCCGAGTCAGAGAGGGAGATGGGGGTGCTGTCGAGTTGAAGGTGGAGAGAGGAAGGGAGCTGGGAAAGTTTCTGGCGAGTGCCTACCAGCATGGCTTCCGTTTTGTCGTCGTTAAGTTTAAGCTTGTTTGCTGTCATCCAGTTTTTCAAGTCTTCGTAGCAGTCAGCCGTGCCAGTCAGTAGTGACTGAGTGTTGTCGAGTTTGTCTTTGTCTAGTAGTTGTGAGTCGTCAGCGTAGAGGTGGTGGTTTATGTGGTGAGACTGGATGATGTTGGACAGGGGAGAGGTGTAGCGTGTGAAAAGGACCGGGCCCAGGACGGACCCCTGTGGAACTCCGCAGGAGAGCGTCACTGGGTTGGAGGAGACGCCGTCGATGGTGACGGACTGCTGTCTGTCGGAGAGGTAGGAGAGAAACCAGGAGTGAGCAGAGTCAGTGATTCGAAAGGAGTGGTGAAGGCGGTGGAGGAGGATAGAGTGGTCTATAGTGTCGAAGGCGGCAGAGAGGTCGAGTAGCGTAAGAAGGGAGATTTTGCCCGAGTCGGTGGAGAGAAGCAGGTCGTTCAGGGTATGTAGAAGGGCTGTTTCAGTGCTGTGATGTTTGCGATAGGCGGACTGGAAGGGACTAAGGAGGTTGTTGTCGGTGAGGTGGAGGTTGAGCTGTTTGAGGACAACCTTCTCAAGAATCTTGGACAGGAAAGAGAGATTGGAGACTGGGCGATAGTTTTTGAGTTCGTTTGGGTCGAGGTTGTGTTTTTTTTTGAGGAGAGGACGAACGATGGCGGACTTGAAGATATCGGGGACGAAGCCGGTCTCTAGAGATGTGTTGATGATGTCGGTAATGAAGGGCAGAAGTTTTGGAAGGCCGTCCCGGTAGAGAGAACCTGGGAAGGGATCTAGTTCGCAGGTTTTGAAATGCATGGACTTTATGGTCTTGAGGACATGCTCCTGAGAGACGGGGCGGAAGGACGAGAGGGGGGGGGGGGTGCCGGAAAAGGGGGGGTCGGGAGGGCAAGGCGGAGAAGACAGAGTGTCGAGTGTGTTGCGCAGAGTTTGGATTTTGTCGAAAAAATAGGTAAAAAAAGCGGACGGGAGTTCTTCTTTGTTGTGTGTGTTGGGGAGAGGAGAGTCTTTAGAAGTGCCTAGGAGTGTGTTCATGGTGGCGTAGAGGGTTTTGGAAGAAGTGGATTCCAGGATTTTGTTTTGAAGATGTTTACGTTCGGAGTCGGAGATCATTCTGCAGACTTTTGATCTAGTTGTTTGGAAGATCTGTCTGTGAACGGTGAGATCGGATGAGCGCCAGCGGCGTTCCGCTTGTCGGCGCTCGCGCTTGGCCTCAGCTATGTCATCAGTGAGCCAGGGGGAGGGGGGTCGGTTGGATATGGAGCAGGTGGCGACAGGGGCATGGGTGTCTAGAAGTTTTCGAAGGGAGGAGTCGAAATGGGATGCAAGATCGGGAGCTGGAGAGGAGGCGGTGTCCAAGAGAAGGTCGACAGCTTCGTCGAAGAAGTTCTCTCGGTTGACAGATTTTAGTTTGCGACGAGAGACAAGGAGCTTGGGTTTTTGGGTGGTCGGGTTTGTCGAAATGGAAGTTAAAGTCGCCAAGAAGGATGTGTTTTCCGGGTCTTGTGGTGTAGTAGTCGAGGAGGAGGTCGAACTCGGTGAGGAACATGGAGTTTGTGAGCTTGTTTTGAGAGCTTGGAGGGGGGGTGGGGGGGCGAAAGATACATGAGAAGATGAGGGACTGGCCAGGGAGTGTTGCTACGGCCTCGACGGATTCAAAGGACGGATGAGCAAAAGGGAGGGACTGAGAGAAGGAGAGGTGAGCGGAAAGACAGTCCCTGTAGATGATGGCAATGCGGGAAGGAGGCCAGGCGGTAGCCACTCGGAGTGACGCTGGCGATGATGGGTTCATCGCCAGCTGAGCGGAGCCACGTTTCGGTGATCACGACAACATCTAGATTATTGTCTACAATGAAATCTGAAATCACGTCGGCTTTTCCATCTTTGCAGACAGACTTGCTTTAACTAAGACGTTTCTACCATTCTTTTTACAATCCATAGTAGGCACACGTAACGGTCGCTTTCAACTGCTTCTGATACTCGGCATAGAGTGGGGGGCGGGGGAACCTCGCAAAGGAAAAAATATCAGACAGATCTTTATTGTACCACATTTGTTATGATAGTCCTTCTGCGCAACATTATTGGAAGACTTATTAAGAACATTTATACGGAAATCATTGTAAACTAAAATGTGTTTTAGGCCTGGAGCAGGTAGATTTAATACAACAACCTAGTTATTAATGGTACAAAATACCGATTTTGGGAGGTACTGTTGTCTGGTCCACGAAATTGAAATTGTCTGGCTTCTGTACAATCGGGTCGTGACTTCGATACAGTACGGACGTCAGACAAAACCCATGATATAAACAAACTCAGTTTCAAATTACTCACTGCAGAGGGATGGACCGGGGGGGGGGGAGGGGCGGGAGGGGCGGGGGGGGGGGGGAGAGATTCCAGGGGTTCTGTTGTGGACTCCTCCCCCCACCCCCACCCCCCACCCCCCACCCCCAACCAATAATTCTTTAAAATGCTATAACAGTCCTTTCATGGATAGTTTGGACCCCCTCCTCTGCCCCCTTTTTTGGGGGGATATTTCGATGAGTTTTGAGGGTCTTGACACACGAATCCCCTCCCCCTCCTTATTCCACCCCCCCCCACCCCCCACCCCACCCTTGTTGTTTGATATCTTGGCGAGCGGTGAGAATTCTGACGCTCTTACGCCCCTCCCTGCCCCCCCCCCCTCCTCCCCCCTCTAAACTCCGTAGTTTGATTTTCAGCTACTGGAAGGAAGGTCTACGGTCGGGAGGCCTTTTTGCGTCAGGTTGGTTTACCTCCCCTCCCCCCTCCCCCCTCTAAACTCCGTAGTTTGATTTTCAGCTACTGGAAGGAAGGTCTACGGTCGGGAGGCCTTTTTGCGTCAGGTTGAAGGTTTACCTCCCCCCCCCCCCTCCCCCCTCTAAACTCCGTAGTTTGATTTTCAGCTACTGGAAGGAAGGTCTACGGTCGGGAGGCCTTTTTGCGTCAGGTTGAAGGTATACCCCCCCCCCCCACCTCCCACCCCCCGAAGGTAAATGATGCTGTGTCAGCCTCCGCCTTTAAAGTAGAGCCCTGCTAGACCAGCTAGTAATTCCTACACCAGTAATTGTAGACCTTTACAAGAAAGGAACACGGGGAAGGACTCTTAGAAGAAAGATAATTAATTAAAGATAATTAATTAACTGTATACAGTTGAAAGATTCAAAGATAAACCCAACGAAAAAGGAAGAAGCACAGAAAAGAAAAGACAGTTATAACTTTCTCCACGCACTGAAAAGATACGTAGCGATGTGTTGTCTTGTTTGTTTCTCTAGTTTGAAAAGAAAGTTTATATTAACAAATTGTGTTGTATATCTTTTCTAAGCGTGCTTCTTTCTTCGTTGGGGTTTTCTCTGCGTTTGGGAGTCTGGATTTTGTATGCAGCTTGTATGTCCTGCCAAGATCCACAGTTGCTGCCGCTGACCACATATAACCTTTGTACAAGACCACGATCAAATGCTCAGTACTTGTAGATGCAGGAATCACGTGGAAGCGCGATATTACGACAAAGCAAAACGCACACAATGTCAGTTTGAATACACGGCCAGTTTTAAGTAGACAAACGAAAACACGCAAATTCTGTGAAAATGGCGCATTCTCCTGTTCCCTTTGCTGCTTATAATGTACACGTTCGTTCGCCGCGGGGACTGAAAAAGAAATTGTTATATCCGAAATTTTGTATATATTCGACCTTGTTCTAAGCGGATTAATTTTACAAAGACAAAGAACAGATTTGGACGGGACCTCCCCAAAATCTTTATATCCGACCTTGTTGTAAGCGGACTTGATTTAACTCATTCTACCCCAACACCGAAATCCCCAAATTTTGCCGTTGTTCTCTGAAGACTGCATTGCAGTGCAGGACACAGATCGACCATGATAGTTCAAGGGTGATGCCAGAATAGCTTGGCGCCCCTAGGCGCCAAGCTATTCTGGCATCACACTTGAACTATCATGGTCGATCCTTATCTTGCTGTGGTGTGTCTGGGGTAGAATGAGTTAAATATATTTCATGCTAAAAAAATGTCGTACAAGTCTTTAAGGGATATGTCTAAAAAAAAAAAATAACAAACCAGTACAGTTATGTAACACGCCGGACAAAAACGCCGGATAGGCGAAAACAACCGATCGGCAATATCCAATACATTTCGGACAGAAGGATGACAGGAAGACGGTGGGGATGGTGTGGGGTGAGGGTGGTTTGAGTACGGGTGGCAGAGATAGGATAGGTGGAACTGAAGTGTGTGTTTATGTATGGGATTGGGGTGAGGGGAAGGGGCACGGGGCTAAAAAACAAAAAGTGTTGGACATACCTTGGGATGGTTCAGTGAAGTCAATTTATCTTCATAAGCACATTCACTGTGGGCGTACTACGTCAGCACCGGCAGCACTGGAACGATGTATATTATACTTGTCAGGAGAGCTACAGATCAACAAATGAGTACTACTAATATGCCTGTTGCAGGCTGCCTGAAAGTATCTACTTGTCATCAATAGTTCCCATGGAATTCTCTCTCAGTTTGCAAAATGTATTACAATCTGTTACCTTTATGTCATTGTTGTTACTGAATGTATGCATTGTACAGTTATGCATTGACATTTACGTATTCACCACTATATTTCTGACATCAGTGGGAAAACGACAGATGGCCGCCCAGGTATTTTTATTTTTATTACTTTCTCAATGCAAGGAATATTTACACGCACCCATGCACGAACACACACGCACACACACACGCACACACACACACACACACACACACACACACACACACACACACACACACACACACACACACACACACACACACACACAGTGCACTGTGGGTATACTGCGTCATCACCGGAGTGAGCACGAAAGACGACAGTAGTCCTAAAAAGGCACGATTTTCACACACAAAACGACACCCTTGGCATATTGAATGAATGACGGCGTGTTTCTATGAGATCGAAGGACTTTGTGCAGCAATCAGCGTTTGTGTACCGATTATGGTCGCATAGAGAAAGGCGCCAACGGTGCTAGCCTTGCTCACGCAAACTTTCGAAACATCGCACACGTCTTTCCGTTTCACCGGTCCTTTAGACACTTTACTGGACTGAACAAACATTGCAAAAGGTGACAACTGTCAGTGAGGCGTGAACGTTAGCCGTGTTTAATATCAGTATTTGCTCAGTATTTAGCTTGAAAATCATATTTTAGAGTTTACTGCGTGTGTGTGTGTGTGTGCGTGTGTGTGTGTGTGTGTGTGTGTGTGTGTGTGTGTGTGTGTGTGTGTGTACATTTTTAGTGCTAGTAACTGACATAAGAAATAATTCCAATGTTTTTTTGTACATAGAAACATATGGCAATAAACTATCTTATTTATCTTATCTTTCAGATCAAGTCAGGCTGCGCTTACATGCCTACAAAAGCTAGTTTCTTGACAGTGCATTTTTCTTCCTCGTAAACAAAAAGCGGCACCGGATCTTGACTGACCTTGAAAACAGGCCTCATGACCTACAAGTTACATGAAGCGAAACCGCACACACGTTTTGAAACATTGAAACTGGCAATGGTGCTTATTTATGAACAAACTGAGACCGGTTTCAGTCAGCTTTTAGTCCGTCACGCCTGACGTAAGCATTGAAAATACATACGAAAACCCGCACCTTTTAAACTATCCTCCAGTTACAGCTTCATCCTGATAAACTTACAAGAAATAATAATTGAAAAGGGTTTCTGCCCCGAACTAACAAAGGGTTTTGACAAAAGTCGCAATTTCTCAATTATTATTTTCAACTTCAAAACCAAACTTAGCACAGAGATATGCATATTGGTGTGGTGACCTAGGCATATTAATTTAGCAGGTCCCTCTGAAAGTCACTGGTCATAACAGGGCTACAAGTGTGGGTAGAATTCTTATCGAAAATAGCAAATAGTAGTTTCCTTTCGTTCCCACTGAACAAAGCTGCTGTCCACATCATAGTCTGACCGTGCGACCACAGCCTTTCAAATCAACAGTTTGAGTCCATTAGAACAGAGAAGAACCCGACGGAGAAAGAAACACGCTTTTAAAAGACAGTTACAACACGTGTCTTTTCTAAGCGTGTTTCTTTCTCCGTCAGGTTCTTCTCTGCATTTTACACACTTCGCAGTCACGTTTTTGGTCTGGATTCCACTAGAACAGGCCTTTACATTCCATTCTGCCCATTAACCCCGTAGCTGTCGGGGCAAAGTGAACGCTACCCAGCTGCAAGACACATAAATCTTCATGAGCCCCTGCCAATGCGGGGGCTCATGAAGGTTTATATCTCTTGTGAGTCCTACGCTCTTTATTATGCCCATGTTTGGTCTCATTTCATGCGTGTTCTTCGCGCACGTGTCGTTCAGTGTACGGAGGTCTCCGTGATCACTGACCGCAAAGCGGTTATCTTTCTATTATCCATCGTTTGAAGTGCTCATTGTGTGTGGAACGCCGCAGTAGTCTCAAAGACGAGCTGACCTACAAGCTGACAGTAGAATTTTTAATCTGAATCAATGTATTGATATATTTATGTTGAGCCAGCCCTGATCACACCAGAACAACCAAATGACAAACTGACTTTCCAAATAACTGATTATGACTTGTGACGAAGGTTAAACTTAACGCTTGATAACGCTTTATATATATATATATGGGGTGTAGGGGGCTCTGGATAGAGGTACCACCTTTGCTGTTCGGCAGCTGCGTCCTACATAGGACGAACGGGCATCACTGGTCCTCATCCATTTCCTTAATCTCTCACGTGCTGGCTCCAAGCGCCACACCCTGGCAAACCACCTCAGCTGGTGGGCTAAACCACGTGAGGGGGTGGTGTTCACATTGCACCACTAGGCGGATGAGCTGTTTCTGGCAGCCAACGGCTAGAGGACGGAGGAGATCAGGTTGGATCCAACGGCCAAATGTGGGGGAGTAAACCCTTCAAATCAGGAGTGGAGCCCCGAAGGCAGACAGCTGCCTGTATTCACGCACTGTTCTGGCAGCTCCTGCAGTCAAACTGGTGCCAAACGTACTGCTTTGCATTCCTTTGGATACATCAGCGAGGCCGAGAGGGGGATCTTGACGACTGGGCACCCCAGGATCTCCATACACTTCGCCCAGGCGCATATACTCCATTGTCTTCCGAGACAGGATGCCAAAACATATATATATATATATATATATATATATATATATATATATATATATATATATATATATATATATATATATATATATATATATATATATATATATATATATATATGACTTGTGACGAAGATTAAACTTATATATACTGACTCCATTAAAAACGCGAAAAGTGTCTGCAAGTGTACCCGCAAACACAGAGCCACCCTGACAGCAAAACAAGAACATTTTATTTGTTGCTTACTTCAGATGTTCAGCCTACTGTCTGAGCTAACTTCACAAAAAAAATTGGATGAGTTATCGCCCATGGCTACCTTGGAGAACACAGGGTTTTATTAGTGGTGAAAATAAGCAAAACTGGACACACTCTGTGAAGCAAGTTTCCTGTGATATGTTTTAACACACAAGTTGTGTGGATTGCTTATGATGTTATTAACTGCCTCAAACGAAATTTGACTCAAAAACTTTAAAAGAGAACCAGAACTTCCAGTGCACATCATTATTTTCTTAATAAATATTATTTGATTTAATATGAATTACTTTCAAACCATTTGTTATGCTCCAGTGACTGACACATAGATAAAGAAAACACCCATATTCATTTATCAGGTAAATATGGCCGCTAACATATAAATAAAGAACTTTTTTTATTTTCATGTTTGTAGGTGTTGTTGATTATTTAGGTGCCTTTGACAAACGAAAGTATGTCAAGACCAAACCGGCCGGATTTTCATGCGCACGTACCCTAGTGACACTGCACATTGGTTGGCTTTCAGCTGTGTCCTCTGCAGATGCTCTCCATTTCACTTTCAATATCCTGTGAAGTAGTGTCACTGATGACGTCATAAGTCAGCGATGTGCGATTTTTAAGACTAAATATTCTATTTGCACACGACATAACAATCATACTCTTCATAACATTTTCTAATAAATGGCCCCCACCCGGGTCTGCCCTGGGGGACTTGGGTGGGGTTAACTACTTTTTAGTTCCCAGGGTCACCCTGGTCAGCCCCACAGGGTGGGTTTTCCTCTCTATTCTGGGGCATGTGTTTCTGTCTACCCTTTGTCCATTCACCTGTATTTTCCTATTTTAAACTCTCCCTACTGTCGCACTGCCTGTAGCTCTTGATATTGGATGTGTGTTGCTGAATGGTCTTAGCTTTATTTAGGCCCCATATCATAGGTTTAATTAACGTATTAGACCAGCTGGCGACATACATTCAATATTCTCTTTATTTTTTATTTTATTATTATTATTATTATTATTATTATTATTATTATTATTATTATTATTATTATTATTATTATTTTCACAAACAGTGCAGGCACGTCCTGAGAAAGCCTTGTTGCTGTCGGGACGTTAAGCAATTTACAATCAATCAATCAATCTAATAAATGAGGTAAATATAACCCGGATTAAAGCATATTTACGAAGAAAAGCGTTACGGTTCAAAATTCGCGTTTCTTTTTTTGATTAGTATATATAATTATGATGTACCGCACCTCGTAAAAAACGTTTGGCATAGTTTTTTAGATTTTTCTCGCAAAATTACGGCGCAACACGATACGGCACGTGTCATGCAGTGCCGTATTTTTGTTAATAATAATAATAATAATAATAATAATAATAATAATAATAATAAAGATGACTATGATGATAATCATCATCATAGTAATAATAATAATGATAATAATAATAATAACAATAGTAATAATACAACAAGCGGGGTCGTGTTTGCAGATTTTTGTTGGGGCTGGGGCGGTTTTCTTTCCGCAGGTTCAGTGCCTCGGCGTAGGACATTCGCCCCCAACTAGCGATGCGAGCGGCCATGGTGTGGTCTTTCTTGACCTCGCACCCTCCGTAGTGCGCTGCATGGCCTTTCTCACCGCAGTTCGGGCACCGAGAGTCCCCGCGTTCGGTCACTGAGCACTCTGTCGTGGCGTGTCTTCCGCTGCATTTGGCGCATTTTGCCTGTGCTTTACAGGCTTTGGTAGAGTGACCAAATCGCCGGCAGTTTCTACACATCAGGGCCAGAGCCCTGAATCGACTCACCCCGAACATTTCCCCGCCAATCTTGGTCTCGTTTGGGAGTTCCTCGCCGGGGAACTCCACCAGGATGGCGCGGCTCGGCTGGTCGCTTCAAGACTCGGTCCCTGGGGTGTAGCTTTCTGAGCTCCCCCCCCCCCCCCCCGACGTAGACCAGGTCTTTGTCGGGGCAGATGGGGTTAACGACCCCCAGCGCCTTCACGTCTCTGTTCTTTAAAGAAGTACCCAACGGAGAAAGAAACACGCTTAGAAAAGACGGGTACCCGTCTTTTCTAAGCGTGTTTCTTTCTCCGTTGGGTACTTCTTTGCATATTACACGCTTGGCAGTCACCTTTTTGGTCTGGATTGATTGTCTCTGTTCTTTGTCTTAAAGGGGTTGGGGACAGAGCATGTGACATTGATCCCGCCTACGCCTCTTTTGTTCAGCGCCATTTTCTGAATTTCAGCGGTGGCGCAGCTGATAAGTATGTGTACACAGAGGAACATCTGGTTCGCTCTGTTACATTTTACACATTAAAGTTTCAATATTCCTCCAAGACACCGGATGCTCTATTAGTGCTAGGAAAAGAGGACAATTTAATATTGAGCCAACTGTTTTGAGTTTATTTGTTTTTTTACTTGAAGGGACTGTCTGAGGTGAAGGACTGCTTAAGGCAATAGGTTATTTTAAAATTATTCGATTTCTAGTTTGTACAGTGCATCGGATTTTGATTTGTAAGGGATTGGAATCCAAGGCACCGGTACTGTGTTTTCAAGTGGTACAATGCCTTGAATTTGTATGTCTTTAATGCATATTGAAAATCAAGGCATCGGGTTTTGGAGACCCTGTACTGCTTTCTGCTTTCTACTTTATTTTGTCTGCTTTCTGGCAGCAATAAAAGTTTAACCAACATAAACGCGTCTCTGTGCCAATAAATCCAACCATCCACGTTCCATCAATTTCAAATTTCCGATTCGTCACCCCATCACATATGTGCTTTTTGAAAGCGATCCGTTTCGTGTCCACTGGGGGACCGAAGGTTTCAGATATGGCCGCATGAAGTTCTTAACACTGAGGTTGAACAACTGGGGGGGGGGGGGGGCGGGGGGAATCGTCCTCGGGTGTTATTAGTACCTTTGTTCACCTTTGTTGGTTTTGCGGGTTCTTACCCGGCGCTTCACTACCTGGAACTGGCAGTCCAGGTCTCCGGTGAGGGTGGATGCGGTCTCCAAGCTGCTAGCTACGGATTCGTCATCCGTTCCCTCCTAGGAGACGCTGGGAAGGGTAGAGACTAATTCTCCCTCCTCGCTTCTGGCTCGGGCGGTCGCCTGACTGACGGGTCAGCCGCCTTTCGCCAGAGCGACCTACCCTTTCTAAAACCTGTACTTTCTTCCCGCTTTTTGGGGTTGATAATCGAGCGCTCCCCTGGGGTGGCCAGGATTGCCGGACCTAGGGTCGACCCTAGTCTGCCCACTCCTAAATAGAAAGTGCAGTGAGTAAAGAGCCCTTTACTGGCCTTACCTGTGTGTGTGTGTGTGTGTGTGTGTGTGTGTGTGTGTGTGTGTGTGTGTGTGTGTGTGTGTGTGTGTGTGTGTGTGTGTGTGTGTGTGTGTGTGTGTGTGTGTTTTCGCGTATGTGCACGTTTTTGTGGCTGTTTTGGTTTTGTTCTAGTATTTTGTTAATATTTATCCCTTTGCTTATTTATGCATCATGTTTGCATCATGTTAAAAAAAATAAATAAAAAATAAAACACATTGTAAAGCGCCTAGAAGTCCGTCAGGAGGGTACGCGCTATATAAAATACCCATTATTATTATTATTATTATTATTATTATTATTATTATTATTATTATTGCTTACAACGCTGGCGTCGGCGACTGTTCCTTCGAAAACTTATCCGCACACTTCCTAACTAACCTATGTCTATGGCCAGGAACTACCACCCTAACGGGCTAAGGATCCCTGAAGCCGTTTCCCTATCACAACCTATTTATCCTTGCTGGGCCTACGCTAGCTAGCCTATGCAACTTATGTTGGTGACTGAAGCTACCAACAGCCAGACCACCGGTCCTATTCACACTAGGTTCGCTTCGCTTTACTGCCTGTTGGAGTTGGTCCGTCTTCTGCTGCTGCGCGGAAGCAAATAATACGTGATGAGATGACTGCCCCTCTCGCTGGTTAGTCCACGGCGCCGAAGAGATAATGGACGGCCCTGACGGGCGGGTTATGGGGGACAGGAAATCTATTGCCTATGGAGCACGAACCGAACACTAATAAATTCAAGCGCACTGCAACTGTGCCACTTTGATTTACCAGGACCTATCCACGGACATGCTATGGAACAAGCCCGTCTTTTTTTTTTCCTGGATTGCGAGTACAGCTACCAGGGCCGGGACGGGGACTCGAACCCACGACCCGCCGACTCCCTTCGCTCACTTGCTCCGACGCTTAACCACCTGAGCTATTTCGAACTCTACTGATTGGCTGATTGTTTCTTCCTTGCTGCTCTTCGCCGCGCGGCAGCTTTTCGATTCATTGCGTTGTGCACTTTTCATATCAATTAGTTCGGTCCGTGTTTTGACAGCCTTCGGTTCGCTACGTTGGTTGTTAATTGGCCTGTCTCTGTCGTAAATACAGATCGTTTCTCCATTGTTGCTCTTGTTGTGCTACTTTTGTGTTACTTTTGTAATGTTTGGTCGATTATTTCGGCCTCTTTATGAATTTGGCTCTGTTTCGCCATGCTGGTTGTTAATTTTTATACTCCTGTCTCTGTCGTTGTCAAAGAAGATTGTCTCTTCGTCGTTGTTCATTGCGTTCTTATCACCACTTGTGCTGCTTTTTTTCTTTTCGGTGTTTTTTTTGTTTTTTGTTGTTTGTTTTTGTTTTGTTTGTCTACCGTATTAAAAAATACGGTAGACTTTGAGATGGGGCTATTCGGAGCACGTTCAGTAGCATGGAAATGACGAACATAGGCGGGCACACATCAGACTCTGACAGTGAAGTAACACGATAAAAATTACGTCATGCCTAGCTACGCCGAACCGCGCTGTTGAACGTACATTTGGCGGGAAACGCCGTGTGTGTGTGTGTGTGTGTGTGTGTGTGTGTGTGTGTGTGTGTGTGTGTGTGTGTGTGTGTGTGTGTGTGTGTGTGTGTGAGTGTGCGTGTGTGTGTGTGTGTGTGTGTGTGTAGACGAAAGAGCTCAAATGGTGTCTTTACCATCCTTATGGACAATGGGTGTGTGTAAAATTCTGGGTGACCAAGTCAGACACCCATTTTTTCTGAGGGTTGTTTCTGCATTGTCATGCTAGAAGTTATAAAAGATTAAAAAAAATCAGTTTTTCCCACTTTGAGGTTATTACACACACTTTTGTGTTTAAAATACACTGTGGTAGTGTGTTTGAACTTGCCCAGCAGTGTGTGTGTGTTTGCATAAACCGGTAAAATGGGCGAGTATGTGTGACATCACCCTTCTCAGCTACCTGATCGGTGGTTGACTGCGTCGGTGAGCCGAAGTGAAACGGAGAGATACGAAAGGTAGTGGGGCAGGGGGGGGGGGGGGTGTTGTATTGTATTTGTGTGAGGGAGGAAATTGTTTGCTGCAAAATGAAGTTTGTTATTTGAGGGTGTGGTTGTTTTGTAAAAAAAAAAAAATGTTATAAATGCTTCCGGGGTGATGTTGTCGGAGGTCATGTCTAGTGTTAAATTTGAGACTTAGCATATGTATTCTCGTGCGCCGGTTGCTATGAAGTGAAGTGATTGTATGAGTGCGCATTGTAAGAGAGGACGTATAGACTTTGGGTGAGGCTGCTGTTGTCTTTTGTCCTGCCCGACCTTTTGGTTGAACCTGTTGCTTTATTTTGTAGGTTTGTCGATGTTATCAATGCCGCATCTCCTTTTGGATTGTATGCACAAATTGATTGAATGGAAATGACGTCACAGAGTCAGCGTCGTTACATGCGTCGTCTGCTACAGTCAGTCGTTTAGTGCAGTTAAAAGAGTGCAGGCTTGGATGGGCCATTTTCGGATGTAATAGTAAAGTATTATTTGTGTGAATGCTGTCCGTTTGAAGGAAGGTTGATTGATTGTACATTGCTTAACGTCCCGACAGCAACAAGACTTTCTCAGGACGTGCCTGCACTGCTAGTGACAAAAACTAAACAGAACTGATATTGAATGTATGTCGCCAGCCGGTCCAATACGTTAAATAAAACCTACGACATGGGGCCTAAATAAATCTAAGACCATTTAGCAACACACATCCAATATCAAGAGCCACAGGCAGCGCAGACAGTAGGGAGAGTTTAAAAAAGGAAAATGCAGGTGAATGGACCAAGGGTAGACAGAAACACATGCCCCCGGAATATAGAGAAAAACCCACCCTGTGGGGCTGACCAGGGTGACCCTGGGAACTAAAAGTTTATCCAACCCCACCCAAGTCCCCCAGGGCAGACCCGGTTGGGGGTGTTTGAAGGAAGGACTGGAAAGTCGAGTGTTGAGGGCAGACCGGTTGGGGGTGTTTGAGGGAAGGACTGGAAAGTCGAGTGTTGAGCGAAGAGAGAAGGCGAGGATGGGAAACATATCCAGCACTATACGTTGGAATAGATGCATAACAGTTACGACACGCTTGTAAATTGAAACACTTTTAACCCCACCCGGGTCTGCCCTGGGGGACTTCAGTGGGGTTAACTACTTTTTATTTCCCAGGGGCACCCTGGTCAGCCCCACAGGGTGGGTTTTTCTCTCTATTCTGGGGCATGTGTCTCTGTCGGCCCTTTGTCCATTCACCTGTATTTGCCTTTTTAAAACTCTCCCTACTGTCTGCACTGCCTGTAGCTCTTGATATTGGATGTGTGTTTCTAAATGGTCTTAGCTTTATTTAGGCCCCATGTGTTAGGTTTATTTAATGTATTTGACCGGCTGGCGACATACATTCAATGTTCTGTTTAGTTGTTGTTGTTTTTTCACAAGCAGTGCAGGCACGTCCTGAGAAAGCCTTGTTGCTGTCGGGACGTTAAGCAATGTACAATAAAACACTTTTAACATTAAGAAAAGTTGAGTTAAAAGAGGTCTTAAAACAGTTTTGATAAAAACTTTTGCCCGACACGCTTCTAAAAACAACATTTTCTTAGTTTTAAACCTTGTACCGCGCCATAAACGCCGCGATTGCTTTTCATTCTTAGCTGTCCTATAGTGTGGAATGTGGGACTTTGCCAACTGGATCCATCTGGTGCACTCCAAATGAGTATTTGTGAGTGGCGACGTGCAACTCAGTGCGCGCCTCTGAAATGACCTACTGATTCCACCGATAATGAAAATCTTTCATTCATAAGAGCGCATTGAGCAGCTCTATAAACCAAAAGTGATGACCCCCCTCCCCCCCCCCCACCTCTCCCCCCCCCCCCCCCCCCCAACCCCCCCTCAACAAACACACCAGTCATCTGCGAGGTATTTCACTGTAATGCAGTGGGAACTGAGGCACCCACTTTGAAACCCAGAGTCAACGGCGCACCTATACGTGTCATACTGAACATTAGTCGACTAGTGATTTTCACTGCTGCAGTTCATCGCATTCAGTTAAGTCTGTGTGAGTACTTGTTCAGACTCGGTTCGCACCCACATTTTGTCGTGTAGACAAGCCGCTCACTACGCTCTGCTTCAGACACTCGTGTTTTCCGTATCCCTAGACGTAATAAGGTCACTCAAGGTCATCGTGCATTTTCGTATTTTGGTCCCATTACATGGAACGCTCTCCCAGCTGATGTGCGTCACTCGTCATCTCTTTCCATTTTCAAATCCAAGCTTAAAACTCACCTTTTTTCTGTTGCATATACGTAAGACCATTTTGTCTGCAGGCTCATCATGTGTGTGTGTGTGTGTGTGTGTGTGTGTGTGTGTGTGTGTGTGTGTGTGTGTGTGTGTGTGTGTGTGTGTGTGTGTGTGTGTGTGTGTGTGTGAGTTTTCTGCTCCTTGTAAATCAATGTATTTTTTGTTGTTGTTGTTGTAATGTTTTTTTTTTTTTTTTTTGTTTTGTTTTTTTGTTTGTTGTTGTAATGTATGTGCTTGTTTTTGTATTTTGCTTCACTGTTTCATTACTGTGATTGTAAAGCGCCTAGAGCACCTTGGTGATTAGGCGCTATACAAATTACCTTTATTATTATTATTATTATTTTTTCTCCATCCAGTGGCTCTGTTTCTATAAAATGTCTATTTTATTTTAAGGTGTAGAGCTTAGTTATAAGGTGAGTTCTAAACATTCGCATCAACTCCAGAGCCCTAGAATAAATAGAAATATGGGAACCCATTTTCACATAAAATGGTAGGTAACCCACTCTGAGGGTTTTGTGTCCATGTGTGTGTGTGTGTGTGTGTGTGTGTGTGTGTGTGTGTGTGTGTGTGTGTGTGTGTGTGTGTGTGTGTGTGTGTGTGTGTAGACACGAGTTTCTCCTGCGTCTGTGTACGTACAGGTATGAAAATTTAGGTAATGCTTCCTTCAAGATGTATTTCGGAGTACTTTTCAGCATTTTTAGATTGGATCATTACTCATTAAAAGAAAAATTGCGGTTTACTTATACAAAGGTGGTTGACCGGCATTTGAGTCCGTAATTTGTGTTATATTCATTTGAAATTTTGAATACAGCTAGCTTCGAGAAATATATTGGATGAGTTCGTTAACCAGCTTTGTATATATTCAATGTTTTTTTGTAAAAAATAATTCATCGCAGGAAAAATGTCGACACAAAGAATACTCGACTTCAGACGCGCTAGCCACATTATACATTGTTGTGTTATACATTGTTGTTGAATTGACGCAAAGCACCAGACACGTCATTGTTATACATGAATTGACACAAAGAAAAGATCTCTCTCTCTCTCTCTCTCTCTCTCTCTCTCTCTCTCTCTCTCTCTCTCTCTCTCTCTCTCTCTCTCTCTCTCTCTCTCTCTCTCTCTCTCTCTCTCTCTCTCTCTCTGACAGTTTGATTTAGGAAGACCGCTTCATAGAAAGTCGGTTGGCCAACATTTGAGGTCGTAATTTTCGTTCTATTTACTTGGAATTTCGGATAACTAGCTTTGAAATAGACATTGGATGAGTTCGTAATCTAGCGTTGTCAGTACCTGTCAACTTTTTAAATAATAATTAATTCATTTTTGCAAGTTTGGGTTCCAGTATTTACTCCCATCAAACAGTCAGCCCTGGTAGAGGCTGTGTGGAAGAAAACAGTCAGCCCTGAAAGTGGCTGCGTGCCTTTCGGATTAGTGACGTGAAACATCAAATGCATCACTGTGTACACAGCGTCGTGAGACTAGCGATGCCATGACGTCAAGCTTATAAGGACGTCATTTTGCTGCTCGTGCTATTATTCTTCGAATTTTCTGTCGCTACACGAACCCACAGAGCGCCGTGTGTCCGTCTTTATTTTTGTGCGACGGCATGTGTGTTGATCAGAGATTGGCTTATAGAGGAGGGAAATGGATCAGAAGGATAAGCTTAAAAATATTAACAACTCTAATGTTCCTAAAAGAAAAACGCATGTGAGCTCCAAACAATACGGTGCACTTTGGGATGAAATCTTCGTCTTGTTTTTGTTTTGTTTTGTGTGTTTTTCTGTTTTGTTGTTCTTGTTTTTGTTGTTGTCAGTTGTGTGTGTGTGTGTGTGTGTGTGTGTGTGTGTGTATGTGTGTGTGTGTGTGTGTGTGTGTGTGTGTGTGTGTGCGTCTCTGTGTGTGTGTGTGTGTGTGTGTGTGTGTGTGTGTGTGTGTGTGTGTGTGTGTGTGTCCAGTTTGAGGTCATGTTATATGTGTTTGTCAGGGTGTGCGTTGTCGCTTGTATGTTTTTATACCGTGTTGTGTTATTTTTTTGGTCTCAGGTTTGACGTAATCAGTTGGTCTCCTAGGTTTTTGTAGTGTTTGTATGCGATCATAGGTGGGGAGGTGACAATTTCACTGCGCTCACCGTCCCTTTCGACTGTCGGCCAGTGGTTTTTTTTTTTTTTTTTTTTACTGTTTTAGCCAGACCTTTCGTTTCTCGGATTGAAATTTGTCATCACTGCCTGTGGTGGGGTTTGGTTTTGAAGTCCATTCTGTTTATAAAAGGGATTTTTAGGATAGGTCGCGGTGGGGCGATTTTAATAGCATGTCCATGTTGTCAAAGGCGGGCAGGCCTAAACCTCTGACTGATGACGTAACAAGATAAAAATTGCGCCATGCCTAAATACGCTAACCTCGCTGCTGAACGTACATTTTGGCGCGAGGCGCGTCTGTTCGTATGAATGTGTGTGTTGCTCTGTGTGTTGTGTGTGTGTGTGTGTGTGTGTGTGTGTGTGTGTGTGTGTGTGTGTGTGTGTGTGTGTGTGTGCGTGTGCGTATGTATGTAAACAAGAGAATTTCCAATATTTCTGTACGCACAAGCGTGAAACTTTAGCGAAATACTTTATTCAAGGGGTGGCTAAGAGAGCCTCCGAGCATATTGTACTGAATTGGATGTATCATTGAAGACATGAAAGACCGTTTATATAATCTGGGTTATGGTGTCGAGGTTACCTACTCTTGGGTGGGGGGAGGGGTTCCTATTTTCTTTGGATGGTTTTGTTATTATTGTTTGTCCTTATGTGATTTGTTTCATTTGTTAATGAAACACGGCCATGTTATAAATAATAAATTGTGCGTAACTGTCGTTTCGAAGCGCGTTTCCTTTTTTCGTTGGGTTTTTCTCTGCAGTTATTACGCTTGGCAGATACATTTTTGTTCTGGATGACGTCACTCTGAGTTTAACGTCACTGCAAGTGACGAATCCAAGACAGATGTCGCACTTTGAAACAATAAAAGAGGAAAACTTCAAAGAATGATGCCAAATAATAGGAATTAGACTCTTTCAAAGCTACATTGAAGAATAAGGAACCGTTTGGACGAAAAATCCCAGGTATGTTGGTTGTTCATTGTATGTAAGTTATGTAACCCATTTAATCCCAAAGGGTCTCATTTCTCAATGTTGGAGGTGTTCTGCCGTTATATGGCAAACGTCATCATTTCCATTTTTTAGAAAAGGCCAGATTTCCATTGTATAACAACACAAATCTCGCTTTTAAAAAAAATGGCCTTTGCCATACCCAATTCGCAAAAGACAATCGGGCCGACGTCAACCCGATGGCCCTTGCGCTCTGGGTGTATGCTTGGTGTTAATAAATAATAATTACGGTATTTATAATGCGCTTATCTTATAATAATTATAACTCTAAGCGCGCACTCACAACTCGCACACGCATGCGCACGCTTTAGACAATGACTCACGTAACACAAATAGTGAAAATACATTACGACGGTCAGCTAGGGGTGGGGAGTGTGGTGATATAGTGCTAGAGCTGTTGAAAGAGGTGAGTTTTGAGGGCGGACTGGAACTGGAGGAGAGCGAGTGTTTCTGACGGAGAGAGAGTGGGAGAGTGTTTCAGGTAGATGGACCGTATACTGAGAAGGAGCGGGGGCCGAAAGTGCTGAGTTTGGTGCGGGGGATGAGGAGGCGGAGAGGGTCGGAGGCGGAGCGAAGGGAGCGGGGAGGAGTGTAGGGGTGAAGTAAGTTGGAGAGATAGGCAGGAGCGTAGTTGTTCAGGGATTTGTAGCAGAGAGACAGAATCTTGTATTGGATGCGTTGGGGGATGGGGAGCCAGTGAAGGAGCTTGAGCAGGGGAGTGATGTGGTCGGATTTTTTCTTTCTGTTTAAAAAAAAAAATAAAATCAGTTATTCGCGAGGTTTCGAGAATGATACCTGTACAACACATGAACGTGTATGGCTGTACATTAGCCAGGGCAGATAAACGCTAGTACAGACATGTGTATACTGCTGTCATCTAAAGTGTACAGGAAGCAATTGTTATAGGTTGGCGACATCTGGCAGCTATTCAAAGTAAACAGTAACGTGGTGCTTTCTGTGTGGTTCCAATTGAATGGTGTTGTAGGTCACTTGCCAAGCATTACAATTTAACTCCTTCGCTGACGAGAAAAAAGGGAACACGAACCAACTGCAAGAGACATAGATCCCCATGAGCCCCCGCGACCGCGGGGGCTCATGAGGATATATGCCTCTTGCTGAGACCAATTTGTAACCATGTTTCCTTGACGGTGTTGGCTTTTGTTTGTGGAGAGAACCAAGATTTCAGAAACAAACATGTACGTACAGCGTACGTACAGTGGCAGGTAAGGGGTTAACATAGAGAGAAGCAGAAACCCACTGCTATCTGTATATTATTACATTGAACAATATTTGAAATTTCTACTTCGCTTAAAACAAGGTTGGATATAACAAAAGTCGGATATAACATCACTTTCTCAGAGGTCACAACAACACTCTTTCTATATACATGAATTCGCTTAACCCATTCAGCCCTGACGCACTACAGCAGGAGATGGGTCGACCATGTTAATTCAAGAGCAGCGCCAGACCAGCTTGGCGCCTGTCGGCGCCAAGCCAATCTGGCACTGCCCTTGAATTATCATGGTTGATCGATCTCCTGCAACTGGTGCATAGTCATTAGATGACGCCTCCAAAATCATTGGGAAAATACGGCCGTCGGGCTGAATGAGTAAAAACAGACTTCTGATTATACCGACAAGAAAAAAATGTGTCCCTGGCGGTTTCTTTGTGATAATATCTGAATTGCGTATACATGCACTGCGTTAACCCCTTCACTGCCAAGAAAACTGAAGTGAACATGAACACAATCCAACTTCAAGGGACATAGATCCTCATGAGCTCAGTTGCGGCGGCTCATGAAGATCTATGCCTCTTGATGACACCACATTGAATCCGCGTGCCTGCTCGGCCGGGGGTCTTTGGCGTTGACTAAATAATGAACGTTGCAGTCTGCGTCCACCGGCAGTGAAGGAGTTAAACATACCGACCAGAGAGTCACTCAGGCTTTAGGGGTGTAAGGGGCGACTAAAGCTATCTGGCACTAGCCCAGTTGTAGGAACCGTTATAGCGGATCTATCTGTGGTTGCGCTGCCGTCAGTTATGTCACTTAACTCATTCAGCCTCGACACACCACAGCAAGACATGGACCGAGCATGATAGTTGCATGATAGTAGGGTGGAGACAAAGGCTCACGTGCTTCAGAGAGATGCTAATCGTTACGAGTGGGGGGGGGGGGGGCGGAATGAGGAGGGGGGGGGGGGGGTACAGACTGAGGTTCATGTCCCTCGGAAAGGTGCTGTCCGTTGGGGGACGCGGGAGGGTGAGGGGGTGGGGCTGGTGGTGGGCAGGTTAAAGATTCTGGATTCGGTATAGGCCTTCTTTCAACCGCGTAACCATTTTCTGGGCTTTGCTTACGCAAAAGCAAGAAACGGTAAACATTTTGTACCCATCGTTTCAGGTCAATGCATACTGAACGGCACACCTTCTTTACACTTAATGGACTGCTAGCTTCAGTCGTACAGACCACGAATCTCCTATGATTGCAAAGAAGAAAAAGACGCAGTCGTTGTTTGAATAAGATGCTGGTCGGGTGAGCAGATAGGGAAGAGTGGACTGGAATGGATAAGTGGTCTGGGACGGTAGCACTCACTTCTTGGTGAAGATATTCACGACTTTCGTCAAGTCTATATTTCTCGATCGAAAGTACTTCTTAGACAGGCAAACCTTCAGATTAGCAAGTCTCATTAAATAAAGTCTGAGTTGAATATCTGGTGTTGTTTGCCATCGTTGTGTCATATATTCAGCTGTAAGAAAAGGTTGTTGATTGAGATGGGGGAGGTTTTGGTTGACCCTCCTCGTTTCCTCTGATGAATTCTGTCTGACAGCATCGTGAAGTGTTTGTCTAAATAAAATTAAAAGCAACCCAAAATATATGTTGTTCAATGTGATTTTTTAAAAAAAATCTATAGTAAGAAACTGACAAAAAGAGTAAAACTTCAAAAATGAAATATAATAATAATAATAATAATAATAATATAACACTGTGTGTTCGTATCGTTTGCTTTATTTACAGTACGTTACGACGACCAGAAAAAAACATTTAACACACACCCAAAAAAAGACACAAAAATATTATTTTTTTTATTAGTTAAGCATGTTCTTAATTAAACGAACTTTTGATCGGCAAACCTAGATTGGAGAAGATCGGCGATCTTTTGGTTTGTTTCTTAATTGAGGTTGAACGAACCTAAGCGAACTTCAGCAAACCAGGTTTGCCATGGTTCTATTTCTTAACTTAAGTGCTTGATTCGGCGTACTTACTGTCTGCGAAGGTGTTCAAAATGGCTGCCGCTGTGCCACTTCGCGATTTGGACGATTTTTGCTTGTGTACTCCTTGCAGTAGCGATCCCACAAACAGCGTTCCGACTCCCACAAATCAATAAAAATAGGTCTTATTCTTCGCACGAGTGAAATATCGCGTCCACCATAGTTGTTTGAATCGGTGACTATCTTCTTATCTCCAACGCAGAAGAGGGTAACAGTTTTGACCAATCAGAAAAAAAGGTTCGCCTTTGTTTGCTCAACACGTTGAGCAAACCTTTTCCGACAGCGAACTATGGTTTGTCGAGGTTCGTGAACTACTTCGAACCAGGTTCGCCGTATCTTTAGATTGTCCAATTAAGAACCAACTTGGTTCGTCCGAGATCGTGAACTCTAGTTCGTCAGAGTTCGCGAACTAAAGTTCGTTTAATTAAGAACATGCCTAACGAGTTGGCATTCTGAAAAAAAAAAATCGTCTGCAAACTGGCAAAGAGTTGTCGTTCTTGTTGTCGATTAACACGGTTATTTCAAAGAAACCGTCGAAAATATTTTTTAAGAAAAATTCAAGTGCAACTCTGAAGTATTGCAGTAAATATGGCGTACATTTCAGTAGGACTAGACTAGTCAAAGCTGTAATTTAGGTAAAATAAAATCATACCCCACAAGCAGGGCGTGAACTTCAGGCTTGAAATCGACTACACACAGTAAAAATTAAAACTATGGGTCCAGATCATCAATTCTATAAATCAGTGTTAGTTTATAATGCTGAAAATTTCTTTGACTATCATTAATCATAAACATTTGTGTACTTGCGCAATGTTTTCTGCAAGTCACTAGCAAACTTTGCGTCATTGTTGACGAAAGAAGCTTCTATCGCGGGCGCCATTGTGAAGTCGTGTTCCCGCGTTGGGGTGTAAGTTTCAAATCCACTGCGTGTTACGTGTTGAGTCGTAGTCATAGTATGATATCACACCAGACGCACGCACGTAAGGTTCTTTTTAAAGAAACTTCACTCAGCTGCAACCCGTCACATGTGGCTTAAGGATGTAGACAATACTGGAGTAACAGTTCCAACAATATTTTATTTTAGCGATGCGATCTTCACATAATGCATTCCCGAATGCACTAACACTGATACAAAGTCTCTTCTGCAAATGTCAACACTGGCGACACAATATTTCTCATACAACGTACACCATCGTTACGCGGCGTCTTTCACAATGTATACCCTATACGGGCCACGTACCTACGATAAACTGTGTGTCCCTACAACTGACAATGCATGACAATGTACACACGTGCTTCATAGCACCAACTATTATAGAAGAACGACTTTCCAAAAAAATCTAATGATATCACACAACTCAACCAATCAAAACAGAACACGTAACTGAATCTCATAAATATTAATAAAGAAAGGACTTTCTAGACTAAACTACACTGGTCTACAAAATTCGACTGCTCATTTCAGCCCCAAATCCCAGTGTGTAATGATGTCACACAAAAGTATGGTAGGCCGTTCACGATCTTTCATAACACGCAATGACCGGCTGTTAACTTCACGCGCACAAAAACAACTATAACTAAAGATAGAGCTTGCACTTTGACGGCACATGTAAGGTCACTAGACAGCGCGACCATGCTAGAACATTCTAATCTATCTCAGCAAAACTACGCATTCCAAAAATCAACCGCTCTTCTCCGTGCGACTTTGCTAGAAGCTTCCGGACTAAACTTAGCGTATCATAACAGAGCCAAATCCGCTATCTGCGCGAACGATAAAGAATCTTACTGAAAAGGTACGTGATTCGCAACCATGATAGCTCAAATAAATATCGAATCGTTTCCTACGATTAACACATGCATGCTCTCACAGAACAACACAACCACAATCGTAAAACTGCGCAAATCCAAGATGTAATCGTCTGTGTCATATGATGATCTCGATCGAAAGGTTTTTGAATGAGCTTTTCATCGGTAGCTGACGCATGTGCGCGCGATCATTCCCAGATAACATATTTCATGAGTGAAAAAAGGAACATTTCACGCCAAAATCTAATGCTGTTTTCTCTTGAATTCAAAAATGCGTCAGGCACCGTGATAAAGGGAAGGAAAAGCTCTTTCCAACGATACCAGATATAACGCTGTGCGCTCTATCTTGGATTTGCGCAAGCGGTTTTTTTTTTTTTGACACCTCTGAAGCGCGGCCCTGTGCGGGAAGCTCACGGACAGCTGACCAGATGTGCTTTTCTTTTTTTTTTTTTTTTTTTTTTTTTTTACGCTTTTACCCCTGCTCCATATTTGGTGGTGCTACAAATACGTCTTTCTTTCAAGAACAAAACAAACACGACAGAACTGTAGTCCGGATGATGTTTTATTCGCCCATGTTTCTATTTTTGTAATGCGTGCTATATGTTGAGAGCAGCTCTTGTTGCAAAATAGCGTAATATTGCTCTCCGGCACTGATGTTGCCCACTGTTTGTATAGAGACGGTCCTACCTAAATCTTCACAGCATGATTCCACGCAGCATAAATCGACAAAGGCTTGAATTTACGAAAATAAAAAATATCTCAATGGAATAGCGACAGCATACATTAACACTGGGTAGATTTACGCTCAGGTTCATTCACTCTGTTTAGACTTTCGCTGGATATTTTCACGTTTTTTTTTTTTTTTTTTAAAAGTCGCTTCTATTTATAGAAGGGACTTTTTAGGACGAGTCGCGGTGGGACGAATTTAATAGCATGTCTAGGATGTCAAAGGCGGGCAGGCTAAGCCTCTAACAATTGAAGAAACAAGAACACAAATTACGTCATGTCTAGTTACGCTAACCTCGCTGCTGAACGTACATTTGGCGCGAAGCGCCGTATGTGCGTATGTATGTATGTGCGTATGTGCGTGTGTGTGTGTATGTAAACAAGAGAATCTCCGATATTTCTGTACACACAAGCTTGAAACTTGGCGAAATACTTTCTTAAGTGGGTGGCTAAGAAAGCCTGCGAGCATATTGTAATTGAATGTCTCGTTGAAGACATAAACGACCGTTTATAGGAAGTTGGTTGACCCAGATTAGGGTCCGTAATTTTTGTCATATTTATTTGAACTTTTGCATATAGCTAGTTTGGATAAAGACATTGGACGAGTTCGCCAGCCAGCGTTGTATCCTTTCAACGTCTTTAGTAAAAATGAATTCTTTTCAGAAAATAATTAAAACACTAGTGTGAAAAAACCTTTACTTCTAGGTAAAGTCAGACAGTGGCGGTGAGGTAAAAGAGGCAACTCGGTCACCACGCAGACACTGACAATACTGACATAATACTCTAAATATGACGTCATTCTCTCTCTCATGCGCAGTTCTCTCTCTCTCTCTCTCTCTCTCTCTCTCTCTCTCTCTCTCTCTCTCTCTCTCTCTCTCTCTCTCTCTCTCTCTCTCTCACACACACACACACACACACACACACACACACACACACACACAAACACAAACATGCGCGCATCTCCAGGAGGAATAGATCCACATGCGCCCTTCATGCGCATGAGGATCTATGCCTCTTGGAGATGTTTGGAGCGCGTGCGCACACACGCACTATCACGCACACACACATCGACGCCTTTTCAGAAGTGCATGCAGGTGACCCGTGTACTTAGTATATCATGTAGCTAGGTAAAGTCAACCTGCATTTCACACAAATTATAGCAAGACTGAAATTGTACCGTGAAGTTCTAGTTTTGTCGCCATTTTCTCTAGCCTATGAAGCGAAAGTGAAACTCATATCACGTGAAATATAAAATTACGTAAAAACTAAAACTTACGTCATGACAAATGACGTTTGGCAAATCAATGACGCGTATGTGCTGCGCCCCTTATAGAACTCACTGACGAATTGGCAGATCTGCGAGACTTTTTTAATAGGAGATAATTCAAGATCAGAATCAGGTCAAAGACAAACGGTAGAGACCATTGACAGCGAGGACAGCTCTCATATAGAATGGACTTTGTCAGTGGGTTATGGTTCATCCCATCTTGTTAGATTTGCTCTAAAAGATACCGAAACTTGCCCCTGCAACGCCACCGATACTAGCACTGTGTGTACTACACGTACTAGAACAATCACGTCACCACAAAACTCTTTAACGTCACAATCTAGGGCCCGCATAGTCTAGAGTTCACGTCAGACTTTTCTGAAATGTTGCAAAGGAGGTGACATGACATAAAGTTTACATGCACATAGGCTGAAGGGAACTTTACCGTCCAACACCAATTGTATGCTTTAAACATACAAAACCCAGCAAATAAGACATTCCTGAACATGTTTCATCGCGCAAATGTCCTCTCGCTCGCCTCCGATGTTAGAGAAAACAAGCGGATAAGCTGCCTTAGAAGCCGGGCACACGCTACCACAAACACCTACTGTCGGGCGCAATTTTGTGGCGGCAATGTTGCTGCCACATTGCGGGGCGCCTACAATATTGCCACAAATTACCACCCGATAAAAACCGAGTCTATTTTTTTGTGGTAGCCCGCAAGGCTGGAGCAATGTTGCCGCCTCTCAGCCAATCAGCGGTGTCCTTGCGTCACTTCCCCTTTCTTCACTCTTCCGAGTCGGACTAAAAAATGGCGGAGAAGCTGAACGAGGGCTTTGAGACTGTTAACTCATTGGAGACGCGCCGCCTGCGGAAACGCTGCGAATAGCCGCGTTTCCGTATGCGGCACGTCACCAGTGAGTTAATTGATCCACCTTGTCCGAGAGTTCCGATGCATATAGGACTCCCGCAGCTCCGAATATTTCAACCGCGCGCGTGAGAGCTGTTCCATATTATGTTAATGGCAGGTCAGTCAGTACAAACACATTGCGTGCACATTGAAACGTGGTGCCACGAATCCGATGTGGCAGGTGGCAAATTGTTGCTTACCACACATTGCCAGTCGCAAATTCTGGTGCTAGTGCTAATTTTGAAGCATAGGGACTTCCAGCTCTCGCTGATTTCGTCCGGGGGGGGGGGGGGGGGGGGGTGGGGGGGGGGGGGGGGGGTGGGGGGGGGGTCGGGGTTATGTTCTGACTGTTTGTCGCCGATGCTCGCGCCTCGCTTTGATCAATCTTTCGTCACGTCCGTCCGGGCCTTGGGAGGCTGGGTCGTTGTGTGGGGGGGGGGGGGGGGGAGCTGGTGTTTCCTTCTTTGTTCGTTGGTGGTGTCTGGCTCCTGATTGCTCCTTGGGGGTCACAGTCCAAGGCCCGGTTTTTAGGCCCGCACCCTACTTCCCCATACTGATTCAGTGAGGGTGGGTTGATTTTAACTACCCCCCCCCCTCCCCCCTGGAGGTACCCTCCATTGCCCAGGGAGTGCATGGACGAAGGATGCTAAACCTCCCTGGGGTCCCTATTTATTTTGATGGGTGATGACCGTAAGCAGGCGAGCGGGGAGTCATAAGGTGTCGGAGTGCCATCTAGGGTACCTCACCCCCCGGGTTGTCTAACCCCCCTATCCCGCAGAGTGGACCTTCCAGGAGTGTCCTCCTCTTCTGGTAGCGTGGGCCGTCTATTTATGAACCTGGGTGCTGCCGGTATTGAACCTTTCCGGTTTGCCACCTCGATGTCGGGTTCCACGTCGTCCACAGTAGCAAGGATTTCTTGCCGACGAAAACGAAACTTTTTATACAACTTTACATCGTCGTATATATCTAACGGATTTGTTCTGTCGCGGAAAACGCGATCCCTCCTCCTCAGTCGTTGACGCCTAGCACATATTGCAATGATCGCTGCCATTTTGGAAACGAGAGTTACCGGCCTCTAAGGGCACTTACAGGAGGGGGTGGGGTACGTTAACTTATGGGCTGTTACGGACTTCAATCGGGCAGTTAAGTGTTTCATGAAAGCAGATTTTGGGGAGTTAAATGCCCGTCAAGGTTTAAATGCCTTTTAGACCATTTACAGGCCCGACATGAAATTGAGCCCTGATACCTAGCAGGGAAAGGTTGTACTTTTGCATTTCCGCTGCTATCTGGGCGGCCTTGCCGCTCTGGTACATGGTCTTGACGTTCCATGTGCCCATGGTTGTGTCCCTGGATAGAGAGAGGCGGCTCGGTCCTGTGGCTTCCGAAGACTTCCGGCTTTCACCACAGGACGTCATAAGTCTTCTGGTAGAAGAACCTTCCTCCTCCAGGAAAGGAATTACTGTTAGTCTTTTCGTCGGCGTTTTTGTAGCTATTTCCTGTTTTGCAGGGTGGGGAAGCTACCCCCACGCCCAACCCCCTTACTAGGAGGGCCAGGGGTTTTCTGTCAGGGTCACCTTCCCTTAGACCATGTTGGTTCACGGCACCTTATTTCATTCGGTGCACCCCTCTCACGAGGGACCCCCTATCCACCACCCAGGGGACGCGACTCAACGCCGTATGGTCCCAGCGCGAGGTACTGTCCCCAGCCGTCAACCAAATAATAGCCCTATCCAAGACCATTTTAGTATTATATTTAATTTTTAATTTGTAACCTGGCTTTTAAATTTCTGCCCGTATATGTGTGTGTGTGTGTGTGTGTGTGTGTGTGTGTGTGTGTGTGTGTGTGTGTGTGTGTGTGTGTGTCTGTGTGCCTCAGCAAATACAAGTATATTCTGTAGTGAACCCGACTATGTCTGTACCAGAACAAAAGAGGGGGAAAGTGTGTTCAGTTAGTCTCCAAACTCGAGTTTGCACTGCCGTGAACCTAAAGGGAGCATGAGCATCGCGCTATTCTACGGCTATTCTACGCCGCAGTGCCGGGACGGTCGTCGAATCGCACGTGTTGACAGCCATGGGTGTTTTGTTTTGGGCTCGGTGGTCGCGATTTCATCCCGGCTGCGTAAACATAGCAGCATAGAGGCAACACTAGCCACCAAGATACATATAGTACGTGTAGCTTCTCACAAGCCCCCGCACTCTGCGCGGAACTCATGAAGATCTATGCCTCTTGGGGAGTTTTGTCTTTGGTTATGGGCGAACATTGCTAGGCAGTGAATGCCATCCGTCTGATGTAAAAACAAGAATATATTTATCCTCGTGAAGTATGCGGTAACGGTGCAATGAATGTTTCTTGATAGGTGCATTTGTCTCTGTGCACATCAGACGGAACAGAGAATCTTCTGCCATACCATCTGACGGCAGTTCCGATGAAAGCGGCCTTCAAGGCTGGCTAAAGCTTTGTACTGTCCCCAGCCCTCAACCAAATAATAGCCCTATCCAAGCCCATTTTAGTATATAATTATTTTAATTTGTAACCTGGCTTTTAAATTTCTGCCCGTATAATAATGTGCCTCAGCAGATCCAAGTATAATCCGTAGTGAACCCGAATCTGTCTTTAACAAGTGTGTTCATTTATATGGTCATTGATGTACGGTTACTAAAAAACAAAAGAAACGGCTGAAACTCACTGCAACTCACTGCAAACCACAATAAGCGCATCTCCCTTCACCCTCCCCCACTCAGCCTGGAAATTAAAATTGTGTGAACTGAAAAAGCAAAACTTAGGCACAGATTCTCATGAGTCACGATCCTGTAACTTGCATGACGGACTTCTGAGGATCTATGCCTTTTCTCATCAGTAGAAAGGGCCACTATCACACTGAATTAGATACACTCACTGATACGCTGCGTACCTTCTGTCAGTCTGGAATAAACATAGATCCTCATGGCGCCCGCACATGCGAAAACTAATGAGAATCATGCCTCTTGCCTGGCTCTATCATTATGCTGGTCCTTACATACACGAAGCTGCGCGAGCTGATTCAGTGACTGCCTTCCATAGTGTATTAGACGCGATGACAGCAATTATAAACAAACCGCTCGGCTGAAAAAAAAGGGGACAGAAACAAAATAGATAGAGCTTACATTTTTCCATCGAATGAAAATGATTAGGCTTTTTGGTGAACTGTGTCAGTATATATTTTAAATTTGTAACCTGGCTTTTTTAAATTTCTGAGTTTTCAGAATTATATGTGCCTCAGCAGATTCAAGTATATTCCGTAGTGAACCCGACTGTCTTTACCAGAACAAAAGAGGGGGGGGGGGGGGGGAGTGTGTTCATTTATAATATGGTTATTGATGTACGGTTACTGAAAAACGAAAGAAACGGCTGAAACTCACTGCAAACCACAATAGCGCATCTCTCTCCCTTTCCCCACTCAGCCTGGAAATTAAAATTGTGTGAACTGAAAAAGCAAAACTTAGGCACAGATTCTCATGGGTCACGTTCCTGTAACTTGTGCGGCGGACTTTTGAGGATCTATGCCTTTTCTCATCTGTAGAAAGGACCACTATCACACTGTCCGAGATACACTCAATGATAAACACCTCCTGTCTGGAATAAACATAGATCCTCATGGCGCCCGCAGATACGAAAGCTCATGAGAATCCTGACTCTTGCCTGCCTCTATCATTATGCTGGTCCTTACATACAAGAAGCTGCGCGAGCTGATTCAGTGACTGCCTTCCATAGTGTATTAGACGCGATGACAGCAATTATAAACAAACCGCTCGGCTGAAAAAAGGGGACCGAAACCGAGAAGAGCGCGCGCTCACATTTTATCGAATCAAAATGATTAGGCTTTTGGGAGTCTGAGTTAGAACTGTGTTCATTTATAATATTATGGTCATTGATATACGGTTACTAAAAAACAAAAGAAATCGGCTGAAACTCACTGCAAAACACAATAGCCCATCTCGCTCCCTTTCCCCCATTCAGCCTGGATATTAAAATTGTGTGAACTGAAAAAGCAAAACTTAGGCACAGATTTTCATGGGTCACGGTCCTGTAACTTGCGTGGCGGATATTTGAGGATCTATGCCTTTTCTCATCTGTAGAAAGGACCACTATCGAATCAAAATGATTAGGCTTTTTGGAGTCTGAGTTAGAACTGCCACCACACGTGCCGGTTGTGCCTCGATTTTGAAGCAGATTCCAATCCGATTGCGATCGGATGACGTCAATTATCCGATCCGGTCCCAATTGGCTGGGAATCAGGTGTCTAGAACCTGCTATATTTTCCCGATCCATGAGAATCTGGGCTTAAGTTTTGCTTTTTCAGTTCACACAATTTTAATTTCCAGGCTGAGTGGGGAAAGGGAGGGAGATGCGCTATTGTGGTTTGCAGTGAGTTTCAGCCGTTTCTTTTGTTTTTCAGTAACCGTACATCAATGACCATATTATAAATGATCACACTTCCCCCCCCCCCCCCCCCCCCCTGTTTTGTTCTGGTAAAGACAGTCGTGTTCACTACGGAATATACTTGATTCTGCTGAGGCACATATAATTCTGAAAACTCAGAAATTTAAAAGCCAGGTTACAAATTTAAAATATATACTGACACAGTTCTCCAAAAAGCCTAATCATTTTCATTCGATGGAAAAATGTAAGCTCTATCTATTCTGTTTCTGTCCCCTTCTTCAGCCGAGCGGTTTGTTTACAATTGCTGTCAACGCGTCTATTACACTATGGAAGGCAGTCACTGAATCAGCTCGCGCAGCTTCTTGTATGTAAGGACGAGCGTAATGATAGAGCCAGGCAAGAGGCATGATTCTCATTAGTTTTCGCATCTGCGGGCGCCATGAGGATCTATGTTTATTCCAGACTGACAGAAGGTGCGTATCAGTGAGTGTATCTAATTCAGTGTGATAGTGGCCCTTTCTACTGGTCAGGCAGGCCTGCATCAGAAAGACGGCTCTCAGGCGTGGGTTTCATGGTCAAGACATCCATTGCGACTAAGCTGGAAAACCTACCAACGGGCCACTCAGAACGCATCATGTCCATGCGCCTCCCACTGAGACACCAGCAACACGTCACCCTTTTCAGTGTGTACTCCCCAACCCTCCTGGCATAGCCTGCTGAAAAGGACAAGTTTTACACTGACCTGCGCAGCCTCCTACAGAGTACCCCTGCAGACGACAAAGTCATCATCCTTGGCGACTTCAACGCCAGAGTGGGCCAGGACTCTGAAGCCTGGAAAGGAGTCCTCGGCAAGCATGGCGTGGGGAACTGCAATGACAATGGCCGCCTACTGTTGGAGTTCTGTGCGGAGCAGCAACTTGTCATCACCAACACTACTTTTCAGCAAAAGGACAGTCGAAAGACCACCTGGATGCATCCTCGCTCCAAACACTGGCACCTTATCGACTATGTCCTAGTGCGTCAGAGGGACCGCAGTGACGTCCTCCTCACCAGAGTGATGTCCAGCGCAGAGTGCCACACTGACCACCGCCTTGTCCGCTGCAAACTCAGGCTCCACTTCAAGCCAAAACCCAAGAAATGGGGGCCCCCCAAGAAAAAGCTTGATGTTGCCAGCCTTCAGCGTGACGATGTGAAAGCTGCCTTTCAGACAGATTTACAGCGCAGGCTCAAAGACACAGCGGACCCAGTAGACTCCTCCCCTGAAACACTTTGGGAACAACTGAAAACTGCTATTGCAAAATCCTCTGCAGAAGTCTTGGGTTTCGCCAGAAAGAAGAACAAAGACTGGTTTGACGAAAACGATGTAGAGATCCAGGAACACCTAGCAAAAAAAAGAGCCGCCCATCAGGCCCACCTAGCCCAGCCTTCCTGCCCTGTGAAGAAGTCTGCCTTCCGCCTCGTCTGCAGCAGTCTCCAGCGCAAGCTCAGAGATCTCCAGAATGAGTGGTGGACCAGACTTGCACAGAGGACCCAGCTTTGCGCTGACAATGGTGACTACAGGGGCTTCTACGAAGCACTGAAAGCAGTGTATGGCCCCAGGCACCTGGTACAAAGTCCCCTGCGAAGCGCGAATGGCCAGGCACTCCTCACAGATAATACCTCCATCTTGAACCGCTGGTCGGAATACTTTCAGAGCCTCTTCAGCGCTGAGCGCACTGTTCAAGAAGCAGTCGTCCTACAAATCCCACACCTCCCAGTAAAGGTTCAATTGGACGAACCGCCCACCGTTGAAGAGACCCTCACAGCCATCCACCAGCTCAAGAGTGGCAAAGCAGCAGGCATTGATGGAATACCGCCAGAGATCTGGAAACATGGAGGCCCAGCACTGCACAACAAGCTCCATGACCTCTTTCTCTGCTGCTGGGAGGAAGGAACACTACCAAAAGATCTCCGTAATGCAGTCGGTATCACCCTGTACAAGAACAAAGGCGAGAAGTCTGACTGTTCCAACTATCGGGGAATTACCCTGCTGTCCATTGCTTGGAAAATCCTTGCAAGGCTGCTCCTGAATCGGCTGGTACCTGCCATTGCTGAAGACCAACTCCCAGAGGGCCAGTGTGGCTTCAGAGCAAACAGGAGCACCACCGATATGGTCTTTGTGCTGAGACAGCTACAGGAGAAGTGCCGCGAGCAGAACAAAGGGCTGTACGTAACATTTGTCGACCTAACAAAAGCGTTCGACACTGTGAGCAGGCAAGGCATGTGGCAGATCCTGGAGCGACTTGGCTGTCCCCCAAAGTTCCTCAACATGACTGTCCAGCTACACGAGGACCAGCAAGGCCAGGTCAGACTCAACAATGACCTCTCAGAACCATTCCCCATTCTCAACGGCGTAAAGCAGGGCTGCGTGCTGGCACCGACCCTCTTCACCATCATTTTTAGCATGATGTTGAAGCAGGCCACAGTGGACCTCGATGATGACGATGCAGTGTACATCAGGTATCGTCTCGATGGCAGCCTGTTCAACCTCAGACGACTGCAGGCCCACACGAAAACCCTAGACCAGCTGATTCGTGAGCTGCTTTTTGCTGATGATGCTGCCCTCGTTGCACACACAGAGAAAGCCCTGCAGCGCATCACGTCTTGCTTCGCAGATGCTGCCCAGCTCTTTGGACTCGAGGTCAGTCTGAAAAAGACAGAGGTCCTCCATCAGCCGGCACCCAAGACAGTGTATCGCCCTCCTCACATCACCATTGGCGAGTCTGAACTAAAGTCAGTGCTCCAGTTTACTTACCTTGGCTGCATTATCACGTCGGACGCCAAGCTGGACAAGGAGCTTGACAGCAGGCTGGCAAAAGCGAACAGCGCTTTCGGGCGACTTTTCAAGCGGGTGTGGCACAATCAACAGCTGAAAACAGGCACCAAAGATCACCCTGTTCGGCGAGCTTGCTACTGGACAGCGTGACAGAGGGGCACCAAAGAAGAGATACAAAGACTGTCTCAAGAAGTCACTTAGTGCCTGCCAAATCGACCACCACCAGTGGTCTTCGCTTGCTGCGGACCGTGACACCTGGCGCTCCACCGTTTACAAGGCAGCTGTCTCCTTTGAGGACTCTCACAGAACTAGCCTTAAGGACAAGCGGCTCAGGAGAAAAAACAGAGATGCCGCAGTTCAGAACCCTGGCCATACCTTCCCCTGCAGCCACTGCGGTCGAACCTGCCTGTCTCGGATTGGCCTCCGCAGCCACAAACAAGCCTGCAGACGTCGTGGGCAACTCCTATAAAATCTTCGTTCGCGAAGTCAAGCCAAGAGAGAACGTTCTATTTTTTTGTGTGTATTGGTTGTTGATACCATTTAACGTTATTAAGAGAGAAGTAAGACGATAGTTTTTTTTAGTAACCGCAGACCAGAGTAATGTAGAAAGGACAGCAAGAGGTCGACAGCGGCAGCAACGAAACAGATCGAAGAGCTGAGTACCATCCTGGAGCAGATGGGAAAAGCAGCAGCGGACTCTGAATTAACATAGACCTCGGTGGAGCATACACCGCAGCGGAAAAGCTACATCAACAACGAACTTTAGTGACACTTGTTAGTTGGCGTCATGTCATCGGCGGATTCCGACGTAGAAGATTACGAAGTATACATCCCCGATAGGGAAGGGATCAGTACTTCCCATCCAGGCATGAGTGCAGCAGACCAAGCAGCAGTCGGGGTGATGGAGGGTACGACGCTATTTTACCAAGACAGTGGAGTTGGGCGGTCGCACACAGGAGTGACCGCCGGCCAGTACGCCATGTGACAGACAGCGAGAATTAGCAAAGCAAAATAGGAAACGACGACGAGAGATAGAAAAGCAGATCGCCGAGCTGAGTACCATCCTGGAGCGGATGGGAAAAGCCGCCACAGATACTACCGACGGGGCACATCTAGACGCTGACGCTGTAGACTACGCGGTGAAACCGAAAACCTTCGGTGTGAGGAGACGCGACAGCGGGCAGCTAACACGAGCAGATATTGAAGAACCGGACCAAGACATCATCCCTTCCGGTCATGAAGGCAGAGGAATCTCTTTGCGCTGGGCAGGTCATCACGGGGAGATAGGCCATCATCCCCGAGAGTTCGACATGCCCAGGGCGGGTGATGAGAGTAGTGAGGAAGAAGGGGACTCGGTTTCAAGCCTTTGGAGTAAAAGATCGGAGCGAAATGAGGGGAGCTCATGCCGAAGAACGAGCTCCTCTGCACTCGCCCGAACCGCGACTGGTACCAACGGGAGGAACACACCGCCTGTTCCACTACGGGTTTACAGGTCACCCGGGCGCGCAACTTTTGGCCCCAGGAAAGGGGCCAGGGACCTGGACAGTGGTGCGAGACGTATCGGCACGTCGTCGGTAAGATCCACTGGTACAGTGGTGGGAGACGAAGGATATCTCCGGGAAAATTCCACTGGTGGCGGGGGTGCAGGGACGAGCCTGAGTACAGGCCGAGGCTGCACGGGTTACCGATGGACACTTGCGAACTTCAATGATGCGAACCGAGTACGAGAACAACACCCTAGGAAAGCCAAGAAAGACACGATCTACAACGGGAAGTCAAGTTTCCATGACTTTCGGGTACAATTCGAGATAGCTGCCAAAATGAACCAGTGGGATGAGGAAGAGATGGCAACAGAGCCGGCGACGAGTCTAAGAGACCTGGCAGTGAGCGTATTAGCTGACTTCTGCCCAAAGAGCAGTAGGGTGACTACCAGGCCCTCGTTCAAGCTCTGAAGCCAGACACGGACCAGTTGATCAGACGGAAATTCACAGAGAAGAACTGAAAACCAGACTCAAGAAAAGGGGAGAGTCACTGACTAAACTCGCCCAGAATTTGAAAATGACCGTACGCAAGGCATACACTTGTGAACCTATGCCGCTCTATGGGACCAGTTAACGCTAGAGGCGTTTTTTGACTCCATGAACGACACAGAGCTTGAGTGGAGCGTGCGGCAAGAATGGCGACATAGCAGCCACAGCGGCCAACTATCTCAGGCCGCTGTACACTCAGAAAAGCTGCCAGACAGAAAAGGACCTGACTACGAATGATGAAGAATGCGAGGAAACGGGCGATGATGGAGGCTGTCCGGACGCGGAACTGCCCCCATCTCCCTTTCTACCGGAGCAAGAGAGCACGTAAATTACCTCAGCGGTTTCTCGACTTGGCGGATCCATGGTCGGTCATCATCGGCGACACAGGCGGACGGAGTGAGTTCCTGCTGCAAAAGTCCGGGAGGCAGGGTATAGCCCGCGCCCGGCCGAAGAGGATTAGAAGCCGGGGAGGCAGGGTGGCCCGCGCCCCGCAGACAACCAACGCTGCAGGACCAAGGACCTTCGTCGCGACGTCTTAGAACACGGAATTTGTTAGTGTAACTGTGTAGTGTGAGTTAAGTTAGAAAAAGAAACACTTTAGGACTGGTAAGATTAAGCAAGTGAATACTTTGGACAAGATTTGGAAAACATTTGGAAACAAGAAAAATCAACGTGAGTGACATGACTTTTTCAGTGAACAGTGTTAATTGAACTTCAAGATTATTCAAGGACTTTCACCGACGTCCACGGATAGATCGATACGGGTAACCGCGTGCCTTATACACATCCTTTTTTTTTTTTAATTTTCGTGTTTGCAGCCGGGCGAGTTTTGGTTTTGCATGACGTGGTTGTTTTTATGCTGAATATTGATTTTTGTTGTTGCTTATATTGGTGATTATGTAATCGTAGCTATCGAATCTATATCTGCATGCTTAGTAGTGATGTAGTTTGATTTTTTTTGGTTGTATTTTGCCGGTCGAATGGTTTTTTTTTCCTCGACCGACACCTGTGTCAGACGACACACCTGAGGCGGTTCTTGGACGACATTCTTTTACCAGGTGTTTTGTGTTATCTGGGTGGATTCTTTTGGGACCAGGGTGTTTGTAATGACCGTCACCTTAAAATCAGTGGGTGTGTTGGTTTTTTTTCAAAAAGCAATAATTTTTTTATGATTGTTTTTTGGGTATGCTTGGTAAAGGCATAGTTTGGATTATGTAACCGTAGCTTCAGTTGATTTTTTTTGTGCATGATGGTGTTTAGGTTTTGATTTTTGGTTTTGTTGTTTGTTTTGAAGCGTGAGATAATGATTGATTGTGATCATTTCCACTAAATACCTGAGGTACCATGGTATTTGGGGCTAGTGTTGTAACATGTCAGTCAGGTGGTTTCCTTGGTTTTTTTGCAACGGCGATTTTTTTTTATTGTGTTGCCGTGTGACAATTCAAGTTGGTAAGAACTCACTCAACTGTGTTTTGTCGCGCAGCGGCTTGTGAACCAGTACTTGAATTGATTTGTGTGTGTGTTTTTTTCTTTGCATGCCTTGGTTGTTTTTGTAGTCATTTTTACCACTGTGTTTATAGTATGTTTTTTTTCCGATTGAGGACAGAGATAGATAATATGAGACCCGTAAGACAATGAATTCAATAGAGCCGCATCCATCATTAATTTACGCCATTTTTAATATCAAAATTTTGACCCCAATTTTACCCCCGTTATTTCCGAATCAACCCTTTGATTTAAAAAAGTGATGAGCATGACTGATGCGGCTCTATTGATCTGATTATCTTACGGGTCTCATATTATCTATCTCTATAACTATTGTCTTTGTCAACACCTAATCATGAACCTGATCAAGTGATGCCAAGTGAAACTTAATATTTATTAACAAGTTGCAACTAACTTTTAGGAACCTGCAGAGGTAACCTTTAAGTGTGTTGTCATAAGAACTTATTAATTACTTACCCTAAGTTCTTACAAGTACTTACCCTAAGTTCTTACAAGTACTTACCCTAAGTTCTTACAACAACTTGACTCAAGTCCCAAGACACTGAGACAGTTTTATCAAAATACAAGGACAATAAAAAAACTTTTTTTTCTCAGTAGTACTCTGGCGGTGGTGCAGATGGGACTAAATAATCAGGCACAAGTGGTGTAAGTGGCATGGCATTTTTCTGTGAAGTGTATGACATTAATAAACGATTACCAAATCTGATTTTTATTTGTTTAAAAGATTGTGTAGCTTTTCTGTGGTTTCCTGTACCCCTATCCTTTTTCCCTCTGCTAAAAAACTAGCCTTTAGTTCTTCAACATTCACGGGAGATTGATTACACATTTTATTCTGTATTTCAGACTTCTGTTTCTTGTAGTTATTTAAATCATCCTGGACACGCTTAAATTCTTCATCATCAATACAATTATCATTCAATGCCTTACTGATAATAAGTTTCATACTGCTCAGCTTTGCACCAGCGAGCGTACTCAATGCTTCATGTTTCTGTAATTTTGTGTGAAACCTCTTGTTTAAGGCTTCCAAACCAAAACAAACCAGGCATGTAGCAACGCTAACACCCTCAATTGCTATTCCAGCCAAACTTCCAATTCCTGTGGCAAACAGAACAATACCCCCCACAGAACATCCAGCTGAAACTGCACCAATAGCCATAGAAGTGTTTTGAACAGAATTAAATACTGTCTTATACCTCCTTTTGCACCGTGAGTACTTAGCCTCTTCACTTTCCAAATATTTAATTGCATCTGTAATATTATTTAATCTGAATGCATCTGCTGGTAATGTTTTATCTGATGCAATTGGCACAGCTGTCACCTGTGGATCAGGCGCAAGCGTTGTTTTAGTCGTCACAATTGATTCAGTCGGCTCAAGCGTCGGTAGTACTGGATAGAATTTTACCATTTTTTTATTGACAAATATTTTTTTATTTAATCAGCAATTACATTTTGCAACTCTTCAAAAGTATACAATTTGCTGGCATAATAAAATGAAACAAGATCAGTGTGTTCTAGTTTTATAAAATTTAGAAAAACAAAAGTTGTTTTGTCAACCAATATCTTGACAGCTGGTACACTGCTCGACACCTCAAAAATATCTACATTTTTTCTAATAGCAATAAAAACCTTTGTTGATTCTGATACTGTTTCATTCCATGTTAGTTTAATTCCCTGTGCAATATCTGCCTCTTTTGCAGTAGTTACAGATCTCATAATAATTTCAAATACTATTGTCGCTTCTCTTGCGATGGTAAAGTTTGCTGGTGTAAACACGACCCTTGCATCAGACCTACCCTTCCTGTGCGTAAGAAGATATCTCCATTTCTCATAATTTTCAACTTTTAGTTTTTCTCTGCTATTGTTGTCTGGGGCAAAGCTTGGAACAAGGCTTACAATCAGCGGCCCCGAGTTAACAACCTTCCTAAACACTAAGGCACCTTCGTCATCAGTGTATACATAAGGACTAATAAATTCAATCTTTATGTCCCAGTCAATTGTTGGAGGTGGTGCAGGCACAGGTGAAACAACCCATTTATTACCTATATGTATTAAGTTGTAGGGTACATTATTTACAGGAGTAGGTACAGTAACATCACGTAGCTGACCAAGTTTAGGAATCGGTTTCTCTGTTCCTTCTTTCATGTCATCAATTACTTTTCTCTTGTACATGCCAGTCGAATCAAGTTCAAAACCATACACCTCCCCCACTTCTCCCTCCTTCTCAAAATCCTGGACGTCTGCCAAATCTTTCAACTCTGTAACCGGACATGCAACTGGTATAATTGTTCGCTTTGGACCAAGACCACTCATTTTTATAAACAAAAATAAAATTATTTAACTTCTAACACTACACTAAAATCATGCATAAGAACTGGTTTGTCATCCTGATTAGTTACAGATATACTTAGTGACTCAAAGAAACTAGAACCTAATTTCTTAAACTGCAAATTAGGAAATCTAACAACCACACTTTCACAATAAGGTGCAGTTCCAGTTGGTAAGCATCTCAACAAAGTTGAAGGCTTTCCATTGTGAACATTTTCAGTTGTGTTCAGTTCTTTCAAATAAACATTTAGTACAGTATGTACTGTCAAATTGACAGGTCGTTTTCCAGTTATTTTAAGTTTTTTTGTTTTCATAGTTATAATACCAAACTTAAATTCATCTAAATCATCTGATCTCCACCAATCTTCGTCAATATAAAATCCAAGTAAATATGCAAATCTATCTGAGATCCTTAACCAATTTTGTGTCGGAAATTCTAATGTAACAAGTAGGTTAGCTGGATTTAAAGTTGCTTTAATTTTAAATTTACTTTGAAACCATTCAGCTATAGTACAAAAGTCATAATACCCAGGTGGTAAAGCTTCAGTCTTATTATCAAGATTTACTTTATTATATATATCATCTTCTACATTAAACCATTTTACTGTATAGAACAATTCATGGATAGCTACACCCTTGTTACCATCACGATTATCAATCCCATTAGTTAACTACACTGGTTTGCTTGTGTCAAGATTTGTTAAGGTAATAAACATTTTTATTATCTCATATAAAAAAGGATGGAATTTAAATCACCAACCATTACCACAACAAACGCATTTCAATTTAATGTGGATGCCAAATATAATGTTGCACCTACTTATGAACAGAAAATAATTCAACTAAACCAGCTTGACATAGCTGTAAGCGAACAAGATTTATTCCAAGTCAAAGTACCAAATCCGTTTGACCATTACCTATACCCTCCAATAACAGATGACTCAACTGCAAGAAAGTGGTCTTCAAGTCCACTACAGATGTTTCAAAACCAGCTCAACTTTGCTATACTATGTTCTACTACAGGCTGTGGTGTTTCATTTACAGACCACTTGAATCACTCAAACAAACTGATTAGGTCTGTATATCGTTTTCACACTTACTACCAGCTTAGACGTATACTGTCAGAACTGCATACACCACTACCCACTGAATCCAGTTTCAACAGATATAACAACCCCATGGATATGAAAGCATTTGAACGCATCTGTAATGAGTTTAACATCAACCCCGGTACAAAGTATGACTTTACACAAAAACTTGATGATCACAATGGTATGGGTACATTGTATTATGCTTTGAGTCACAGACAATACCCTCAAGATTACTACCCTGGTTACACTTCATTCTCATCTAAATCTGAAGTCTGGTTAGGCTCAATAGAGCAGAAACAGTCTAACGCCTGGACCACATTTATTTTAGATAAAACTGACGGGTTTACTCAAGCAGGAGTCGAGCGCGTAAATGAGTCAATCAGAACATATGTCTGGTGTATACTAGGTGCTCAATCACTAACAAAATCAAATATTTTGAATGGAAGTGGAAAATTTGAAGCACAAAAACAATTTCTTGCAAACCTGGAAGATTCAATTAATTCAACAGTTGATCTCCCATCTAGCATACAACGCTACCAAGACGTACTCAGATATGCCAGATCAAAAGTTGACTTTGTAGTTGGCATCGGGTTATACATGTTACCATCTGACCTTCAACTCCAAATGGGTACAATAACAAATTATAATAATGAAATCATTGTTGCTGGTGTTGGTCAAAAATTAGGTCTCAATCAATCTGTAAACTTGGGGGCCACAACCACACATGTACAGTCATTTAAACCATTACAGACGGTAACACCCCCGGCCCCGGCCCCGGCCCCAGCCCCAACACCAGCACCCATACAACCAGTACAGTCAACCCCTGACACACATGAGTCAGAGAGAACAGCATTGGTAATAGGCCTCACTGGACTAAGAATATTACTTCTTTATCTGTTTCATTAAATAACCCACCATCAACCCTCCTACTGTCACCAAAAATACCCACACATGCTCTGCCATAAACCCAACTACCTTTGCTGTAGTACTAATAAGCCAACTGACAACAGTGCCTATAATGCCAGGCAAAGCGTCCACTGCTTTCAGAGCCAATTTCTTAAGCAGGTCTGATATGTGAGACAACTGTTTTTTTACCCACGACTGTAAATCTTTTGGATCTGTGGGAGCCGGTGGTGTTGGGCCCGGTGGTGTTGGGCCCGGAGGTGCAGAACCACCCCCGGAGACAGCCAACACAACAGTACTAATAATAAATCCAAGAGCAGTAATTAAACTGGCGATTGTAATACCCTGTTCTCTGAAAAGTGTTTTAAGTCTCTCAGCCAGAGTTGTGTCTTCGTGAAGTATTTTCTGAATAGTTTCTCTAATCCTGTTGACCTGTGTTTTCAGTTTTTGCCTCCCAATACTAATCGCTTCTAACCTTCCTGATCTTTCTATCTGCAAATCATTTAATCTGTGCTGTATTCTTTCTTTCATTTCTGTGTCAAGATTCTCATTGTCTGCAGTAGCCAGTTTCTCTTTTTCTCGTTCTATGTGTTTATCAAGCTCTCCTAGTTTGGCAACATTATTAACCATCTCACCTCTTATTGACTGCAGTGATTTATCCAATCCCATAATCTCCCTCATTGACAAAGGCGGGTCATCTATTGTTTTCATAGCATCATTTAATTGCCCTTCAGTAAATGAAGTTTTTTGTATCACTGTGTTTGCTATTTCTGGTAGGCTTGTTACTGGTGCCATTTCAATCTCTTGCCCTGTTGGCAACTTTGTTTGCATGTCGTGAAGAACACTAACAAGTCTTGGGGGGACAGGAGACCCACCAATACCAAGTTGACGCAAGGCACCAACACCACCTTCGTTTTTAATTGTACTTAAAGCCCTAAACCTACTAGGGTCTTTTTTGTTAGTCAATAGTACTTTTCCTTTGTCAACAGTATTTAAATATAAATGACCCTTGACATCAAGTTCAAACTGATTAGGGTCTATGTTGTCTGGGCGGCCACCAACATGATCATAAAACGAGTTCACTTTGGTTTCTAAAAGTTCATGACGTAAACTGTAAATATTTCTTGTACCAGTCATATCTGTCATATCTGCTGTATTACCAAAATCATACATGTCATCCATTTAAAAATCTTCATGATTAAATCCTCCCGCGGCCATTGTTTTATTAATTTATTATTTTTTATTGTGCATAATAAAAATGACACAATCTTACAGATCAAAGTTAGACCCATACAGAAAACTACGTGAGCCCCTGGGTGTTAAGGGCATTCGACAAACAATCGTCATCACAAACAATCCTAGTACCATAGACCAGAACCAAACACTTACAGTCAAGTTTCCAAACCTAGGTCCCAGTGACGTTATTGTTCCTGGCACTGCACGCCTAGCATTTAATATTGAACTATCATCAGACGCAGATGTGAACAGAACACTAGTTGACAATCTTGGCAGAGCAATTGTTAGAACTATTAAAGTAAAACTTGAAGGACAGGAAGTGTTTAGTCTTGACGACTCTGATGTGTTCTACTGTTATAAAGACCTTTGGCTTTCACAACAAGAACGAGAAGACCGTATTTACCAAGGCATACAGTCTGATAATGTTACCAAACTTTGAATCGATGCTGGAGATAAATCAACGTCAGCAGCCAATGATGTTATTATAGCTGAAACATATGGAACCAGGTTTTTCATTCCACTTGAGTTTGAAATCCTAACAGCACATTTACCTTATTACCAAGGGGCACTGAATGACCGTCTGAGTTTTGAACTAACCTTCAATGACTACTCCAAAGTTATTAAATCATCTGCTACAGATGCAACATACAAGATCTCTAACATTTCCTTGGAATATGAAATGGTCACACACACTGAACTAGCCAGACTCATTCAAAATCAGTACCAGTCAAGACTGCCAATTTATTATGACAGGGTGATTAGACATAGTTTAATACCCAAAGACAAGAGTGACCCGATGTGGAACATAAACTTGAACACACCAGCCAGGTCACTGAAAGGTATTCTTATGTTGTTTGTTGAACCAGCAGATCCATATAAACGGGATTCAGAAAAATTCTACAATCCTAAGATTACACATTTGTCCTGTACAATCGAAGGCCGCCCTAATCAAGTGTACGCATCAGGAATGCTGCCTTATCAACACTACGATGAGATCACAAAGTATTTTGCAGGAGGAAGGATTAGAGATAAACCCGCAAACATTGCGTGTAAAGATCTACATCTGTATGATGTTAGGATCGGACAATACCTGACAAACAAATATGCACTTTGGTTAGACCTTCGTAGTACAGATGACGACTATCTTCATGGGTCAGGGCGAACTGTCGAGAACGGTAGTGATGGAATAACAATTCAGATACAAAAGAAGGTTGAAACTGCTGCAGCCATAAACATATATTTGTACCTGATTTATGACGCACAACTGAACATACAAGAAAGCAGACTGAGTGGACACATATATTAAAATTATATTGTGTATTAAAATGAACCGGGGCTTAATGACACTCGACCCACACTGTGGATTATTTGTTGGTGCCACAGGGTGTGGGAAAACTGAATTTGTTCTTAACCTATTACAAACAAGATACATACACCACTTTGAAAACATTGCAATATTTTGTCCTACAATCAAACACAACAAAGCTTATCACAACCGTTTATTCATTTGGACTGACAGCAACATATACTTAGTTGACCCTGAGAAAAAACTGAATGACTACTTACAATATTTTTACAAGCAATTTGAAGGACAGCCAACATTGTTCATTGTTGATGACTGTTCTGCAGAGAAAGACATTGTCAAGAAGAGAAACACTCTAGCAGAACTGGCTTTCAGTGGCAGACATGCAAACATCAGTGTATGGATTCTCACTCAAAAATATAATGCTGTTCTGAAAGATTTTCGAGAACAGTTAAAGTTTATCTGTTTGTTTTACTGTAAGGACCGTGACAGCTTTGAAGACTGTCTCAGAGAAAACGATGTCATCCCAAATAAGCAGGAACGGGATGATGTAAAAAATAAACTGAAATCAACTAAGCATCTAAAGCTCATTTTAAAGACAGATCAGCCCACAGGGTATGAGTTAGTAAATTAATTTTTGTTTTTTTAATTACATTATAAATGAACCCTGATGAAATCTTTCTATTGAATGATATCAATGCTGTAGAGAACAAAGACTTAGACTCCAAAAAACAGCGGCTTTTGTCTGTGATTGTCTCAGGCAAATCAAAGACTTATCTCGGGAAACAATACATGACAGAGGATATTGAATCTCTCACCGCTGACGAGCTAATCAAACTTCATTCAAAATATGAGAACCACATTGCCACACTAATGACACGTGATTTAAGTCAATCTCTTGTATGTCTATACACAAAAGCAGTGAGTCACTTTCTACCTGTGGATAGTGACAGTCTATCACACGACCTTGAAAGCAATCCTATTGTTTCAAGTTCGATTGGCAAATTAGCATGTGTCATGTTTTACAAGTTTGGAAATTACCTTGCACCTGTCGTAACCCTTCTTGTTACCGGGAGTCATATTGATTTTTCAAAAATAAATTTTACTGCAGAAGAAAATGGACGAAACCCAGACGACTCCACAACCGAACCCCAGTCCAGTTTTGACACAGGTTCAAACTGTGACTAAGGCTAAAAGCCCAGGTCGAATAGAGGCAGGAAAAAAATTAGCCGAATGGAACAGACAAAAAAAATTACAGCTTCAAGCGCAAACAGAAAAGGCTCATGTAACTGACCCACCGTCAGGACTGTCAGGACCATCAGGACTGACACCGACAGGACACCCTCATCAAAGTGAGAGACAAACAACTAAGCCTGACCCCTGCCCTGACCCCGAACCTCAAACAACAAAATATATAGTTGCCGGATTTGTTGTCGGATTTGGTTACGTAGGTTATCAATTATACAAAAAATACAAACCACAGACTCGTACAGTGTCCAAAAAATTAGACACTCCAAAAACAAAACCAGAAGTCGCCACATTACCAACAATATCCAAAGCCGTTGTCCCATTTTATATGCAGTAAATAAAAATATTATTTTAATTTTTCTTGTATTAGAAAATGAGCAACACAAAGAACTTGATGAACCTTGTGTATCACTCTGCCGTAATCAGTGGTTTAGCAGTAGCTTATTCTATGCTGGGAAAAAGTCTACTCAAAATGAAATCAGCAGACCTCAGTAGACTTGACTTTGAAGACAGCGCTAAACTAATTGCAGTTGTTTCAGCGTCAATTGCGACAAAAGACTTTCTCGTTAAGCAGGGAATTATTCCCGAAAATGTTTCTATGTAAATAAAAATAATATGGCGACGATAGCTATTATGGTGGGAGATGCGATGGTTAACGCCCTCGCATTTAGCGGCTCTAATTATCTCTTTTCAAAAATGGGTAGAGAAGAATCTGCAGAAGAAATGAAACGTCACAATGAAGCATCTGAGAAACTTGCTCAAGCTCAACAGGATTATGAGAAGCAAAGAATTGAGAAACTTGATTTCATCAATGAAAAACTCAGGCTTGAAGGCCACGCACAACATACGTTTTCAAATACAGACGAAGCAATCCGTGAATACTATCTTGTCACAGGTGAAGACATGTCTATACCGAAACCAAAACTAAGTCACTATTACAAACCAAGTACAGAACAAAGAAACGGAGAGATAATCTTTGTTCTAGTGGGAATGACATTTGTTTATTTTACTGGACTTTATATTGCTAGAAGAAATGAACCCCGGGGTAGAAAATAAACTAACAAAAATATATTACTCACCATCAGGTTATTGGAAAGGGCAAACAGCTATTCAGAAATTACATGCCTCTGTGGGCGGAGATATAAATACTCAATCAGGTCAAGCAATGGTTACAGAGACAGGCAATTTGGCAGATATATCTCCCTGCTCCAAGAAAAATAACAAGGCCTCATTTTGAGAACACAACACCTAATGACACGCACCAAATGGACCTCCTGTTCCTACCACATGATACAATAAGAAAGAAATGATACAAGTATGCATTAACTGTTGTAGACATTGCTTCAAGGTACAAAGACGCTGAACCCATATCTGACAAAACAGCTACCACTGTTGCTACTGCATTAACAAAAATATATGGTCGTGGTCCTTTAAGATACCCCAGACTAGTGCAGGTTGATGACGGATCAGAATTCAAAGGTGCTGTTAATCAGTTATTTGCGAAGCATGGCGTACTGGTCAGACGAGGCATTCCAGGTGTACACAGATCGCAGGCAATTGTAGAAAACTTTAACAAACAGTTATCAGAAAGACTTTTCAGTTACCAGTATTCTAAGGAACTCATGCATGACACCCGGAACACTGAATGGGTTAAAAGATTACCACATGTGATAAAAGCAATGAATAACGAAGGACACCCAAAACCTGCTGATGCTATTAAATTGAAAACAATTACAGAGCCAAAAACAGCCCCAACCCCAGCACCCGACACAAGTTTATTTACCAAACAGGTGAGATATCTATATCAACCAGGTGAAGCTGAGAATGACATAAAGCGCAGGGCGACAGACCCCATCTGGTCAACATCCGTTCATAATATAAAAAAAATAATTCCCGGCACAGACGCAACAATATATTACCTGTATGACCCTGCACCCCAGAGGGCATTTGTCAGAGAAGAATTACAGATTATTCCCCCAGACACCGTTACTCATTTCAGTAACTAAGTCGTCAATTAATTCATCAACCAGTTCATCACAAATGTCTTCAGATAACTTGAGCCTGTAATGACCAGGTGCATAAGCTTTTTCCTTACTATGAAACACTCTTTTTGTATCCCCTATTGCAAGTGACTTCTTATGTGTTTGGATCATTTCAAGATTATGTTTGTTTGATCTCAGTGACTTGTTTGGATAATCAGGCATCAATGCACCATCTAACACTTGCTTGTAATGTTCATGACGTATGTCTTTATTTTTTGTTGCTGTTTTCTTGATACCTTTGGCTTTTGACTGACTTCCCTTCTGGTGCAGTATGGAATACATTTTTGATCTCAGTCCAACGTACTCAACTATTGGCACACCATTCAGTTCATCCTTAAACTTACCAGGTACTTTTTTGTTTTGTGTGCTAAACAGTGGATGGTCTTTAGGATAGTCAGATGTGTCATACATGTGTAGTTCTGTTTTCATGTCTTCATAAAAGTCTTCAGTACACACATCAATGATCATAGAGTCAGTGTCAGTGTATAACAGACGGCAGTCAGGATACTTTGGTTTGAAGTAATCATAATAAAATTCAAGCATTAGTAATTTTGACAACTCAAGTATTGCCATACCAATAAATACTGGCTTGTCCAGTTTAACAATCTTTTTTTTGAGTGACACAGCATACAATGATGAATGAAATTCTTTATACCCTGTGTACTGAGGCTTGCCTGTAAGTTTAATTGCACCCGATTCAGTTGTGACCAGTTTCACATCTTTTCTGTGAAGAGGATTTTCCATTGTCTTGCCAAAACAGGCATTGTTCATAAGCTTAAAGAAGTCTTTGTCAAATGCAGTGTTGCCGTCTCTGGCACGGAGGGTTGTGTTTTTCATTATGTAATCTTTCATGAAAGCACTTTGATCAAATTGAATTCCTCTGTGAACTTTCTTTAGTACTAACCCGTGTCTGATGTAAAACTGCAACAAGCGATAGTGACATACATAATTGAATTTGTCATTCAGATTTGGTACAAGTTTGGTGTCTTCTTTTTTCCCTGTCATACTCATTTTTTCAACAGCTAACGGATAATCATTGTGGTAATCATGTAGATGGTGTGGGTACTCCAGGTCTACTTCAAAGATCCAACCCTTTGCATCATTTCGGTCAAGAGTCATAATATAGTTTGCTAACCCTGAGTCTGTTACATCATACTGTGACAAATCATGCAGACAAAAGTTTTTCAGGGGCAATAACTCACACATCGCGAACCCATACAAATTGTTAGCGTCAAGGTACGTAATGAATGACCTTGACCCAGGGTTTGAGGGGTCAAGGTCCGGGCCGTCCAGATATTTGTTGTTGGCTATGGCGTAATTGTTCGATGCAATACTAATCCCTCCCCTCAATCCGCGTTCCACCATTTCACCCATCGTACAATCAGACAACAGGTCTATAAATATCTTGCTGGATTTCAAAAATGCATCCCACGTCATGCCAGGACTAGTGATGTAACAAGCAGGGTCAAGTCTGTAGTGCAATAGACCCTTCTCACAGTAACTTTCAAATACGTCTGCTAGCAAACAAACATCTGCCTTTAAGTACTGATCGTGGTAGTCACCAATTGTCTGACATCCTAACTTCCCCCATGCATCAAGTGCATGTTGATATTCAGAGTCAGAAATACCTTTGCCAGTTAGTGTGGAATAAAATTTCTCTTTTGGTGGCAGTCTTGTTTCTTCAAACACAACCCAGTGATCAATGTACTCATACGGATACACACCTTTCTTAATTAAGTCTGGCTCAAAATATTTACTCGTTATTGGATACTCAGTCAGCCCTTCTGCCAGACTAGCAAGACCTAAAGACAAATGTTGCATGGAGTCATAAAATGCTAATTTATCTAACCTAAAAGTCAAGTACTTCTCAGTTGTCTGGGCAATACAACTTATGTTTTTGTAAGATTCATCTACAGCCTGCATGATGATGTGTGAATCATATCCCTTCAGATTGTGAAAAAAGATTGGTAACTTGTATGTCTTAGGATCTATTTTTAATAATAAGTTACAATTGCTATGTGCAGCACCTCTGTAACGCCCAGTTATGTGATCGTGGTCACGAACTTTATCACCACCTAAAGGCTGTTCACAAATCCAACACGTCACAGCTGTATCAAATTTTAGTTTGTCTTCTTCTGTCATCACCAAAGGCATCTGACATGTTGTGAGATATTGTACTACCTGACTATACAGATGTCTCATTTCTGTTAAAAACAGGCATGCTGCATTTTCACCCCTGTAGATAACAGGTTCTGAATGCAAACCGTCTGACCTAACAATAATGTATCCGAAAGAACACACCACTTGGTCACTCAGTTTTATAGTCTTTGGTAATGACTCTGGAACAGGACCTTCATACGGAACAACCAGTGATTCGAAATCTGCGTACACTACAAACGGCAGCTTTTGCTGATTCCCATAGTTCTTAAAATACACTTGACTACCAGGCTCTGGATACTTAAGTACAGTTTGTATGTCATCAGCTGACCTGCAATGCAGGACGTGTTTATGTGCTACGTTTATGGAGGAGAATCTTTGTAAACATCTTTTACACACTTCCTGTTTGCCATTGTGCTTTGTAGTATGACCATGAATTAGACATGACATATTCCTGATAATTGTGTAGTGAAAGTTATTGTCATCACCGATTAATAACATGTCAACATGTTTATCTTCTGACTGCCCATATGTTGGAGCCAGAGGTGATACTCTAATTGGCTGTAACTTGTTCTCAGACACATTATCCCACACAAACACATTTACAGATATACCAGGATTTAGTTTTTCAAACAAGTCTATGTCCTCTATTTTAACAGGGAACTCAATGCCACTGAAGTTGAGTTCGTTTACAAATTTGGTGTAGTTAGATACACGTTCAGGTTTTGATTTTACAAAGTGTAGTTTAGCAAGTACACACCACTTGAAACAATAGTTGTCATTGTTCTGTATGTTAACAACAGCCTTTTTGTTTGCAACCTCTGTTGGTAGTGGCAACCATGATTTACCTAATATAGGATGATACCTAGACTGCTTTAATTGTAGTTCATGCACATGTCCTTCGTGCCAACCAGACCCCTTCATTTTTGCATTGTCAATCGCTTGGAGAAAGTCAGGTAATAGTCTGTCTCTAAACACGTTCTCCAATTCTCTTCTTGTGTTAACAGTGTGTTGTCTTGTTGATATATACGATACAATTAATTCACCGTCCACCCTAGTGAATTCGATTTTTGCAACAATCTGAATCTTCACACTGCCTGTAAGGAGATTTTGTTGTATGACAGAAAAAGAGTTTTCTATTGATTGATAGACATTATTAGTATTGGTTATAGGCAAGTCTGTTGTGTGAAACACGTTTCTTAAACCAGATAAGCCAGGGTTTGATGGGCCAGGGTTTTGAACATTGTCCGTCATTTTTATTTGTCTGACAAAATAATAAAATAAAAAAAATTACCATTGTCACACCATATGTAATACTGTATTATCTGTAGTTATGATAAACAAGTCAACTACTTTCCTGGTGTTTGTCCTGCAGGTGCAATATCACTTTATTAAATGTAACACTTTCAATATAACAATGTTGTTTTCTTAATTGATTAAATATGTCATTACACAGTACCTCAAACCAATGCAAGTGGCCACTGTTAGCATTATAAACTTTAAAAGCATTTGTCTTAAGATCAACAGTCTCATAATCATAACCTGGTAATCCATCTGAATATTCCAGAGTAACATTATATGTCTTGTATATTCTTATTGTCGGTGTTGAGAGTTTAAAGCTGGGTCCAAACACACGTGTTTTTAAGTCAGTAAAACACTTAACATCTTTGAAGCATTCTGTAACATCAAACACTTGGGTTTGTCCGTCTGTCATTTTATTAGACAATCAAAAGAATAAATTGTTATCAAGCAAAATCATGTTTTCTAGGAAATAACACTGAACACTTTATTTTCTGCTCATGAGGCATAATCACTCAAGAGACATCCACTATACAGAAGTTGTTTCCCTTAGACTATAAATGATTTTTCACAAAATCAGCCAACCGAAAACTCTTGGTGTGTGTGTGTGTGTGTGTGTCTGTGTTGGGGGGGGGGGTGTGTCTGTGCGTGCGTGTGTCTGTGTGTGTGCGTGTGTATATGTGTGTGTGTGTGTGTGTGTACGTATGTGTGTCAGTACTGTTTTAATAAAACGGTGGAGTGCCGATCTTGTACTGCCTGTGTTGTACAAACACGGCAGTCACCTTTTCAGAAATTGTGCTGCAGTAAAATAATATTAGATAAGACCCGTTGGCCTGCTCGCTAGGAGAGAGCTAACAAACAAAAGTAGACTAATACTTGTAAACACGGGTTATGCCTGGAGTCCGAGACTCTTGAGGAACTGACCTGTGTCCACTTATAAAAAATCTAGGCTCGTGAGGATCATAGTCTCTGTAAAACCCCATATACTCGGCTCGGTGCAAGGCAGTCAACTACTGAGGGTTTTAGTCCGTAATCGAATTATACTTCCTGGTTCAGTGTTTACTGTAGCCATGAATGCAGAGCTTTAAGGGTAAAGTTCATAAACATTGACGCGATTTTAAAAACAAATTAACAGTACATGTTTAAGTGATGTCAGAGACAATAGTTATAGAGAAAGATAATAGGAGAGGACTAATGTATCAAATTACAATAAGGCCGCACTAATCATGGTCGCCACTTTTTCAAAAAACAAAAGGGTGATTATGTGATAATAGAGAGGTAATAAGATGTCATAGATTTCAATATCAAAAAAGGTGAGATTTAATGATGGGTGCGGCCTTATTGAAATTTGATTCTTAGTCCTCTCCTATTATCTTTCTCTGAGGACAATCGCTGAGGAAGGGGGGGGGGGGGGTAGTGTGGTAAAAATGCCTTGTACACGTTTTTTTATCGTATTATTTTTTCTTTTGTTTTTGTGTAGTCAGTGTGCTCACTGAGGCTTACTGCATAGTTCAGCTATTTTTGTTTCCTGCAAGCCTGGCCGGAATTTAGTGTGTATTTACCGCCAGTAGTAAGAGGCGAGGCTGTGTAACACTGAAGAACGTTTAGACAAAGGCCAGATGTTGTACTCAGTAACCGCAAGTCGCCTAGTGTCGGTTTCTCCCTTCTTTTCAGAGCTCTGCTACGGTGGCAGACAGCTGGTTACTGCGGAGTATTTTCCCTTGACAGGAGATTTGATTTGGGTTGTTAATTACGTAGTCTTGTAAAAGTACGATTTTTCATCTGCAAGAGGTTTTTGCAACAATATAGTGTTTGAAGTGCTCTAAGTGTTGGTAATAGTTTCCGAATTTATAAAAGCGTATTCAGCTAGGAAAGTAATGTTCTATCGCATGGAAAAGTGCTTCACCATTTTGTAACACGTAATGATTTTGGTCGGGCGAGCGACTTTCCCGCTGCCCGTCAGCTTAGCGAAAAGTCCCCGATCACTTTAAGTGCCAGTGGGACAAAAAAATGAAGAAATCAATCAATCTTAGCGAAAAGCTCCCGCTGCTGTCGGCCTTTGGCTTAGACGGCGGTGTGGTACCCGATTTGCGGAGATAGGTGGATTTGAGCGGTTGTTATCCACGATCGCTACTACAGTTGCTGTTTCTTCGACTTAGCTGTTTTTCCAGAGTTCTCTACAAACCAGCATTTTGGACTCTGTCATTTTTCTGAGCCCTCCTTTGAACGGGAATCCCAGACTCTGTCGTTTTTTTGGAGTCTTGGGACTTTGCCATTTTTCTGGCGGCTCTGCTTTGTAACGGGCGCTTCGGACTTTGCCATTTTTCCGAGGTTTCCCTTTACAAAGGGCGCTTTAGACTTAGTCATTTTTTGGGGAGTCTTCGGACTCTGCCATTTTTTCGTAGTCTTCCTTGATAACGGGCGTCTCGGACTTTGTCGTTTTTTCCGCCGGAGGCTTCCCAATATCAAAGGACGTTTTAGACTTAGCCATTTTTTTGGAGTCTTCGGACTCTGCCATTTTTTTGTAGTCTTCCTTGATAACGGGCATCTTGGACTTTGTCGTTTTTCCGAGGCTTCCCAATATCAAAGGACGTTTTAGACAGCCATTTTTTTGGAGTCTTCGGACTCTGCCATATTTTTGGAGTCTTCCTTGATAACGGGCGTCTCGGACTTTGTCGTTTTTCCGAGGCTTCCCTTTATCAAAGGACCTTTTGGACTCAGCCATTTTTCTTAGATAGTTATCCTTTATATCGGGCGTCTCGGACTTTGTCGTTTTTCCGAGGCATCCCTTTACAAAGGGCGTTTTGGACTCTGTTATTTTCGGGGCTCTTCTTTTGTAACAGGCGCCTCGGACTCTGTCGTTTTCCGAGGCTTCCCTTTTACAAAGGGCGCTCTGGACTTAGTCATTTTTTTGTACAGGTCTTCTTTTACCAAAGGCCTCTCTGACTTAGTTACTTTTATAGACTTTCTTTTATAAAGGGCACTTTGGACTTTGTTATTTTTGCCGAGGCTTCCTTTTATCTAATGGCCTCTCCGACTTAGTTATTTTACTAGATTTTCCTTTGTTCGGACTTTGTTATTCTGTTTAGAGATACGACTTAGATATTAGTACTGTGCTGCGCTACTGTAGCAACGTCTGAGTACATTGTGACCAGCAGAGAATATATTTTTCTCAAACGGCCTCATGCCGGGGCATTTGTTGTCGCTTTAGCCTTATTAGCCTGTACTGCAATATATATACGAAATGCGATCTTCGTTTCACATGTTTTATTGTAGTTAGTATCGAGTGCGAGTGACTGTGCTTGTGTGTGTGAACTTGGCATCCTGACACGAGCAAACATTTACATACACATTCACCGGTCACACAAACATTGCACACGGTCAGCGACGCTACAGATTTTGGTGTCGAAGGCTGGGGTGAGGCGACATTACATAATTTTGGTGTCAGAAGGGCGACATTACAACACTACTAACCGAAATATACTCAGCGCAAATCCAACAAGGCGTACATCTATCTACCCAATGCAGATGTGTTCGTCTGATTTTACATTTATGTTTATGTAGCAGAGCGCCATAAGCCTCTGTCCCCATGTAGTTATTTTTGGTCCACGTCTGAGGTTCCCCGTTCAGCCGCTAGCCGTGACGGCACCACTTGCGTGGCGCGGCGAGTCTTCTGTTGTAGGGGTCCTACTAAAACCCGGAATAACCCGGAATAACCTGCCCTAAGCTAAAATAACCATATCTATAACTATTATTGCGTACCTAAACACAAAATAATCATGTGTTAGAAGTTTGGTTTACATTAAAGTTGATTTAGTTGTACTAGTAAGCCGTTTTCCACAACCGTTGACACGTCGATTACTTCCCTTGCTACACGATCGCGCTGTCCGAAACCAGTCGAAATAACCTCTCCTAAGCCCAAATTACCACATAAACACATATTATTGAGTACTTAAAGTAGTAATATTCATATATTTGAGGTTGTAGGTGCCGTAAAAGTTGTTTATTTAGCGTTAGAAAGCTTCGAAGGACTTGTTCTTTGAGCCTCTTGTTCTATGCCTATCTTCGCCCTACGCGCATTCGCCCACACCGTTCGTCCCAATCACATTTCGTCCCATGACGTTTCATCCCCGATGCTGTTTAATGGAAGACATTACGCTATGAGCGGACCATGATAATCAGTTGACATTCAAAGAGAACATAACTGGAGCGTTTCTGAGCTCGAATATAAACATCTAGACCGAAAGAGTTGACTGCCAGTGCTTAATTTAGAAGAAACTACCAAGTGAGTAGGAAAAAGTACTGTCAAGGGGGGATTGTGCATGATAGACCAATGATCATAAATCTACTTTAGTCCAAGCACCAAAAAAAAAAAAAAAAAAAAAAAGGAAAGAGGGGGTGCGCTAAGTAAAGGCCCCGCCACACGGGCCGGTTGTGCCCCGATTTTGAAGCCGATTCCGATCCGTTTGCGATCGGATGACGTCAATTATCCGATCCGGTCCCAATCGGCTGGGAATCGGCTGACTAGAACCTGCTCTATATTTCCGATCCGAATCGGTCCCGATCGTAAGCTTCAACCAATCAGAGCGCGTCTCGCAAAGCATGTCGTAGTTTGCAAATGGCGGAACACGCCTGTTGTGATCAGTACCACCTTCGTGCGGCTGATGTTTCGCACGCCTCTGTCCCGAATATGATGCAAAACTGCTGATAATGCAAGCACATCATCATCACTGTCAAAACTAGCAGCCATTTTGCAGAAACAGGTACGACTTTGATCTTCGATTCAAACCGGTCGGCTAAACAAGTCGGGAAATGTGTGGCGGTGCAGACGTTTTTTAGTCCGGCCCGATCACCTACCGATTCGAAAACTGATCGGGAATCGGCCTCAAAACCGGGCTCGTGTAGCGGGGCCTTAAGTGACTGGAAGCAATGCATATGGAAGCCAGAGAAAGATAATAGGAGACCCGTAAGACAATGAATTCAATAAAGCCGCATCAGTCATTAAATTATGCCATTTTTAATATTACATTTTTTTTACCCCATTACACCCCCATTATTTCTGAATCAACCCTTTGATTTTTAAAAGTGACGAGCATCTCTGATGCGGCCTTATTGATCTGATTATCTTACGGGTTTCCTATTATCTTTCTCTTTAACTATTGTCTCTGTGAACACCTAATGACCCAATAATTAACTAATTAAGGCGGTTAACGTCCACACTGACGTTTCTCTCAAATCAAACTATATTCTGTCAGTGCACTCTGTAATAAATTAATGACATTTTACACACCCCCACCTAATTTAATAATTAGAGAATTACTCTTCTTTGTCTCACAATACTGTCAGATTTGATTTCTCAGGAAAGCAATTTTCTCAGTCAGATACATTTCTCAAAAACCGGCTATGTTTACTACTCTTGCACCGCGCCCATACACGTCACACATGAAAAGATCTTTAGAAACGTGTAGTGCAGGCAAGTTCACAGGGGGACCGCTCAGTGCAAACTCTATTGAATTGGCTCTGTGTAAGCACGGCTCTGAACATAACAAAAGCCAAACATACACGCACACACACAGACACGTCAAAGTTGTAGACCAAGATAATTCAAGGGCAGTGCCAGATTGTCATACAAGTTATATACACAGACATACATACACACACACACAGACACACTTTCTAAACAAACTCACCATATATGATACCCGATGCAAACAACAACAACAACAAAAAAAAAAAAAACATGTCACTGCAATACCGCCTGTGACTCAGTGTGAGGTGATAATAACTCTTATTTAATTTCACGCTATGGTGTGTTACGCTGGGACATCTTCAAGAGCCCCCCTTTTTACAGCGTTTCAGTTAGCTGTAGTTCTGGGTTTTCTCTTTATGAGTAGTCTGTAAGGTTTGACAACAAGCATTGGCCATAAGCCATGGCATGGCCTACCCAATACTCCCACACTCCTTAGGACTACCTGAAAATTGGGTCTCGTTAACGTGAATTGTGCCAAGTGAGGACTATTGTCTGCTGAATGGGCCTGCCGTCGGCTTACTAATGTTTGGTCTAAGCCTTTGTGTTGTTACCGTGGAACTGTAGGTAACATGAATGATGCATTTTCACATTAACATTTATGTCCCATTAGCCACCTCACACAAAGAGAGACTGATTTTAAAGTCAGTACATAGATGTGTTGTAAAGTGATACCTGTCCTGTTTAAGTCTGTGTATATTTAACATAGAAAAATTGTCATTTTGTTTAACCTGCAGTGAGTCACGAACACCTGCCTGTTTGCACCGAAATCAGTCTCGTCATAATTTCTGAGGAAAAGTCGTGCCTATGCACGCAAGGCGTTCATGTGTGGCAATAACATGGTGACAACATCATTTTGAAAGGGTGAAAAGTTATGCTAGCTGGCTGGAAAATGTAAACCATTTGAGAAAAACCTGCTCTGTCTGTGTGTCGCCATGCCGGGAAGTTACGGGTGTACGTGTATAGCAAGGTAGGCTTAATGTTTTTGTTTATAGTATGTTAATATGCATGTTCGTGCGTGTGTCTGTTCGTCTGTTTGTGTGCATGTGTTAGTATGTGTACAATGTGGTGTACTGCTCAGAAATTTAACACACAGTCTGGATTTTAGTGAATGATGTAGTCAACAGGAAGGCTTTTTGTCATACAAGACATATATACTCGAGAAAGGATATTAGTCGTGTTCACACATGACTGAACCGTCTGCACTGAGAATTCTAAAGGTGTGAAAAGAATTTATGTATATGTGAGTACAGTGTGTACTCAAACATGTTTGTCTTTTCATTGTGTCAGCTTTTTCAGACATTTCATCAGCCTAATTTTATTGGCTCAAAGAATTTGGCTAATCTATGCCTAGAGCTTTCTCATATATAACCCAGTGCGTTACCAAACATGACACAACCATTTGGAGAGAAAGCGATATTGCAAGCTGGTATTCTTCGTAAGCGACTTACCATTTGTAAGAAAAGGGACAGTTTTCTCAAAAATGGATTACAACTCCTGGAAAATAAAGTACAAGAGTTTAAAAAAGATTTAACTGATATGGAAAATGAGATGGCAGCATCTACAGCTTTTTTGGTAAAGTACAAGGATGAACCAAATGAGGTGGCGTTTGCAAAAGAGCTGGTATTTCACAGCAAACTTGAAAACAAAATAGGGAAAATTAAAGTTCATATCAGTGGATTGGATCAAAAGATACGACATCAAAAGAGTTCTATAGAGAGGAATGAAAAAAAAGTTAAAGCTCTCAATAAAGAAATGACACAAATTGAATTGAGCCCCCCAGTTCAAAATGTGGTTGCATCTATGAATGAAATGAGAACAAAGCTACAACAACAAAATCAACCAACGGATACAAAGTAGTTCTACATTGTTAAATCGCTTACGAAGAACAAAAAATGTAAACGGTTTCAATGCTCTCGGACTTTGTGCTTACCATCAATTTTGACACATCACAAGACATACTATTTAGTGTGGTGTGTTGGAAATTCACTTTCACATAACAATGATCATAGAGTCAGTGTCAGTGTATAGCAGATGACACTCAGGATATTTTGGTTTGAAGTAATCATAATAAAATTCAAGCATCAGCAATTTTGATAACTCAAGAATTGCCATACCAATGAATACTGGCTTGTCCAGTTTAACAATCTTTTTTTTGAGTGACACTGCATACAATGATGAATGAAACTCTTTGTACCCTGTGTACTGTGGCTTACCTGTAAGTTTAATTGCACCCAATTCAGTTGTGACCAGTCTCACATCTTTGCGGTGATGAGGATTTTCCATCGTCTTTCCAAAACAGGCATTGTTCATAAGCTTAAAGAAGTCTTTGTCAAATGCAGTGTTGCCATCTCTTGCACGCAATGTTGTGTTTTTAATTATGTAATCTTTCATGAAAGCACTCTGATCAAATTGAATTCCTCTGTGAACTTTCTTTAGTACTAACCCGTGTCGGATGTAAAACTGCAACAAGCGGTAGTGGCAAACGTAATTGAATTTGTCATTCAGATTTGGTACAAGTTTAGTGTCTTCTTTTTTCCCTGTCATACTCATTTTCTTGACAGCCAACAGATAATCATTATGGTAATCATGTAGATGGTGTGGGTACTCCAGGTCTACTTCAAAGATCCAACCCTTCGCGTCGTTTCGGTCAAGATTCATAATATTGTTTGTTAACTCTGACTCTGTTACATCATACTGTGACAAATCATGCAGACAAAAGTTTTTCAAGGGCAATAATTCACACATCGCGTATCCGTAAAGGTTATTAGCATCAAGGTATGTAATGAATGACCTTGACCCTGAGGGGTCAAAACCCTGGTCAAGGTCATCAAGATATTTGTTGTTGGCTCTGGCATAATTGTTCGCTGCAATACTAATCCCACCCCTCAATCCATGTTCCACCATTTCACCCATCGTACGATCCAACAACAGGTCTATAAATATCTTGCTGGATTTCAAAAATGCATCCCATGTCATGCCAGGACTAGTTATGTAACAGGCTGGGTCAAGACTGTAATGTAACAAACCTTTCTCACGGTAACTTTCAAATACGTCTGCTAGTAAGCAAACGTCAGCTTTCAAGTACTGGTCATGGTAGTCACCAATCGTCTGACACCCTAATTTATCCCACGCATCAAGAACATGCTGGTATTCAGAGTCAGAAATACCTTTACCATTAAGTGTGGAATAAAATTTATCTTTTGGCGGCAGTCTCCTTTCCTCGAACACAACCCACTCACTGATGTACTCGTATGGATACACACCTTTCTTGATTAAGTCTGGTTCAAAATATTTACTCGTTATTGGATACTCAGTCAGTCCTTCTGCCAAACTAGGCCAACCCTAAAGACAAATGTTGCATAGAGTCATAAAATGCTAATTTATCTAATCTAAAAGTCAAGTATTTCTCAGTTGTCTGCGCTATACAATTAATGTTTTTGTGAGACTCGTCCACAGCCTGCATGATAATGTGTGAATCATATCCTTTGAGATTGTGAAAAAAGATTGGTAACTTATATGTCTTAGGATCTGTTTTTAATAACAAGTTACAATTGTTATGTGCAGCACCTCTGTAACGCCCAGTTATGTGATCATGGTCACGAACTTTATCACCTCCTAAAGGTTGTTCACAAATCCAACACGTCACAGTTGTATCAAATTTCAGTTTGTCTTCTTCTGTCATCACCAAAGGCATCTGACATGTTGTGAGATACTGTACTACCTGACTATACAGATGTCTCATTTCTGTTAAAAACAGACATGCTGCATTTTCCCCCCTGTAGATAACAGGTTCTGAAGGCTGTCCATCTGACCTAACAATAATGTATCCAAAAGAACACACCACTTGGTCACTTAGTTTTATAGTCTTTGGTAATGATTCTGGAACAGGACCTTCGTACGGAACTACCAGTGATTCAAAATCAGCATACACTACAAACGGCAGCTTTTGTTGATTCCCATAGTTCTTAAAACATACTTGACTACCAGGATCTGGGTACTTAAGTACAGTTTGAATGTCATCAGCTGATCTACAATGCAGTACATGTTTGTGCGCTACGTTTATGGAGGAAAACCTTTGTAAACATTTCTTACACACTTCCTGTTTGCCATTGTGTTTTGTTGTATGTCCGTGAATTAGACGTGACATATTTCTGATAATTGTGTAGTGGAAGTTATCATTATCATCGGCAGGGCCAATTAGCAACATGTCAACATGCTTATCTTCTGACTGTCCGTAGGTTGGAGCAAGTGGTGATACTCTAATGGGTTGTAACTTGTCAACAGACTCATTATCCCACACATATACATTTACAGATATTGGGATATTAGTTGTTCAAACAAGTCTATGTTTTCTATTTGAACAGGGAACTCAATGCCACTGAAGTTGAGTTCATTTACAAATTTGGTGTAGTTAGATACACGTTCAGGTTTTGACTTTATAAAGTGTAGTTTAGCAAGCACACACCACATGAAACAATGGTGGTCATTGTTCTGTATATTAACGACAGCCTTTTTGTTTGCAACCTCTGTTGGCAGTGGTATCCACGATTTACCTAGTATAGGATGATACCTTGACTGTTTTAGTTGTAGTTCATGCACATGACCTTCGTGCCAACCAGACCCCTTCATTTTTGCACTGTCAATTGCTTGGAGGAAGTCAGGTAAAAGTCTGTCTCTAAACACGTTCTCCAATTCTCTTCTTGTGTTAACTGTGTGTTGTCTTGTAGAGATATATGATACAATCACTTCACCGTCTACTCTAGTAAATTCTATTTTAGCAACAATCTGAATCTTCACACTGCCTGAAAGAAGATTATCTTGTATGACAGAAAAAGATCTTTCTATCGATTCATAGACATTATTAGTATTAGATATAGGCAAGTCTGTTGTGTGAAACACATTATGTAGGCTTGATGTGCCTGATGGGTTTTGAGCATTGTCCGTCGTTTTTATTTGTCGGACAAAATAATAAATGAAAAAATATTACCTCTGGCTCACCTTGTGTAATACCACTTTATTGACTGTAACACTGTTAATATAAACATTTAGTTTGCGCAGTTGTTTAAATATGCTATAACAAACTTCTCCTAACCAACCATAGTTGGTATCATCAACTTTAAAAGTAGGTGTCTTTAAATCAACTGTCATGCACTCCACATCTGGAAGCTCATCAACATAATCCAAAGTCACACTATATGTAGCATATATTTCCGATGGTGCTGAAAGGCTTATGTAAGTCTGTTTGGGTGATGTTATTAAATCAGTAAAGTGCACAACATCTTTGAAGCAGTGTGAGATATCAATCACTTGTATGATTTGTCCGTCTGTCATTCTTTATTGGACAAACAAATGTATAAATTAATTTACTAACCCATACCCTGTGGGCTGATCTGTCTTTAAAATGAGCTTTAGATGTTTAGTTGATTTCAGTTTATTTTTTACATCATCCCGTTCATGTTTATTGGGGATGATGACAGTCTTCAAAGCTGTCACGATCCTTACAGTAAAACAAACAGATAAACTTTAACTGTTCTCAAAAATCTTTCAGTACAGCATTATATTTTTGAGTGAGAATCCATACACTGATGTTTGCATGTCTGCCACTAAAGGCAAGTTCTGCTAAAGTGTTTCTCTTTTTGACAATGTCTTTCTCTGCTGAGCAGTCATCAACAATAAACAAAGTTGGCTATCCTTCAAATTGCTTGTAAAAATATTGTTGGTAGTCATTCAGTTTTTTCTCAGGGTCGACTAAGTAAATGTTGTCGTCATTCCAAATGAATAAACGGTTATGATAAGCTTTATTGTGTTTGATTGTAGGACAGAATATTACAATGTTTTCAAAATGATGGATGTATCTTGTTTGTAAGAGGCTAAGTACAAATTCTGTTTTCCCACACCCTGTGCCCCCCCCCCACCCCCCCTCCCCCTCACTGGCGACCCAAACGCCAGAGTCATTCTCCATTAACAGTTAAACACCACTCGGCTGATCACCCCTCATCCCTCACCCGCCCTGGCCTTCCCGGTCACCGGCCACCCAAATACCAGATCTCATTGTCCAAAAGGAGGCAGATGTAAATGCGGGAGAGATTGTTAATTTCGCTTTTTGACCTAATACCATAAATTGGCTTGTAGACTGAAGCTCTGTTTCTACCGCAGGTGTTGTGGGTTCGCCGATAGACTTGCTTCGTGCGCGTTCAAGCGAAGCCTAGCTACTTGCGCCCGCCGGGAAACGCAGGTCTGTCGGGGAGAGGTATTGCCGTAATTAGCGCCGAAGTGCGAACTTTTCCAGTGATTCGACGGCAGTAGTGTGGGCAGACAATCTTCACTGGGTATAGCTGGGGGGTGGGGGGCATGGGAGGGGGGAAGCAAGGGATTATCTGGGCCAACCCTACTTTTTTCAAGTCGGAGGAAGTGGAGGGGGGGGGGGGGAGAGAGAGACATCTACGTAGTTTTTTTCATTGTTATTAGGTCACTGATCATTACGCGTTTGATCTCAGTTACAGACCCGATAATCCGGCCGAGCGTAAGTGGATCGTACAAGCCACACTGTGACGTGAAACTTCGACACTAACCTATGTACAGTAATGTTCGTGAACAGCACACTTGCCGAGTGTACTGCAGTTGTTAAAAGACTGTCCGGCAGATTTACAGATTTCCGGCGGGAAGACTAAGACATATAGAAGTTGTTCGGCACCAAATGTAACTGGCTGGAATTGAGAACAGCTGTTTGGATTTTTTCTAACCATCTGATTCAAAAGCCTTGTCCATCAATAACATCAGGATGGGGAAGCAGTATGTAGACACCGAGCTCAAAATATCGCCGAGCACCACCCGCTTATTGTCACGGTAGTGAATTATGCCTTTGCAGCTGATCAGTGAAATGAAAGCTTTTTATCACCTACTGGAGGGAGTGGTGGGGGAGAGCTGTCTTCATTTGGTTAGTTTTAGCATGATCCCGAGCTAGGACCAAAATCCAGCAGTCTAATGTCAGTGCTGGGAGCCAGCGTACATGTACATGTTTGGCACAGTTTATTCTTCTGCGAGACGGCTTTGTTATGTTACAGGAATATATTGAGTGTGGTTTTGCGCTGTCAATAGAACAGAACGAATCAAACATGAGCCCCCCCCCCCCCCCCCCACGTTCTTCACCACAATGCAGAAAGACATACCCCTTCAGTTTTCCATTGTATGTGGCATTAAATAATACTGTCCACTTGATGATAACACTCAACAAACGCGTCGTACATGGAAAACATTTTTTCCGACTATTGCAATTTGTGTTCAAATTCTGTCTCACTGTTATGTTACGCTTGTCAAGGGACAATTTATGCCAGTGTAACAGCATGTCCTGGTATTCAGCCTCCTGCAAGTCTTTCCATTCCCACTGACAAACACATCTATTGATAAACTCGTTGATCCAGTTATCACGAAAATGCTTAGGTGTTTGTGAAAACAACTGTCTTTTTTTCCTGATCCGTCTATACACAACAGCGGCAGCTACGGTAAACATGAACCCGATAGTAATTTCTTGTTCAGAGATTGTTTGATATACCCATGTGACTGTATAAAACAAGCAATTAAAAAAAAAATATTCATGAATCTGCTTGATATACTTTTCTTTTCAACAACCCTTACAGGCCAAAGAGGGTACAGTTTCGAATATGTCCATTAGTAATGAAATACTTCTAAGTGTGTTCGTAATCTCGAACATTGCTGTCCATTGCTGGGAAAATCCTTGCAAGGCTGCTCCTGAATCGGCTGGTACCTGCCATCGCTGAAGACCAACTCCCAGAGGGCCAGTGTGGCTTCAGAGCAAACAGGAGCACCACCGATATGGTCTTTGTGCTGAGACAGCTACAGGAGAAGTGCCGCGAGCAGAACAAAGGGCTGTATGTAACATTTGTCGACTTAACAAAAGCGTTCGACACTGTGAGCAGGCAAGGCATGTGGCAGATCCTGGAGCGACTTGGCTGTCCCCCAAAGTTCCTCAACATGATTGTCCAGCTACACGAGGACCAGCAAGGCCAGGTCAGACTCAACAATGACCTCTCAGAACCATTCCCTATTCTCAACGGTGTAAAGCAGGGTTGCGTGCTGGCACCGACCCTCTTCACCATCTTTTTTAGCATGATGTTGAAGCAGGCCACAGTAGACCTCGATGATGACGATGCAGTGTACATCAGGTATCGTCTCGATGGCAGCCTGTTCAACCTCAGACGACTGCAAGCCCACACGAAAACCCTAGACCAACTGATTCGTGAGCTGCTTTTTGCTGATGATGCTGCCCTCGTTGCACACACAGAGAGAGCCCTGCAGCGCATCACGTCTTGCTTCGCAGATGCTGCCCAGCTCTTTGGACTCGAGGTCAGTCTTAAAAAGACAGAGGTCCTCCATCAGCCGGCACCCAAGACAGTGTACCGCCCTCCTCACATCACCATCGGCGAGTCTGAACTAAAGTCAGTGCACCAGTTTACTTACCTTGGCTGCATTATCACGTCGGACGCCAAGCTGGACAAGGAGCTTGACAGCAGGCTGGCAAAAGCGAACAGCGCTTTCGGGCGACTTTTCAAGCGGGTGTGGCACAATCAACAGCTGAAAACAGGCACCAAGATCAGCGTGTACAGAGCTGTGGTCCTCACCACCCTACTGTATGGTTCCGAGTCCTGGGCCCTCTACCGCAGCCAACTACGACTCCTCGAACGCTTCCACCAGCGCTGCCTGCGAACCATCCTGGGCATTCACTGGAGTGACTATGTCACCAACGTCGAGGTCCTTGAACAGGCTGAAACTGTGAGCATCGAGGCTTTGCTGCTGCGGACACAGCTCCGCTGGGCGGGGCATGTCTCCAGGATGGAGGATCATCGCCTACCAAAGATCACCCTGTTCGGCGAGCTTGCTACTGGACACCGTGACAGAGGGGCACCAAAGAAGAGATACAAAGACTGTCTCAAGAAGTCACTTAGTGCCTGCCAAATCGACCACCACCAGTGGTCTTCGCTTGCTGCGGACCGTGACACCTGGCGCTCCACCATTTACAAGGCAGCTGTCTCCTTTGAGGACTCTCGCAGAGCTAGCCTTAAGGACAAGCGGCTCAGGAGAAAAAACAGAGATGCCGCAGCTCAGAACCCTGGCCATACCTTCCCCTGCAGCCACTGCGGTCGAACCTGCCTGTCTCGGATTGGCCTCCGCAGCCACGAACAAGCCTGCAGACGTCGTGGGCAACTCCTATAAAATCTTCGTTCGCGAAGTCAAGCCAAGAGAGACTTCTAAGTGTGTTCGTAATCTCGAAAATGATATTCCCATAACACATAAGTGTTTACAGGCTTTTAATTCACTGATTTTGTCAAAAGACATTCACTTGTGATCTACTTCTGATTTCCGAACAGTGTCTATGGAGACAAACAGGTCGTTAAAAACCTGACTTCTGCAATCTGATGTCCGTCTATTCAGCTTGTTGTCCTTTGATGAAAGGGGGTGTCAGATTTGACCGGAGGCTGTCCTTCAGCCAATTGCTGATGGAGAGGGCGAACCTACGAGAGCAAGCCGCCCAATCAGAACTGGATTTTGAGTCAGGGTGTAATTAGTGGATGTCATGTGACATCCTACGGCCGACCCTACGGTCTCTCCCCTTCCTCCCCTGCCCCTACTGGCCAGCCAAACGCCAGATTCATTCTCCACAAACAGTTAAACACCACTCGGCTGATCACACACCCCCAGAGTGATCGAAAGGGACGACTACCACCGAGCGCTGGTCGCCGCCCGGTGGATGGTGCACGCCGGGGCTCTCAAAGACCTTCACCCCCCAAAGACCACAAATACGGCCAGCCAAGCCACCACCACCACCACCTACAAGGACAACGAGTGCCAAGTAGCACCAGAGCTAAAGTCAACAGGGACAACAGCCGCCCCAGCGACAGCGACAAAGAAGATAGGAACTACGACCACCACCACCAAGAACAGAGGACACCACCAAGAACAGAGGATGCGGGAACACCGCCCCGCCCAAGCAAGACGTAGGCACCGACGCAACCCCAACCACAGAAACGAAGAGCACCTCTACAGACCCAGCACCACAAGCGACCAACTCCAACCAGCACCAACCAGCCAACAAACCAGCCGCAGCCCACCAAAAACGGCACAGGCCACCCAAGCGCTTCCGACACCAGCGCCCGCCACTACTCCCCACGCCGCCACCGCACCTTCGCCTGCCACTGCAACACCGCCACCCACCCCGCCCATTCCAGCGACCGACCCCCCGGCCCAGGATCAACTGGCCGCCACCACCACCACCCAACCTCCTCAGACCCTACTACAGCCAGCCACGGTTCTACCGGCCACCACCACCACCGCCACCACTTCTACAAGAAATGCTAGAGTGGTTGGCACTTCAACACCTCCCAGCCTGGCGCTAAAAGCAACGGTTCACCGGCCACCACCCGCCTCCTCCACCACCAACCACCCGGCCCCGGCGTTAACATCAGCCGCTGCGCGACGGAGCGACAGACAGACAGCGAGATACCCCCCCCCTCCCCTGGCCCACTCCCCCTGGACGAAATCAGCGAGAGCTGGAAGTCCCTATCCCTTCCAAATCTTCACCTTCATACACCCCCTCACAAGTCCCTCTCCCGCCCTGGCCTTCCCAGTCACCGGCCACCCAAATACCAGATCTCACTGTCCAAAAAAAGGCAGATGTAAATGCGGGAGAGATGGTTAATTTCGCTTTATGACCTAATACCCTAACTAGCTTGTAGACTGAAACTCTGTTTCTACCGAAGGTGTTGTGGTTTCGCCGAAAGACTTGCTTCATGCGCGTTCAAGCATTTGCACCCGCCGAGAAACGCAGGACAGTCGGGGTGAGGTATTGGCCGTAATTAGCGCCGGAGTGCGAACTGTACCAGTGATTCGGCGGCATTAGTGTGGGCAGATAACCTTCACTGGGAATAGCCCGAGGGGTGGGGAAATCCCGTCCCGGCCCCGGTAGCTGGACTCACAATCCAGGGGGGAAAACGGATTTGTTCAATAGCATGTCCGTTGAAAGGTCCTGGTAAATCAAAGTGGCACAGTTGGAGTGCGCCTGAGTTGATCAGTGTTCAGGTCGTACTCCATAGGCAATAGATTTCCCTGTCCCCCATAACCCGCCCGTTAGGGCCGTCCTTGATCACCTCGGTGCTGTGGACGTTAAACCCGAACCAACCCGAGGGGTGGGGAGGGGGGGGGGGAGGCGAGAAGGGGGGGGGGGGGAAGCAAGTGATTCTCTGGGCCAACCCTACTTTATCAAGTCGGAGGAAAACGGGGGGGGGGGGATCTACATTTTTTTTTATTGTTAAATATTTATCACTGATCATAACGGGCTTTAGACCCGATAATCCGGCCGAGCGTAAGTGGATCGTACAAGCTACACTGTGACGTGAAACTTCGACACTAATTAACCTATGTACAGTAAGGTCCGTGAACAGTACACTTGCCGAGTTTACTGCAGTTGTTAAAAGACTGTCCGGCAGATTTACAGATGAGCATTAAAAGCCGCATTCAGAGAGTGTGAAGCTAAAATGTTCTTGTAATGTCACGTGTGCGGGCATTTCTATTTCGCCACACAGATCATTCAGACAGTATCTCAATACCTTTTCATTCTGTCTGTTCAACTGCGGGTTCAACGATCACATTAAGTTACGGGTAGTGCCTAATTAACCTAGTGTTTCTTCAGATGCTGAGTTTAAGACGCATAATAATTCAGTATGATCTGTTTATTTTAACCCGATAGATGTTTTCAGTCTGAACATAAAATTAAAAATAGAAAATCTATTGAGTGACCAATCAGAGTCGACTCTTCCGTCAGTTTGGAAACTCTCCGTGAAATTACCGTGTCGATGAAGCCAAACATATTGCTTGGTAAAAGTAATTTGAAAAAAGTAATTTGTGTTTAAGTCATGCAAGATACAAATTTTAATGACAATCATGAAAAAAGTTCGAATCAACCGTAACAGGTGGTATTTCTTTTCAACCTCTTGTTGAACCGTGCAGACCGGAGGACAAGTTGAAGTTCGCAGAGACAAAAGCAGAAACAGTGGATATAAGCCAAGAAAAATAAATATCGCTGAGTCGTCTACATTCAGTTCGCGTTATGATTTTTACAATCGCTGTTTTATAGCGCCCACCGTAAAAATCGGTGATACCAACAAAACTGACAAATGGGCCTTGGAAAATTAAAAGGGGGAGGGGGGAGGCTGGTGGGGAGGGATGGGGCGGGGGGTGGGGGGGGGGCAGGTACTGGAAAATATGCTTTCCTTCAAACCCCAGAAAATCAAGTAACATCTTGAATTCAATGTAATCCAATTCCGGTAATATAGTTTATTTAGTTTCGGCGTCACTCAGTGCCTCCGATCGGTATTTCTCAATTCTAACAAGCATCATCAACCGGCCACTACTCAGTTTCAAACCCGGTTTAAATCCGAAAATGACAAGTTAATGCGAACACTGTATATTCCTAAGTGATCTGTATAATCACCCCTCGTATGCCTTTTCCGGGCGCTACAAGAAAGTCAGGCAATATTTGCGCGGAGTGTGGCCGTAGAAGGGTTGAGGGCACTTTAATAAATCCTCAGTATAATAGAAAACAAAATACAGAGTTAAAATATCGCTGTGTCGTCTACATTCAGTTCGAGCTGTGGGATGTCTGTTGCTAGTCTGCATGAATCAACGTAAAAATGCTCCAATCGGAGAACACAAAAGCCCAAATGAAATAAACACTGCACAGTCGGAACTCCGAAATAAGTCCTTGGGGGACCTAGGTGCACATGGTGTGTGTCGCTGTCACGGGCAGGTGTTATGATTATCAGTGGTCGTTGCGGGAAGGTGTTGGGAGATGCCGATCAATTATGCATGACCAAAGTTATGGAGTAGTGTTTAATGTAATGTATCGATCAAAATGGAACGGCGCTAGCCATATTTGTTACTTGGGTTAATAAAATGAACCAGCAAATGACTGTGCAAGGGGGACATAAATATGAAATTATCGTATCGTAACCTGGAATTAGCGGAGAAGTAGAGAAGGCTTAGGTCTTGCGTTAGAAGAAGGACGCAGATGGTGAAAACGTTTCTGGCCAGTTTCTTAGCAGTGCACCGTACTACGGTATCGTTGTATGGTGTTGTGCATATTTTCATTTTCATATCGTCGGGGAAAAAATGAACTTCACACGTGTCTGGCAACGAGCAGTGACGCTTTCGAATGACGTCATACTAAATCAGACGCGTGGCATCAAGTCGCAACACCTTCCGTGCAATCCTAGTTTTCTTAATAGCTACCCAAGACCTGTCAGATAAAATTTGCTCGATTTGTGTACAAATGATATGATGTATGCGCAAGCCGGCCGCCGGCATTTAAATTCGTAGAACCGACCGCCCCTCTGTGACAAAGATTTCACATAAATGCAGGTATTGTGACATTAAGTAGTGCTAAACCCTAACGTGCAGAGAAGAACTCAACGGAGAAAGAAGCACGCTTAGAGAAGACAGTTACAACACAATTTATTATTAACGGACATTATTCGCCCGTTGTCGAAAAGCAAATGAAATCTTGAAAAACACAGACATATATAAAGTTTTTGACTAGCTCTACGTAACGCAACAGGAAACTTCGATTCATTTAAAAAGAATTAATTAGAGTAAACGTTGCAATGAATTAATTTCTATGTATCCCAAGGAAATGCTAAAACCTAAACGTGTGTCATGTTGGACGTATTTTACGTCGAGTTTGAGGAAAGGTGTGAGTTTTTTTCAAAGTAAAAATTGAAAAAATATGTCTTTGTTTCTGTGTAAAAGTTGTGTCTATCGAGGTCTTTGGAAGCAGAACAGGTTAACAGAAGCCTTTGGTGTTCACAGCTAGGAGTCTAATACATCACATGTATTATTGGGGACCCATTTGTCTGTATTATTGGGTCCCCTTTGTTTGGTCAGAGTATGTAATTTACCAACGTCTATCCTTTCTTTACATCTTGGAGAATAAAAGCTAATGCTGGGAACGAGTGCATCCAACAGTAGATCTCATAGACAAAAACTCTGCTGAACGGCCCGTGTACACGCCGGTGCCGTGTACCAGCACACATCATCCTCTTGACACAAAGACTGCGGGGGCACTTCTGTCTTGAACGAATAATAGCTATTAGACTATGATGACACACAGACCAGTGTTTACCCCACCCCCCCCCACCTCCCCCTTTCCCCCACTGCCGACTGTGCTGTCTTTCCCCTCAGTCAGTCCCAACCACCTCCAACTGACCCAGAGCTACAAAAGCGCTTGCATCAGCAGGAACTCATGAGAATCATAGCGTCAAACTGAATGGTAATTCGGTCTTTCTCTCGAAGTTGCGAGATGTCGGTAGCCTGAGTTAAACCACTGTGATCACGGTTTGAAGTCGCCGCCAATACACACGAGTCAGTTATATGTGCTAAAGTGCAAACTAGCAATGGGGCTATCGAGTTTTCTGGTTACTGCGTCATGAAAAGCAGACCATCTGCAATAGGCATAGATTTGTATGCCTCTCTGTAGACTCAGTCCGGGGCTCATGAGAATCTTAGTGTCAACCTGAATGGTATCTCGGCCGCAAAATCTCATCTCAAATTTATGTTTTGCGATGTATCATAGCATCACTGTGAACACGGTCTCGGAGAAGTGTGTCCGGGTCCGGGCGATTACGTGCAGGTGAAAAGCAGTTCAGTGTCACTAATCAGCGCGCGTCTCAAGTCGCCAATACAGACACGTCAACTATTTGCAATCCAGCAATGGGCCTGTCGCGTTTTCTGGTCAGTCCGTCATGAAACACCGAACATCTGCAGGAGGCACATGCCTTCCCGTCTCTCTGTAGGCGCGGGGGCCCAAATCTGCGAATGTGTTTGCCTTGTTTGGCCGCCACTATAATTCCAATCATCAGTGTTACAGTCACAGGCTAATAATCACTCATTCACTACTCTCACGCGCAAAATCGCGGAACTCATGAATAAAACGCTACGCACAAAAAGTGATCACCCAATGAGGCCAAAATTAATTTTAAATTGAGTTGGCTTCAAACCCAGCGGTTTGGCCACTGAAGTTGAATACTCTGTTCAGGTTTCAGTGACCACTGTCAAGCCATGGACAGTTTAAACGTCTTGCAGCGCCGGGCTGTTCCAGCACTCAGCGTGGAAGTTTACATGAATCAATATATCAGTGATTCTACGAGGAGCTGGATCAGGATATATTTTAGCAAGTTTACTAGGTAATTTTCAAGATTTCCTGAGGTCAGCGGCTGCACATTGTTGTCAGGAATAAAGGAAATGTAAAATATTAATAAGTCTAATGTTGGTGATCATATTTTTTTTTTAAAGTTGTCTTGAAATTATCTGTGTTGAAACGTTATTTGAAAAAACACGAGGTGAGCTTTGCTCAAACTGTCTATGAGCCTTCAATGACACTAATTTCTGAACGGCCGATAATAGTGTCCTCATTGAGAGATTTGGAAACTTGTGATGTTCTTCGTTATCCGAAACTGACTGATATTAGTTGGTCATTTATTGCGACGGCGCAGGACCTTACGGGAATGTATCAGAGCTGAAAGACTACGTAATCGCGGTGATGAGATGCTGCCGAGAACGAGTCAGACCTATCCAGTTATTATTTGTATATATAGGTACGTGTATTCCACCTCTTTAAAGAGTCTCAGATGACATGTACAAATTTACCACAAATGGACACCGGTGTTATTAGCTTGTGATATGTTGAGCCAGAACTGCAGCGAACATGTAACCCTCCCCATCCCTACCCTATCAGTGAGAGAATAATCAGTAAAACACAAAAACAAAATGAGATTGATCATAAACACCCTTTTAAGCTGAATATCAAAAGCAGAATGAACATAAAACTAATCGTTCCTCCACCCTCACCAGCGCTCCACTTTACCGATGTATCGGTCCGAACAAAAATTCCACGAGAGTGAGGATTTGTCAGTCACCTGTTAACTACTGATGGGAATCTTGGAAGAAGTCTGATCAACACCAAGAATGTATAAGCAAACCGCAAGACAGGAGACACTGTCGGAATATTCTTTAATGGGCCATCTCAGTCCCGACCAAGCGATGGAGTGACTTACATCGAAGACGTCGGAACATCTTGTGCCGGAGAAGTGGCCCATATGATCACGAACCAGACTCTTGGAATTCCGAATACCTTAACGAGATTGGCTGTAGTGAACGACGCGGGTATCGGGTTCTGATGTATCGGGTAGGTGTCAGACGTTGCGCAATTAACGGCCGGCCGAGATATCGTGACTTACAGGCCAGCGGGGTTCTGTATGAAGTGAGGCAACAGCAGTGCGGAAAAGCGGCGCGAGTAACGGGATGTGGTGAGGGTTGGGTCACGGAAAAAAATAAAATGTTTAGGGCTTAACGTCTTTTGTCCACCACGAGGGTGATTTCAAAGACGGGGACAACGAAAAAGGGTCTGAGCAAATTTTGACCCAAGCTGGATTCGAACCCGGGACCTTTTGGTCTGGAGGCAAACGCTTTTACCACCGAGCCACCCAGCTCCCCGGTTGGGTCACGGAGGGAGTGGGGGTGGTGGGGCGGGGGAGGGGGTGGGGGGGGGGGGTGAAGGGGAGGATTTGTCGTGAAACATTAAACTGACAAGATAGGATCTTTGTGATCCGTGAAAACGCCCTGGTTACTGTGTGACTTTCCCTGAGACGTGAAAAAGAAGTCTGTTTAAGTCACTGTATATTTTACCTAACCCAGGCCACCTCTCCACCCCAACAGATTCATTTTCCGACTAGTTTTTACGTGAACTAATTTAATTTGTCTGTGTACCAATTCATTTTGTGCACAGACACAGTCAATCAGAGAAGTGCTTACAAAGCAACCCGTTCCCACGTCAGTATTCACCGGCCCAAAGTGATTATGCAATCAGGATATTAGGCGCCGGTCACATGACGCGGAGGGGGCTGCCTAAGTAGCTGGCACTCAGTGTGTTGCCGAGGCTGAGTTAAATTTGCATAATTTGTAACAGCCTAGTGACTGGCCCCTTATTAACAATACATCTACAATCCTTAGGCACTGAGGAATCCAGTCCTTTGTGCACTGAAAGAGGTCTGTGAAACAGACAGTAATCAAATCAACGAGCGGCAGAGCATGAAGAGCCACACTATAGCACAAACTTAGGATGACCTGTGCACGCTTTTCTAGTATTTATCACTGTAATAAATGCAATGAATCAGAATATTGGCGCTATGTATGAAGTTTGGTTGGGGGAGGGGGGGGGGGGGACACGGGAGACTTGGCCCCTTTCTATGTATGATACATCTACAGTTCTCACACAGAGGACAAATTGATCTCAGCATGTTGGGTGGCACTCGCTGAAATTGTAAATGGAGTCTGATAGATATTAACGGAATTAAGTGCCAGTGCCAGTGATCACGTTGTACTGCTAAGACCTAGACATGGTATATAGACTCATAAAGCTCAATGCATCCTTAATGCCTGACGTTTAACTTTATCATTAAGAAATAATTATATACAAGCACAGATACTCATGACTGAGCCCCTGCTATTTAAGTTGCGGAATTTCTGATCGCTTGTATTTTTCAAAGCAAGGTTAAATTGAGAATAAACCCACATGTGTACATGTATTCTTGTTTTCACCTCTTAGTGTAGCACATTTAAGCTAAATTACAATCCAACGTGTAACTTTAACGACGTGCATCCTACAGATGCAGCAGCAATGATAATCTAACTGAAGTTAACAATGTAAAAGTGACACAGGTACAAGAGATACTGCCAGTGCATCCTGATTGTGTTTCTGCAATCTTTGTTAATTCAACACCAAAGAGCACCAGCCATTCACGGAACATTGATACACAGTCGTGTCCTAAAGACCAGCCATTCACGGAACATTGATACACAGTCGTGTCCTAAAGACCAGCCATTCACGGAACACTGATTGACTGCTATTCCTTCTGCGAATGAAGATAAGTAGCGGCTAATCTCTCTGTTTGTTTGTTTGTCTATTTTGACAAAAGGTATTTACCCGAAATATTCATAAATTGTGTTGTACCCGTCTTTTATAAGCGTGTTTCTTTCTCCGTTGGGTACTTCTTTTATTAATATAAATAGTAATTGTTTGCTAGTTAATTTATTGATTATTTAATAATAATAATAATAATTACGGTATTTATGATGCGCTTATCTTATAATAATTATAACTCTAAGCGCACACTCACAACTCGTGCACGCATGCGCACGCTTTAGACAATGACTCACGTACCACAAACAGTGAAATACATTACGACGGTCAGCTTGGGGTGGGGAGTGTGGTGATATAGTGCTAAAACTGTTGAAAGAGGTGAGTTTTGAGGGCGGACTGGAAGGAGGAGAGAGAGTGTTTCTGACGGAGAGAGAGTGGGAGAGTGTTCCAGGTGGATGGACCGTAGACGGAGAAGGAGCGGGGGCCGAAAGTGTTAAGTTTGGTGCGAGGGATGTGGAGGCGGAGAGGGTCGGAGGCAGAGCGGAGGGAGCGGGAAGGTGTGTAGGGGTGAAGTAAGTTGGAGAGATAGCGCAGTTGTTATTTACCTCCCCCCCCCCCCCCTCTCCCGCTTTTTTTTTTTCCTCAACGGTATTGTTGTTTTTTTGTCCTCTCAACGGTGGTGGGTGAGGATTATGAATGTGTGCTTACATAATCTCCAAAAGAAAAGCATACATATGCTTACATATGCTTTCAAAGTATATATTTACCTGATCGGTCGATCCCTCATCCATTCGTTCGTTTATTGATTAATCTCATGATTCATTGATTCCTTTTTTGCAGTCATTCATTCATTTCATAAGTCGTACATTTATTTTAGAGCTGAGTATACTTACAAGCATAAATAATGCACATTTTTAAGAATCGCCCACTGAATTACAGGCGCAGATCCAAAGGGTGTCTCGACCGGGGTCTGGGGGTGGGGGGAAGGGAGGTTCTTGGTGATTTTCTTTTAGGGATTTTCTTTAAAGTTGTACTATCGTGTTGTAACCGTACACTCTACGCGTGTTTTTTTTTTGTGTGTTTTTTGTTGTTGTTTGTTTGTTTTTTTAGAGGGGTGGGGGTGGGGGGGGGGGTGGGGGGTGGGGGGGGGGGAGCGGGTTTTCTCAGACATACTTACAGTTTTCAGAGCATAAGATTTTTATTTGTTGAAACTTTTCTTCTTTTATCTAGGGGCACAGCTCCGATTTTGGTCCTTTTTTTAAAAAATGGTCCCTTCTATTTATAGAAGGGACTGTTTAGTACGGGTCGCCGCAGTGGGGCGAATTTGATAGCATGTTCATGATGTCAAAGACGGGCATCCCTAAACCTCAAACTATTGAAGTAACAAGATAAAAATTACGTCATGTCTAGTTACGCTAAGCGCCTTACGTGCGTATGTATGTATATATGCGTGCGTGCGTGCGTGCATGTGTGTATGTATGTATGTGTGTATGTGTGTGTGTGTGTGTGTGTGTGTGTGTGTGTGTGTGTGTGTGTGTGTGTGTGTGTGTGCGTATGTATGTAAACAAGAGAATCTCCGATATTTCTGTACACACAAGCTTAAAACTTGGCGAAATACTTTCTTAAAGGGGTGGCTAAGGGAGCCTCCGAGCATTTTGTAATTGAATGTCTCATTAAAGACACAAACAACCGTTTACAGGGAGTCAGTTGACCCAGATTAGAGTCCGTACTTTTTGTCATATTTATATGAAATTTTGGATATAGCTAGCTTAGAGAAGACATTGGATGAGTTCGTTAGCCAGCTTTGTAACCGTTCAACTTCTTTACTAAAAAATAATTCTTTTTTAGAAAAAAATAAAATATTAAACAGTAAAAAAAAAAACTTGACTTTTAGAGAAAGTCAGACAGTGTCGGTGACGTACAAAAGGCAACTCATTCACGACGCAGACATTGACATAATACTCTAAATATGATGTAATTCTCTCCAGCGCGCGCCGAAGTCTTTCTCTCTCTCACACAGACATGCGCGCATCTCCGAGGCATAGATCCTCATGCGCCCGGAGAGCGCATGAGGATCTATGTCTCTTGGAGATGTTTGGAGCGCGCGCGCACATGCACGCACTAACACGCACACACACACATCGTCGTGCTTTCAGAAGAGCTTGCAGGTGACCCGATATAGCTAGTTTGGAGAAAGGCATTGGATGAGTTCGTTAGCCAGCTTTGTACTTTCAACTTATTCAGTAGAAATTAATTCTTTTTAGAAACAAATTAAAACAGTAAAAAAAAAAAAAAAAAAAAAAAAAAAAAAAAAAAAAAAAAAAGACTTTTGGAGAGAGCCAGACAGTGACATTGACGTAAAAGAAGCAATTCCGTCACCACGCAGACATTAACACAATACTCTAAATATGACACAAATCTCTCTCTCTCTCTCTCTCTCTCTCTCTCTCTCTCTCTCTCTCTCTCTCTCTCTCTCTCTCTCTCTCTCTCTCTCTCTCTCTCTCTCTCTCTCTCTCTCTCACACACACACACACACACACACACACACACACAAACGTGCGCTCATCTCCAGGAGGCATAGATCGTCCTGCGCCCTTGGGGTACATGAGGATCTATGCCTCTTGGAGATGTCAGAGGTTTGGGCCTCAGTGCCCGCCTTTGACATAATGGACATGCTATTAAATTCGCCCTACCGCGACCCATCCTAAAAAGTCCCTTCTATAAATAGAAGGGACTTTAAAAAACAACAAAGGAAATAAATTTAAAATAAAAAGAGTATAATAAACTTAATCCACACAGAGTATAATACATTTAATCCATTGCCCCAAAATATTTAAACATAAATTAAGGGTTGCTTCAAGAATACGAACTCAGAAAAGTTTCAATTAAATATTTGAGCTCAGAAACAGTCCAGTTATGTTCTCTTTGAATGTCAACTGATTATCATGGTCCGCTCATAGCGTAATGTCGTCCATTAAATAGCATCCGGGATGAAACATCATGGGACGAAATGTGATTGGGACGAACGGTGTGGGCGAATGCGCGTAGGATGAAGATAGGCATAGATCAAGAGGCTCAAAGAACAAGCCCTTCGAAGCTTTCTAACGCTAAATAAACAACTTTTACGGCACCTACAACCTCAAATATATGAATATTATTACTTTAAGTACTCAATAATATGTGTTTATGTGGTAATTTTGGTTCAGGAGAGGTTATTCCGACTGGTTTCGGACAGCGCGATCGTGTACCAAGGGAAGTAATCGACGTGTCAACGGTTGTGGAAAACGGCTTACTAGTACAACTAAATCAACTTTAATGTAAACCAAACTTCTAATACACGATTATTTTGAGTTTAGGTACGCAATAATAGTTATAGATATTGTTATTTTAGCTTAGGACAGGTTATTCCGGGTTTTAGTAGGACCCTTAGATGCTTAGTTGATTTCAGTTTGTTTTTCACAATGTCTCGTTCATGTTTGTTGGGGATGACATCGTTTTCTCTGAGACAGTCTTCAAAGCTGTCACGATCCTTACAGTAAAACAAACAGATAAACTTTAACTGCTCACGAAAATCTTTCAGTACAGCATTATATTTCTGAGTGAGAATCCATACACTGATGTTTGCATGTCTGCCACTGAAGGCCAGTTCTGCCAATGTGTTTCTCTTCTTGACAATGTCTTTCTGCTGAGCAGTCATTAACAATAAACAGGGTTGGCTGTCCTTCAAATTGCTTGTAAAAATATTGTAGGTAATCATTCAGTTTCTTTTCAGGGTCTACTAAATATTGCTGTCAGTCCAAATGAATAATCGGTTGTGATAAGCTTTGTTGTGTTTGATTGTTGGACAAAAGTTTTCGAAATGATGAAGGTATCTGGTTTGTAAGAGGTTAAGAACAAATTCTGTTTTACCACAGTCCGTCGCACCGCAGAACAGGCCGCAATGAGGGTCATGCGCCATTATGTTCATTTTTAAAACACAATATAATCTGTTTGTACAAAAACACTATGCTTGCCTTTCTGGTCATGAAAGGTGTTTCAAACTAACCACTCACAAGTAAACTCACTTACACCGCAAGCCTTGGGTAAACAAGGCAATAAAACGCACGCACCACAAATGTCCGTGATCTGGTTTCAATTTAAATGCATCACACGACAAGGCAATGTCCGTGATCTGGTTCAAACTAACCACTCACACCCGATTTTCTCCTCGAGTGATCTAAAACACTTGTAAAACATGGTGGGGGTGTATAGTAAATTGAATAATTGAGGTCTCTCCTGGGATTAAAGTTGTGGGTTGCAATTTAAATGCATCACGAGACAGACTAATAAATAACTGTATGAAAGGCTGATTGTCACCAACTGAGCGAAAACAGGAAACCGTTTCACAACCAATTTTCAAGCACAACTTTCTGGTTATGAAAGGGATGCAATCTTGTAAACTCACGATGACTACACAAAAGCTGTCTGGTCAGGTTATGACGACAATAACTGCACGCAACAGGGATTTGGTTTCATCACGCGACAGTCTTGAGCATAAAGGCCGATTGTTCAACAGCGCAATGTCCGTGATCCAGTTTCAAGCTAACCACTCACACCCCAATTTCTCCTCAGCGTGAGTTGGCCGCGATCTAAAAACAGGGCGGGGTGTATAGTGACTTGAAATCATAGAGGTCTATCACTGGGAGTTATGGGGTTTGTCTTTCAATTTAAATGCGTCACAGCCGTCGCTATGAGCAAAGCGAAAACTTTTCACAGACAAAATTATTTTTCCTCCACACAATTTTTCACGTTGGAAGTTTTATTTACGAACGACTTGGTTTCCACATTTGGGAAATAACCTATTTTAAAGGTTTGTATTACATTCGAGAGTTGTTCTATATTTTTGGTTTGCCCCACTGTAAAAATCTGACATAGTGGCTTAGTGACATACATTTGAAGCGTTGACACAAAAAGGAATATTTTGACCTAATGTGTTTTGTATGTGCTTTTGCAAGGCTGGTGAGAGGTGTAGGTGTGTGAGGTTGGTGGGGGGTGGGGGGTGGGTATGAGTGTGTGTGCAAGGGGGTGAGTGGCACACACACACAGAGAGAGAGAGAGAGAGAGAGAGAGACACACACACACACACACACACACTATTTGGGCATAGAGGATGTGATGAAGCTCTATGCTTGGGCATAGTGCTCGCACAGTAGGATTAGTACGGTACGGTTTTTGTTAACGGTTTGTTGCCGAAAGTCCGTGCGGTGTTTAGACGCACGTGGGAATCTCACTGTAACGCACGCAGACTTGCCCACAGTCGCACGTACAGACTCTCACGCAACAGACGCATACACCGCCACTGACTCAGACGGGCGCATTCATGCGGTAAAACAAACACACGGGCTCCCTTTCTAAAGTAACCTTTATACACAATAAATGAAAAAGAATGACTTGAAGGACTACCAACTATATACAATATTCTTGGGGTCTACTGACTGGCACACAGCTCTTTTGTTGTTGTTGACGTTTTATTTCTTCGGATAAAGCGATCGTCGCTACCTATGAGCCTATTCATTGTAGTAATACGGTTTCAAGGTGATTGTCAAAGCCAGAGAAGATTCAAGTTGGCATCAAAAGGCTAAACTAACTTGAACCGGAACTGACGTTGAGACGTAAGACTGTTGTGAAAGGCATCCGTTACTTTAGTCTCGCCGCGGACAAAGACGGCGGCTGAACTTCTATGATCCTTAACTCATTCTACCCCAACACCGAAATCCCAAAATTTTTCCGTTGTCCTCTGAAGACTGCATTGGAGTGCAGGACACAGATCAGTCGACCATGATAGTTCAAGGGTGATGCCAGAATAGCTTGGCGCCCATATGAGGCGCCAAGCTATTCTGGCATCACCCTTGAACTATCATGGTCGATTCATATATTGCTGTGGTGTGTCTGGGGTAGAATGAGTTAACCAGACTCCGCTGTATCAGCAGTCGGGGACAATTAACAGGTGACACCAGATGGTCTACGCGCAGCCATAAAGCCGATCTCTCGCTTTTTATTGGACATTTGCCTCATCCGGGCATGTCATCGTCAGTCGTAGGCACATCCTCAGATGACTTCCTCAATCTAAGGATGGTACATGTGTATAGCACATCAAGATGTATAGCTTTTCAGGAGCCTCTTTGCCTGCAGGGGCGCATGAAACTCTATGGTTCTACTGAGGAGCCCGAAATCAGTAGGTACTGAATTCTCACCCACAATTGGGGTGGACCAACACTCGAGGACTTAAATCATATTACTGATTCGGAGTGAGGATGCGATGCTGATGATATCGCACAATGAGAGACACTACTTTTCATGAGTCCCTTTGATTGCGGGGGCACTTGACACTGTTTCTGGCTGAAAGACTATCTAGTGTTGGGGTGCAGGTATTTAGTGCGAACTGAGGTTATTTGACTAGTCTGGACCCATTAGGCCCACCCACTGATTCAGTACGTAAGAGAGGATAAGAAGACTGCGTACCGCGTTGAAAAGAAACCAACCAACCAAACATCACTAAAAAAAAACAACAACAAACAAACAAAAAAAAACAACCAACCAACCATCCACTAAAAAAACAACTAACCAACCCTCCACCACCTAAAAAAAAAAAAAATTGCCAGGGCCGACGGGGGCCAGGGCCTTGGATCCGCCACTGTTGCGAAAAAAAAATAATTTGACAAAAATGGCTATATTCTTTACCTATTTCATGATCTCGTGACCCTCGACATTTCTGAAGGGTAATTAAAATTAGTCTGCATAGTAAGGTCTTATTGTCAGGTACTGTAGTAACGTCTGATGACATCAGTTGTGACCAGCAGAGAATATATTTTTCTCAAACGGCCTCATACCGGGGCATTTGTTGTCGCTTTATCACTATTAGCCTGTACTGCAATATAGTCTATAAGAAATGCAATCTTCGTTTCACATGTCTTATTGTAGTTAGTATCGAGTGCGAGTGATTGTCCTTGTGTGTGTGAACTTGGCATCCTGACACGAGCAAACATTTACATACACATTCACCGGTCACACAAACATTGCACACGGTCAGCGACGCTACAGATTTTGGTGTTTAAGGCTGGGGGTGAGGTGACACTACAGCGGTTACAAACAGTCCCTGAATTGAACAGCATTTAAAATGAGAGAAAGGCAAAGCTAAAAGGGGGAGGACAAACTTGTTGCATAGACATGAATGACACTGTATTCTTGCTGGTCACACTCGGCATCTGTAGTTGCACTTGTACAGTGATAATATTATTAACAATGTATTAGTTAAATGATTTTTAAAAATTCACTTTTTAATACATAATTTTCATATTGTATGTACACCCTTTGTCAAAGTTTACATCAAGAAACATGAAGTTAATTATGATATGTAGTAAATCACATTGTGTTTGTGGCTGTAAACTCAAAGGGTGTTAACTGTTACCACCATAGGAGCTTGTTTCGTAGCATCCTACATACTTAGTGTGTGCAGCCACATCTTTTGCCTAAAATAAACAGATTGTTTGCATCATAGAAACTGCTTTTTGTGTTCCTGTAGTGTGTGCATGTGTACAATGTATATTTTTGTGTACGAGAGAGTGTGCTAGTGTGTATGAAAGAGTGTGTGAAGGAACCTTGAGTAAGCTTAGACATAAACAGATTGTGAAATGCAAATCGGTGCCTGACTTTGGAGCAACCAGTACTCCCGCATCCTGGAGCTGATTTGTCTAGCCGTGTGTTCTTCAATGTCCCTGCGGTCAAATAATCTCTTTCCATACTCAAGAAGCAAGGGGTCAGTTCTGATGAGACGGCTTATCTCATCATCTCTCTGCCTGGCCAAGACCTTGTGATAGAAGGAAAATTCAACGTCTAAGGGTATTGGAAGCCTCAGGTCCATCCCAGGCTCCGTTTGCCAACTGGAGAAAGAAAGAAAGAAAGATTGAAACCAACGCTGCATTAGGACAGAAACAGCCCAATTTTGGTTTAAGGGGCCTTGCACAAGAATAAAAAGAATAATCCCGTGTATGACCGATTTACATATGTGTGACGAGGGCTGGCTTCTGCAGCAGCAAAATCCACGTTTTCTGAAAATGCAAGCAGTTTTCACACATTTGAGAGAGGTCACTCAAATTGGCATGTTTAAAAAGATCTTGCCACAAAGTATCTTTGGGCCAAGCTTGAAGAATGTGGCTTAAATAGTCTCAGAGAAAATGCCACCGTTACCTCATTCTACCCCAGACACACCACAGCAGGATAAGGATCGACCATGATATGTGTCCTGCACTGCAGTGCGGTCTTGAGAGGACAGGGGCAAAATTTAAGGATTTTGGTGTTGGGGTAGAATGAGTTAAAGTTTACCATGGACGACGGACGGACCGGACCAGTGGCCCAGAACATAAACTCACTTTTGCTTCGCACGCCAGCCAATAAAATGAAGATGATCATAGAATCACTTTACTTACCAGTTTGTAATTGGGAGCATTCCGCTGCTGTCCATGCACCCTCCTACCAGAAGCACCCTATGTGGCAGAGGCTGGGGGGCTATGATGCTGCAGCTGACTAATTTTGCCATGGGCCTTGGTCATGTGCCAGGAAGAGGCGTGCTTGTCCACTTCCATAGATCCCGATGGGTTTGGACATCCGGCGCTGGGTGTGTGCAGAAAGTCCTGAGCCGATGTGACCAAAACGGTGTTACTGCAAACATGTCCAATACAACCATGTAAACCAATTGACATTTTGAATCAGATTGATTGTACATTGCTTAAAGTCCCAACAGCAACAAGGCTTTCCTAGGACGTGTCTGCACTGCTTGTGAAAAAAACACCTAAGCAGAACATTGAATGTATGTCGCCAGCCGGTCAAATACGTTACATAAACCTAACACATTGGGCCTAAATAAAGCTAAGACCATTTAGCAACACACATCCAATATCAAGAGCTATAGGCAGTGCAGACAGTAGGGAGGGTTTTAAAAAGGCAAATACAGGTGAGTGGACAAAGGGTAGACAGAAACACATGCCCCAGAATAGAGAGAAAAACTCACCCTGTGGGGCTGACCAGGGTGACCCTGGGAACTAAAAAGTACCTAACCCCACCCAAGTCCCCCAGGGTAGACCCGGGTGGGGGCCCACGATTTTTACAAAAGCTTTCTTCTTCAATGAAAGGAATTCATTCAATAACACCATTACAAGGTCAATCTGCCACGCGATTTTGTTTCTGACATGTGTGATTGTCAGTGATCGAAAAGTAACTTGTCACATGCATGCACAGTATGAGTTGACTTTTTTTTTTAAAAATGGCGCCAGATTTCAATCCTCGTTCGCAAAACTGCCTCGTGATTCGAAGAACAAACGTCCACAAACAGGTCTTTCGGATTGTGCAACTGAAGTGTTGCTTTTTACTGTATTACCAGTTTTTAGTTCCCAGGGCCCAGCCCCACAGGGTGGGTTTTTCTCTCTATTCTGGGGCATGTGTTTCTGTCTACCCTTTGTCCATTCACCTGTATTTGCCTTTTTTAAAAACTCTCCCTACTGTCTGCACTGCCTGTAGCTCTTGATATTGGATGTGTGTTGCCAACTGGTTTTAGCTTTATTTAGGCCCCATGTTGTAGGTTTATTTAACATAGTGGGCCGGCTGGCGACATACATTCAATATTCTATTTTTTTGTTTTTGTTTTTTCACAAGCAGTGCAGGCACATCCTGAGAAAGCCTTGTTGCTGTCAGGACGTTAAGCAATGTACAATCAATCAATTAAAATCGTGGGGTTCTATTATCATTTACTACAAGACTCAACGGTTAGAGAGGAAGACAAGGACCGAAGCAGATGCCTTATTTTTCTGGGCCAAACAGGTATCGGGGATTGGAGGCATCTCTCAGTTAAATAACTGCACTGAACAAGTACATTTGGGCGTGCTCTTAACTAAGAAATATTGCATAAAGTACCTCTGCAAACGTGAAGAATGGCCAGCGGGGGCGGGGGGACGAAAGACGTTTTAAGTGAAACAACTCCATTTATCGGTGTTGGGCTAACCAATCAGCGATCATCAAGTTGATCTGAAAACACTCGCTTCCGTGTCAACACACAGGCCCAGGGCATCGCCAAAACACAACATGAAGTAAATCTGGGGAAATGGGGACATCCTATTTTGATATTTTTTTCTGACTTTTTAATGAAAGATAATGCAGAAACAACCCTCAGAAAAAAAATAGATGCCTGACTTGGTCACCCAGAATTTTACACACACATTTTGCATAAGGATGGTAAAGAAAGTCACCCATTTCAGTGGTTTCGTGTACGCACACACACAAACACATACACAAACACGCACATGCAACACACACAAAGAAACACGCACTAGCAGCGCACACATATACTTGTGCGCGCGTACACACACACAAACACACACACACACACGCATACACAGAAACATACAAACGTTCTCCCACTACACTATCTATCTATCTATATCCCGTAGTCTTGCCGACCGTTGGGGCACCACTGATGACTTGGCAATTAGCTCCCTCCATTTCTCTCTGTTCTCTGCCATTCTTAGCGTATCGCCCAGCTTCATTCCTGTCCACTCTGAGATATTGTCCTCCCATCTTTTCCTCTGTCTCCCTCTCCTTCGTCCTCCTTGCACAGTGCCTTGCAGGATTGTTTTGGCAAGCCCTGCTGAACGCGTGACATGCCCATAACACTTCAGTTTGTGTTTTTTCACAATGGCTAATAAGTCTTCATAGGGCCCGATGGCTTGCCTGATTCTGCTTCCCACTTCCTCGTTTGTGATGTAATCTCTGTATGAAATGCTAGATGGTGCATTAATGCCTGATTATCCAAACAAGACACTGAGATCAAATAAACATAATCTTGAAATGATTCAAACACATAAGAAGTCACTTGCAGTTGGGGACACGAAACTTGTTTTTCACTCCAAAGAGAAGGCTTATGCACCTGGGCATTACAGGCTTAAGTTATCTGAAGACATTTGTGATGAATTAATCGATGAGTTAGTTACTGAAATGAGTAACAGTGTCTGGGGGAATAATCTGTAATTCTTCTCTGACATGCCCTCTGTGGTGCAGGGTCAAACAGGTAATATATTGGTGGATTACCGGGGACTCTTTTTTTATATTGTGTACAGATGTAGACCAGATGGGGTCTGTTGCCCTGCGCCTGATGTCATTTTCGGCTTCTCCTGGTTGATACAGATATCTTACTTGTTTTGTAAACAAGCTTGTGTCTGGTGGTGTTGTTTTTATTTCTGGCCCTGACGGTCCTGGCGGCACTGTTTTCAATTTAATAGCATCTGTGGGTTTTACATGGCCTTCATTATTCATTGCTTTTATCACATGTGGCAATCTCTTAACCCACTCAGTGTTACGCATGTCATGCATGAGTTCCTTAGAATACTGGTAACTAAAAAGTCTCTCTGATAATTGCTTATTGAAGTTCTCAACAATTGCCTGTGATCTGTGTACGCCAGGAATGCCTCGCCGCACTAGCACATTATGCTTTGCAAATAATTGATTAACTGCTCCTTTAAATTCAGATCCGTCATCGACCTGCACAAGCCTGGGAAATTTTAAAGGGCCTCGGCTATATATTTTTATTAATGCTGTGGCTACTGTTGATGCGTTTTTGTCAGTTATGGGTTCGACGTCCTTGTACCTTGAAGCAATGTCTACAACAGTTAATGCATATTTGTATCGTTTTTTTTCTTATTGTGTCATGTGGAAAAAAACAGGAGGTCCATTTGATGCGTGTCATTAGGGATAGTGTTTACAAAATGTGGTCTTGTTATTTTTCTTGGCGCAGGGAGATATATTTGCCATATAGCTTGTTTTTGCAGCCACTGTTTTATCTCATTTAGTGTGACATCCCCACCCATGGCCGCATGTAATTTTTCTATTGCAGTGTTTCCTTTCCAGTAGCCAATTGGGGAGTAATATATTTTTGATAACTTAGCCCCGGTGTCTGTCATTTTTTCTAGCAATAAAAACTCCAGTAAAATAAACTAATGTCATTCCCACTAGAACAAAGATTATCTCCCCGTTTCTTTGTTCTGGACTGGGTTGGTAATAGTCACTTAGTTTTGGTTTTGGGATAGTCATGTCTTCACCCGTGACAAGATAGTATTCCCTGATTGCGTCATTGACATTAGAAAATGTATGCTGTGCGTGACCCTCTAGTCCAAGTCTGTCATTGATGAAATCAAGTTTCTCAATTCTTTGCTTCTCATAATCCTGTTGAGCTTGTGCCAGTTTTTCAGATGCCTCATTGTGACGCTTCATCTCCAGAGCAGATTCTTCTCTACCCATTTTTGAAAAGAGATAATTTGATCCACTGAATGCAAATGCGTTAACAACTGCCCCACCCACAATAACAGCTAGTGTCGCCATAATATTTTTTATTTACATAGATATATTTTCGGGAATAATACCTTGTTTGACAAAAAGGTCTTTCGTGGCAATTGACGCTGTGACAATCGTAATTAGCTTAGCGCTGTCTTCGAAATCTAATCTACTCAGGTCTGCTGATTTCATTTTGAGAAGACTTTTTGCAAGCATAGAATAAGCTACTGCTAGTCCGCTTATCACGGCAGAATGATAAACAAGATTCATTATATTTTTTGTTTCGCTCATTTTTTTAGACAATAAAATTAAAATAATATTTTATTTACTGCATGAAAAATGGATCGTAGGGTTTTGACGTTGCTGGTAATGTGGCGACTTCTGGTTTTGTTTTTGGAGTGTCTAATTTTTTGGTCATTGTTTGAGTGTGGGGTTTGTATTTTTTCCATAGCCTGTAGCCTAAGTAACCAGATCCTACAACAAATCCACCAAATATATATTTTGTTGTTCCGGGTTCGAGATTAGACTTACTTTGATGATGGGGTGATTGTGTTGGTATTGATGATCCTGACGGTCCTGACGGCCCCGACGGTCCTGACGGTTGTGACACTGGTGTGGGGGTTGGGTCAGTTACATGAGCCTGAAGCTGCAATTTTTTTTTGTTGCCTATTATATTCCGCTAATCTTTTCCCAGCCTCAACGCGGCCTGGACTTTTAGCCTTAGTCATAGTTGGAACCTGTGTCAAAACAGGGTTCTGTTGTGGTGTCTTCTCGTCCGTCTGATCCATTTGGTGCATCCTTTTCTTTTCTTAGAAAATTTAATTTTGAAAAATCGATATGGCTGCCAGTAACCATTAAGACTACTAGCTGCGCAATCAAACTTCCAAATCTGTAGAAAATCTGACATGCTAATTTACCTATTGTACTTGTTATTATTAGATTACTCTTGAGATTGTGCGACAGACTTTCTGTGTCAGCAACGGGAAAAAAGTTACTAACTGCTTTTGTGTATAATAAAACAAATGATTTGCTCAAATCACGGGTCATTAGTGAAGCCATGTGTTGATCAAATTTAGAATAAAGTTTATTCAAATCATCAACCGAGAGAAATTCTAAGTCTTCTGGCATGTAATGTTTACCTAGATAAGTCTTGGAATTGCCTGTCAAAATCACAGACAAAAGACGTTGTTTCTTAGAGTCTAAGTCTTTGTTTTCTACCGCATTGATATCATTTAGGAGTAACAATTCATCTGAATTCATGTTATAATAAAAAATAATAATAAAAAAGTGAATTAAAATTCTTGCACTTACCTTTGTGTTTAGGCTGCTTTATATAAAATAAAAATACTTTAATCCTTGCATGTGTTGCTGTGCACCAAACGCCGTATACCACTCTGAGTCCCATCGTCAAATGACTGGCGCAATGTATTGTAATGCTTAAAGAAAGAAATTAAGAACAGCAGACAAACCCAGGCAGTCTAACACGCAGAGAGATAAAACACCACTCATGCCTTTCTATACAGTGCTGCAATCAATTTCTGTGCCAACATGAGTTGAAAGCCTTGATAATAGCCACCCAGCCAGCAGACTTGGACTGTATTGATTTTTCTGACTGCCGCCGGGTGGCTAGAGGCATCTGATTTTTGTGCAACTAGAGCCATTACTGAAAAAATAGTATCGGTTTGTAAGAGTGTTATTGGGTGCCTGTATATAGTGCAATTGGTTTTTCTGAGGAACAGGTTTTTCAGAAATAAGCTCTTTCACAACGCATGTCTTGCTATTGCTGTGCCGTCAAGTGGAGACCTGAAGTACAGTTGACTAAAGCCAGGCCTGGGGCCCGGGGCTCTTGAGGATCTGACCATGTGTTAGCTCATAAGAATCCCACTTTAAAGAACCTGCAGAGGTAACCTTTAAGTCACCTACAACCTGTAAGTAAGTACACAGTTCCACTTGGCAGCAGTGGACTGAAACTGGTGTTATTCCAGTGCTTTGTGAGTTGATTGATACCTGCATTAGTGGCCACGAATTATTGATAGGCCATTACGCCTGACACATTTAAAAGCCCTAGCAATAATCATTATCACAGGGACTGCAGTCGGTGGCTACAGGCATCTGATTTTTTTTCAAGTAGAGTGCTTACTAGAAAAGTTAGTATCTTATCCAGCGTTGTTATCAGGTGCCTATACAGTGTGTTCTGGCTGATGATTGATTATGACAGCAATGGCCAGGTAATTTTCTGCAGTGTTGTCCTATTAGTATATTCTGGGTTCACATTGATAGCATTGTGCATACGCCGGGGTCGTTTCTTCCATTTTGTGAAAGCAGTAATTGCATTTCCATATGAGCGGGTACTTAAGAACATTTCGTCAATACCACGGCTGTGTGGCGCATATACTTCCATCATCATACATAATTAACTCAGTGCAGACAGGTCGAGTTCTTTTATGATCACTGGCAGATAAAGCCAGTTCCAGTCAGAGATAATCAATAACCCGCTAGCACCCGACAACGGGCAGCGTTGCGAGCACACTCTCTGCAGGGTAGATAGATGATGAGGGTTAAAACAATAATTAGGGGGGTTAACTCAGTGATTATGCTAATGCTGGTTTAAAACTCTCATACTTTCTATCTCTGTCGGTAGCAATGAACGAGCGTAGTTCTGCCACGTTTCGTAGCTTTATACGTGGGTTGAATTTCATCGCAGATCACTGAAGAATATCACCCAAATGCAAGAGGCATAGATCCTCATCAGCCCCCGCAGTTGCCGGCGGAGGCTCATGAGGATCTATGCCTCTTGCTGCTTTGTGTGTTCGTGTTCCTTGGACGGATAAGGTTCTTTGGCGCTGGTTTGAATCTGCGGTGATTTCCGGCATAAACACAACTTGTGGTTTTGGCGTACGCGTACTGAATCAATCTGGCGTACGGGTGTCATTCTGGCGTGTTACTTTCCTCTTTCAAAATTGCCACGCAATAATGACGCTCGGTCGATATGGCTTAAGGGTCATTTCGACTTGTTACACCAGCTTCCGGACTGAACGTCATACACACGCACGCGCTCGTACTCACGCACACACACCATGCTAAATCTACAACAAAATCAGCACAAAGACAGTTGAATTATTCAAAACATTTCTTGCTCAATCTTCTTGGAGCAATGTAATCAGGCATACAAAACAGGATGTACACAACAATACTGCGAGCGATACCAAATATCAACATCATACAATTGAATCTTCGTAGCTCACTTCAGTCAAATCACCCCAAAATACCACCAATCTCAAACTGAAATTGTGTGTGTTGGGGTGCAATGTTTTGAATTGTACATGGTGGAGGTATGGGGTGGCATCCCATACCCCACACCACATAAATTTAAAAAAATAATTTTGTCTTTTTAAAATAGAGTGATTTGTAAGATTTTCTGGGGTAAAAGGCCGCCTCACAGTGGTATTAGTGGTTTACGAAAATGAAACAACATGGCGGCTCAAGTGTAGTCACTGTTAAAACTGGAAGTTTTAGTAAAGAAAGAGTTGAGCAATGTTGAGATGGAAAGTAGAATTAAACTTTTCTATCAATACAGAAAAGAAATGCTATGCAAAATGTTTTTAGATTCATTCGAGACGTGCCCGGCGCCTCCGGATACGCGGCTTAACTTCGAAACTGACGAACCCTTGATTACCGTTTGGCTGTCGGTAACGGTTTTTTGTCGAGGTGATTCCTGCCGGAATCACCTCGACAAAAACCTCTACTGACAGCCAAAGGATCAACAAATAAAACTTGCAAAAACTAAACAAACGTTCAATGAAAAGTAAAATTTTGATTTCTGGAATACCCATTCCTTCATGTGGCTATAAAAATGAAAATCTACGTAATAACAGCCCGTCTTACGAATTAAAGGAAACGCAAAGGCTCCGCAAAAGAGAATTTTCGTCCTTTGAAGAAATAAATAACTTTTACTTAAAGATGAAATCTAAAAGAAAACTCCACTTGATAAAAAAAACGCGTTTTTCGCGTATGACGAAGAAAGAAACACATCTTGTGTATGCACGAACATTTTAGATAATTTTCTAAACTGAAAACATGACATCAGATACTATCTCTGAAATGTCAGGAAACTGAAAATAGTTACACGGGTACTACGTAATGCGCTACTGCGATGACTGTCTTGTTCGCGTAGTTCTTAGGTCAGCCTGACCTATTCCGGCCGGACAATACTGTCTTTTACACCTAGTGCCAATTGCGATACTGATCGACCTCAGTAGTTCAAGAGCAGTGTCAGGTTAGCCTGCGCCATCATATGCGTCAAGCTAATCAGGCACTAACCTTTGAGTTATTATAGCCAGTCCATCTTCCACAACAAGCGTGTAGTCCCTAGCAGAAAATCATTTCTACAATGCGAGTGCGTATTAGACTCGGACGTGAAATGGTCTAAGCAAGCAAAAATACTGCACCATATCGAAAAGACAACAGTAAGCAAAGGCCACGGTCCTCGGGCCCACGGCCGTCGTAGGCCCCAAGACGTCTTGTTAATGGGGAATCGCATAACCAGAAGGAACTCAAACGATAAGATCAATCAGATCAAATGTCACTATTCTTCCCATTCCTCTTATCTAATGGCATACAACTTAACTCATTCAGCCAGACGCACGTATTTCCCAAATTTTGGAGGCGTCATCTAACGACTATGCACCTGTTTCAGGAGATGGATCGACCATGGTAATTCAATGATTGATTGTACATTGCTTAACGTCCCGACAGCAACAAGGCTTTTTCAGGACGTGCCTGCACTGCTTGTGAAAAAAAAAAAAAAACAGAACATTGAATGTATGTCGCCAGCCGGTCAAATACGTTAAATAAACCTAACACATGGGGCCTAAATAAAGCTAAGACCATTTAGCAACACACATCCAATATCAAGAGCTACAGGCAGTGCAGACAGTAGGGAGAGTTTTAAAAAGGCAAATACAGGTGAATGGACCTCGGGTAGACAGAAACACATGCCCCAGAATAGAGAGAAAAACCCACCCTGTGGGGCTGACCAGGGTGACCCTGGGAACTAAAAAATACCTAACCCCACCCAAGTCCCCCAGGGCAGACCCGGGTGGGGGCATGGTAATTCAAGGGTAGTGCCAGATTAGCTTGGCGCCGACAGGCGCCAAGCTAATCTGGCACTACCCTTGAATTATCATGGTCGACGTATATATCCTGCTGTAGTGCGTCAGGGCTGAATGGGTTAAAAAACGTTTCTTCCTTTCTTCCTCTCATGGTTGCAAAATGGAAACAAAAATCAAATTTCAACACAAACTAAAAAGCTGTCGTTAAAAGAACAAAAACCAACAATTCTTTTGTTGAGTTTGAAACCTGTGGTTAAAACAGCAAAACGGCAACTCAAAACAAAGCCATCAATCTGAGCATTGTTCAAAAGAAATCAAAATGCATTTCTGGTTTAAAAGAAAACAAAACAAAATCCTTTTTGGAGTGGATGCATTGCAGTGAAATCGATATGCATAAGGCAGAAGACTGGATTTAGAAACAAAATGAAACGTTCTTTTCCTGTGCTTTGGCTGTCGGTAGCGGCTATTGTCGGTTCCTGCAGGAATCCTCACAACAAAAGCCGCTACCGACTGCCAAAGGGTTAATAACAGTATTTTCTTAACGGTAAGTGCGAAGATGAACGTTCGGCTGAACCCGGCGTTGAAGTTCCCCCTCTTATGCATGCAACCACCGGCACTATAAAACTGTACCAGAGTCTACATGCACAAGGGGGTTAAAAGATGAATTTGTGCGGAATTGTGGGGGTGGGGGGGGGGGGGGGGTTGATTGATTGATTGTACATTGCTTAACGTCCCGACAGCAACAAGGCTTTCTCAGGACGTGCCTGCACTGCTTGTGAAAAAAACAAACAACTAAACAGAACATTGAATGTATGTCGCCAGCCGGTCAAATACGTTACTAAGACCATTTAGCAACACACATCCAATATCAAGAGCTACAGGCAGTGCAGACAGTAGGGAGAGTTTTAAAAAAGGCAAATACAGGTGAATGGACCTCGGGTAGACAGAAACACATGCCCCAGAATAGAGAGAAAAACTCACCCTGTGGGGCTGACCAGGGTGACCCTGGGAACTAAAAAATACCTAACCCCACCCAAGTCCCCTAGGGCAAACCCGGGTGGGGGTTTGTGGGGGGGGGGGGGGGGAAGAGTGTGCGAGAGACAGAGAGAGTCCCTATCCTATACGTGAGCCTAAAATTATCATTAATTTTCATCAATTACTTACCACCAGCCATACTCAGTCGCGCTCACACCACACAAACATACATGCCATGCACATGCACGCACGCTCGTACACACACACACACACACACACACACACACACACACACACACACACACACACACACACACACACACACACACACACAAATGTATCTATTCTGGAACAAACAAGCTCCCACATTCACCGAGACTCAAAACCAACGCACATGTACATGTTTGAAAGAGACTGACTGCGGCACAGTCATCTCCTGCAGCTCCGCATGTCCTGTTTTACTGAATACATTATGCATATCCATGGAATTAAATAATTGCATGAGAAAATCAAAATCGACTCTTCGTTCAAGTCGACCAAGTAGTAAGTATTAAAATACGACGTCATCCTCTCTGCGACACTGGTTCACACACTCAAGTAATATATAATACAATGTGGTTTTTGCACACAAAGGGCGAAGTTTGCGAACGCACTTTAAGTTTATGTCTGTCATTTACTCAACCAGCAAATGCATCTGTAAGAGGCATAGATTATCACGAGCCCCTGCGACAGCAGGGGCTCATGAGAATCTATGCCTCTTGCTGTATGCGATTAGACCTCGAACTGATGTTACTATAAAAAGTCAGTCTCTCGAACATGCGTGGCTCCTCTTGCTAGCCCATAAACACACAATCACACATACTATTTGGCACAAAACACTCAGAAATGATTCACACAAGTTGTCATGGGGTTTTAAGACAGTTTCATCCAAAATCGTTTTCTTCATATGATGACTTATCCCTTTCTTTAAGTGGCACTGACACAAAGATGTTCGATTCCTAGACGTCTACAAATCTCACAGGTTTCATCTCCCACTGTCAATCTTTATGCACAGACAAAATTACAAACATTACAATTCAAATGACTACTTCTACGCTCAGCTGTGACGTAGATGCAAAACTGTCCGCTCAATGTAAGTCATAACACATCTGGACGGTAATCGTGTTCTGCAGTGAAAACATACAAATATGTTTGAAGCATAGAAAAATCTCCAAATCTTAAACATTTGTGAAAATTCGTCACCTGTGGTTGCGGAATACTCAACGTCACTCCGTTATGTTTCACAATCTGTAGAAAATCTCATCGCGTCTCAGTGTACGGGTGTAAATCCATATTATATACGTCAATTGGTACATACGAACTTTACACAGGCAGACAATATCACAAATGGTACTAGTGGGACTCCACTCCAAAAAGTCTTCAGTGATGTGTTAGAACCTGTATCTGCCTTGCAGAACTGTCATCATTTCGCCTTCAATGCCTTTAAATCTGCCAGTCGAGTTACTCAGCACAATTTACTGACCATGAATCGACCATGATAATTCAAGGGTAGTGCTTGATTAGCTTGGCACCTGGAAGGCGCCAAGCTAATCAGGCATTACCCATGAACTATCACGGCCGATCCACCTCTCGCAACTCTGAATTGGAAGGGATCAAGCACTGGAAGTCCATGCTTGGAACCCAACATGTCTTCTTCGAGTCCTGGTGCACATGTATATAGGCCTATTCGCTTAAGTTCCCATGGTATTTACTGACTGGATAGGTTTAGCGTATTTTAACTTGAGAGCAGTTTTATACCGTTCTTTCGGGCTTTTTTTTTTTTTTTTTTTTTTTTTTTTGTTGCACACGCTAGCAGTAGTAATGTACTTGTAAATTCACACTGCACATCAAAACACGCCACAGAGCCTGTGTAGTGTAATTTTGCAGTAGTCCTTCACGAAATCACGTCACATGTTTACGTCATAACTATAATGTTAAGTGTTCACCGGACGTAAAATTACTGCTAAGTTTTGCGAAGTTGAAGTTTTCTCAACACTGAAGTGTTAACTCACAGATCACAGAGATACACAATCAATGATGCAGATTAAAGATAAGTCCATCAAGCTCTGTTCTCACTCGATAAGCAGAGTTCTACACAATGACTGATGCGGTTTAAAATGGGTGTCAATACACAAATCAGTAGTGCACTGGCTGTCTCCCTCCATTCGCTACCGCTTATCAGCGGTTGCGAATGGAGGGAGACAACCAGTGTGACAAGAGGTCTACACAATCATGTCGTTGAAGGTGAGCTCGTCCATCTCTTTCCGAAAGTCCTCGGGGTTGATGACGTAACTACCAGAAGTAGTGCTGGTAGTTCTGTCATCGTCATCGTTCAAACTGGGCGAGCCCCACCGCTGGCGCCCGTTGACGTAGTCCGGGGACACAGGGGCAGGGGGGGGGGGGGTAGGGGAGCTCATGGGGGAGTTTTTCACGAGACTAGTGGCCATCCCGCCGTACCCTGCGTGGTACCTGGGGTACGAGTGAACAACACTCCTGTAACTGTTATTTCGCGGCTGTCCGAACGTGGACAAAGGTCTGTCCAGGTGGTGATCCGACTCCCGGTCGCTGTAGGAGTTGAGGGGAGGGGACGGAGGGGGTGGAAAATCGTCGTTTCTGTCCGTGGAGCTCTCCCCCCCAGGTACTGCAGGTTGCCGCTGAAGGTCACGTGGGGTGAAAGCTGGCGCCCGGGTCGCCCTGACCCCGCGTGGTACGTGTGGAAACTGCCGCGTGTTCCGCCGGGCTGACGTCCCCTGACCGCAAGTGGATCGGAACCGGCAGGGGAGGGTGACTGACACGCCGCGATGCCGTAGGTGTTCTGGCACAAAGCGGACCCATCTGAAAGAACAAAAGTCGGCATTATTAGGCTGCCGACAGCATCAACCACAATGACCTAATCTGATAATTCTGTTTGAATTTCCACCCCTTCATAAGAGGAGAGGGTGTGCTGGTCTGTGATTTTGGACCTTACACAGCACACATAACACCTAAGACCTATACCGTACTCGCAAGAGAAGCACATTCGCGTTAGCTCCTGCGCCATTCTGCTAGGGCCCACAGGCAGCTATGATCGCAACAATCTGACAATTAGCTGAAACTCAATTTCTACTATTATAATGCAACCGCTGATTCAAAATCTCCTTTTCAAAGCCTAAATGCAAAATGTATATAATATTTTATATGAAAATGGTGAAATATGGTCCAGAGCCTGCAATCTCAGTATGTGTAAAATCGTGCTAAAAAAAAAAAATCATTGACCTCATACACATTAAAATTGCATTAGGATATATATAACTGTACAGCTAAGGCAGCAAAAAACAAACAAACAAAAAAAACAAGAACAAAAAAACCAACTTATTTCTTGGTACTTTGTAAACGCAAAAGAAATTACACCATGTTACTCTTTTGCAAGGACACACGGCATGATGCAGATTCAGCCAGTCCTGGTGATCTAAGTTAAAGAAATGTGCACACTGAAAAACAAAAGGATTTCAACTTATGAATTCATCAAGTGTGCATGGGAAAACTGCGTGCTTCATTGTAGTCCAATTGTAGTCTAAGATCTACCCTCGTAAATCTACGGGGTAAACAATAATACGTAAATAAATCAGTAAACAGATCTGCTCACTAGAGCAACAAAATTATAAATGGAAAAAAGGAAAAGATATCTCTACTAATAAACTCAAAACCACATCATTTCTGCAAGATGCTGAGAGTAAGACTGACAATATAGAACACGGTCTGTATTTTAGTCATGCGCGGCCACGAAACAAGAAACGTTCATCGGGCTGAAAGTGGAACACCACGTGCTGGCGTGAACCCACAAATGACACCACAAAACTCCAGAAACACGCAAACAACAACACGCCATGCTTGTTTGCAAACATCGAAACACCGGCGCTTGCACAATCAGATGACTGGCTAACCAACTCCAAGCGAAATAGCGTCTGGGGCCGCCCACATGCGCAACACTCATACTTTTCTCCACCTGATGAGCAGGTTATTTCCGTGTAAAAGTAGATAAATGGAATCTATGCCTCTTGTATACGGATGCAGATGGTTCGGGAAGTTGTGTTTGGGACAGCCAGATGCGCTGGGATGTCTCGGGGGGCCTCAAAACACCCGACAAATGCTAAGAATCTGGTTCTGATATGGACATAAACAGCGACAGGGGAGCTAACGTCTTCCCACGGTACGTTCACAAAGGGACGGTTTACTTACACCATGAACTTTCTTGCACGGATTATCCTTCCGCCGATACCCAAAGGCAGAAAGCGGAAGTCGCTTGGAGCCCATTTAGAACTGATACACTAACATCATATAGATCGAACTTGATAATTCATGGATTCTAACAGAAACGCCTGGGCTTTCACAAGTCTGACCAAACTCACGGGGGAGATAACGGAGTCTGAGTGAAACTGACAATAAATCTACATCACGTGTTGTAAGCTGTTTCCTAACCATTACGCTTGACTTGCTACACCACCGTTCATTAACATACAGGCCTACTCCACCACCCCACCGTTTCCCACTAATCGTTTCTTGTGTGTTCGTTTCTCAAATGGTTGATTGATTGATTGTACATTGCTTAACGTCCCGACAGCAACAAGGCTTTCTCAGGACGTGCCTGCACTGCTTGTGAAAAAAGACCTAAACAGAACATTGAATGTATGTCGCCAGCCGGTCAAATACATTAAATAAACCTAACACAGGGGGCCTAAATAAAGCTAAGACCATTTAGCAACACACATCCAATATCAAGAGCTACAGGCAGTGCAGACAGTAGGGAGAGTTTTAAAAAGGCAAATACAGGTGAATGGACAAAGGGTAGACAGAAACACGTACATGCCCCAGAATAGAGAGAAAAACCCACCCTGTGGGGCTGACCAGGGTGACCCTGGGAACTAAAAAATACCTAACCCCACCCAAGTCCCCCAGGGCAGACCTGGGTGGGGTCGTTTCTCAAATGGGCAACCAGGGCAGGCTAGTGGACTGCGACAAATATAGTCTGGCGCTTTTACAACCTGAAGATTGCCAAGTGATTGCCTGTAACAACGCTATTCACATTCCGCAAGTTTGTAAGGAGGTGAAAAAGTTACCCAACTGTGATTTCCCCTCCCCTACTTAATATGCAGGGCTACCCGCCGCAGCAGCACGGTAGCAGTCAGAATAGTCCTGAACACACAACTTTCCCAACTGTCTCATGGACCTATGCCTCTTGCTTCTTGAGTCCAGCCTTGTTAAATTTACTTCTAACTCTTTTCCTCACTTGGAGAAACTCCAGGGGTTTTCGCGTGTGACTTAAACAGGGACAGCAAATCTGGTAAAGCCACAATCCAAACAGGACGCGCTTCCTGCCTGCCCAAGAGGCAAGAGCCCTAAAGTCAACGTCGTCATTTGTTACGGGGTTTCTTGTCAGGCGCGATACCTGACGCGAAATTCCGCCCGGATTGTGAATCAGAGACCTGTTTTGACAACTTTCGAGCATTAGGCGACCAGCCGGCAATACAAGCATTAGGTGACCATCCGCTTCCCTTAAAAGGGAGGGAGCTATTCATGACTAGTTCGATGAAGCGCGCTTTGGACAGTCACATGCCTAAACTCTAAACTCTTCCTAGGTCGGTGGAGCTACCATATCAACAAGATGCATAGATCTCATGAGAATCTGCGCCTCCTGCACCTAAGCTGAAAAACTGATATAGAGGTTTTGGACACTCAGTAAAACGCCAGCGCGTAGCTCTACCCCGCGAGACCGTTCCTTAATTCGTGCTGAATTCACTCTTAATCTGTTGGAGCAACAAACGTTAATGGACACTTAATGGACAAGCCTTTGCTGAAAGCCACGGCAGGGTTGTTTACTACTGTCGGCCGCCCATGAAAGCATCATTTAAAGTCTAGACTTTCAAACCGTACTGAGTTCCGAAATAAGAGTCGAATTTTCTTGAATACCTCCATCTTATAAATCATCCCTTAAGTACACTGGCGCACAGTTTCAGCTTGTCTGCTAAAGTCTATGAATACGTCATGGGAGACGGATCAACATTTCGATGCATAAGGTAACAACCCACAGATTAGCACATACAACAGGGCTATGTTTGATTCAGATGGGAACTTTCTCCGTGATCCATCAAAAGATTGATTGTACATTGCTTAACGTCCCGACAGCAACAAGGCTTTCTCAGGACGTGCCTGCACTGCTTGTGAAAAAAAAAAAAAAAACCTAAACAGAACATTGAATGTATGTTGCCAGCCGGTCAAATACATTAAATAAACCTAACACAGGGGGCCTAAATAAAGCTAAGACCATTTAGCAACACACATCCAATATCAAGAGCTACAGGCAGTGCATACAGTAGGGAGAGTTTTAAAAAGGCAAATACAGGTGAATGGACCAAGGGTAGACAGAAACACATGCCCCAGAATAGAGAGAAAAACTCACCCTGTGGGGCTGACCAGGGTGACCCTGGGAACTAAAAAGTACCTAACCCCACCCAAGTCCCCCAGGGCAGACCCGGGTGGGGGGATCCATCAAAAGCCGCGCTCGCCGAGACCTAACTGAAACAGGCGCTAATTGTTTGATAAAGAGTTCTTTTATCGTCTGTCAGAATGGCTTCACAAAAAAAAAGAAAAAAAAAGCCGATGAAACTACACTTACTCATACCTCACTTCATGTGACTCTTCCAATTCGAACGTCATCTACGGCAAATGGACACAGTCAGTTCATGGGTGGTAGATGGGGAACGTTGCACGAGTGAATTTTAATCCTACACAAGACTAACTTTAATCCTGCGCAAGCCACAAAGCATTGCCATGGTCTCCGCTACAGCGGAGCACCTTGCTTAGTGGTTTGAGCAGGAATGGATTTAACTTATTGTGCCCGAGGTAAGAAATACCTAGAGTTATCATCTGAGGACTGCATTAGCAATTCAGGAGACAGATCGACCATGATAGTTCAAGGGTAGTGGCAGAATAGCTTGGCGCTTAGCTATTCTGCCACCACCCTTGAACTATCATGGTCGAGCCATATCTTGCTGTGGTGTGTGTAACGCACGCAGACTCGCCCACAGTCGTACGCACAGACTCTCACGCAACAGACGCAAACACCGCCACTGACTCAGACGGGCGCATTCATGCGGTAAAACACAACACACGGGCTCCCTTTCTAAAGTAACCTTTATACACTATAAATGAAAAAAGAATAACTTAAATGACTATCAACTATATACAATGTTCTACTATCACACCACACACGTATCACAGTATCTTTGCCAGGCTAGGTCTTAGTCTCACATTGCCTCCAACCTGTTTGATGTTGTTGTCTGGTTACGTTGGTCCTTCTCACGTCTAGGCGTGAAAGTCCTTCCTCGTACGCGTATTGCCGTCCTGTCTCTTTGGGCACGGACGTCCTGCTTCTCGTACGGTACCACTCAGTTCTCGCTTGGACTTGGGTAACTTGGTTCCCAGTCAGACTCACTCTCAGAAGAGCTGGAGGGATGACCTCTCGTAGGTCCCACCTGCAACTCGACGTCTCGGCGTCTGTCTTCCACTCTCTTACAAGAACTCTGAAATCTAGGCTTCAGAGTCTTGGACTGCGGGCTAGCTAACTCGAACACAACCGTTCCATACGATAAGACAGCCCGCAATAACCAAACTAGACCTCTGACAGTCACAGCTTCCGCCTAGAACTCACTAAACAGAACTCACTAAATAAACCCGTGCTAACCATGTCTTACAGATTTCACGTGCGTCTAAACACCACACGGACTTTCGGCAACAAACCGTTAACAAAAACCGTACCGTACTAATCCTATTCGTTAACAAAAACCGTACCGTACTAATCCTACTCGTTAACAGAAACCGTACCGTACTAATCCTACTGTGTGAGCACTATGCACGAGCATAGAGCTTCATCACAGTGTGTCACGGGCAGAATGAGTTAAGCTCACTAGTGCAACTGGCCCACGATGGCCAGGCCGCCTGCTTTCTGGCCATTTTTGTCCCATGTCTACCGTTGCTGGTCTAAGAGAAACCTCAAACATTTGCTGGCCTAAGACACGAACAGACAGACGGACGTACGTAGGACAAACAGACAAAGAAATAAGAAACAAGAAACGCTCTTCGGAATAACCAGGGCGAAATAAATTGTCATTGCTATTTTAAAAGCGTGTTTCTTTATGCCGTGTTTCTTTCGTGCAACTTACAGGCTTGACAGTCTGGACTGAACGGATTTCTGAATGAAGGGAGACAGACAGACAGACAGTCAACTTGAATGTGTATATACGTACCAAATCGATGCGCTTTTCTGTTGGACTCTAACGTGGACAGTGTATTTCCGGATCTGGAGCTGGTGTTGAGAGAGTCCACGCCCTCGTTTATAGAAAATCTGACCTCCTTCTTCTTGTTCTTGCCGTTACTGCTGGCCGAGTCATGGCTGCCCGTGCTGGTGTCGCTGGAAGTCATGATGAAGACGTCCTGGTTCTTCAAGTGGAACATCTTCTCCTTGGCTTTGGACAGGGCGCGGCGCTGCTGCTTCTCACGGTCGATGCGACGGATGAGGCAGATGGTGACAACGGCGATGACGGCAGGGACGCAGACCAGGATGATGACGATGACGATGTTCTGGTCCATCTTGTCAGTGTGGGCGGCCAGAGTTCCGTTACCAGAGCTAATCACCACCTGCAACTCGGCGTTGTGGAATGTCGGGGGGTTGCCGCCGTCCTGCGCCGTGATCTCCAGGTGGTGGATCTTGACGTCAGAGGGCAGGATGGTGCGGGCCAGGCGCAGTCCCCCGCTCACCTGGTGCAGGTCAAACAAGTGAGTGTCGTCTCCGTTGGCGATGAAGAACTTAATCTTGCCGAACACTCCATCGTCAGCGTCTGTGGTGATGATGGTGGTGAGCAGCTGGCCCACGGGGGTGCCGTAGGTAACTGTGATGGTGTTGTTGGTGGGAGTGGGGAAGTGGATGACGGGCGGGTTGTCGTTGTCGTCCAGCACCTGCACCGTCACGTTGGCCACGTCATAGAACAGCGCCACTTGCGGGTCCTGCACTTTCACCTGCAGCTTGTACACCTGGCGCACCTCGCGGTCAAACATGGCGCGGGACTTGAGCACCCCCGTGTCAGGCTCTATAGCGAAGTACTCGGCATCCCCTACGCCGGTCACGATGGAAAAGCGCATGATGGCGTTACTGGCGCTGTCTGCGTCGCGTGCCGACACCTCGCCCACCCGCGTGCCCACGGGCTGCTTCTCCAGGATGTAGCAGTCGAAGAGCGAGCGGGTGAAGTAGGGCTTCTCGTCGTTCTGGTCCTCCACCTCAATCACCACGGTCACGGTCGAGCTCAGTCGAGGCGAACCTCGGTCTGACGCCCGCACCTGGAATGACCGCTGCGCCCCGTCTTCCCGGTTGAGCGGCGTCAGCACGGCGATGACGCCCGTGCGCGGGTCCACAAAGAATTGGTCGGTCACGCCCGGTGCGTCCTCCAGCCCGTACTCCACCTCGCCCCCAGCCCCTGTGTCGTAGTCCACGGCAGACACCTGCAGCAGCGGGACATTATCGTCATTATTAACCCCTTCCCTGTCACTGCAGGAATACTTTGTTTCTGAAATCATCGTTCATTCAATGGCCAAGAGCTACTACCGTCCAAGAAACATGGGTACAAATGGGATTCAACAAGAGACATAGAATGCGGGGGCTCATGAAGATCCATGTCTCTTGCAGTCGGAACGTGTTCACTCTATCTCGGCAATGAAGAGGCTCAATAATAATAATAATAGTAATAATAATAATAACTGTCCTACTTTTCTTCTTCTACATTATCTTCTGTAGGTTTCCCTTTTTTTCTTACACCCGGTGTCAACTGTATGAAATGCATCTCAAGAATTAACATGAACAGTTACAGCGTCAGCGGGGTGCAGACAATGAGATTTAAACTCAAATTTCCAGCGGTAATATTTTTGCAAAATCCATTGTGAGAGAGAGAGAGAGAGAGAGAGAGAGAGAGAGAGAGAGAGAGAGAGAGAGAGAGAGAGAGAGAGAGAGAGAGAGAGAGAGAGAGAGAGAGAGAGAGAGATGATGATAAATGCACGTCAGCCATCTGCGGCCTAAACTACCGGCCCTGGCCTTTATTAAGTGCACAGATGTTTTCTCTTCTCTTTTGTTCTCTTCTTCCTTCCTGACCGAGCGGTCTTCACAAACCCTTCTGACATAACGGGGCGATCACCAACCACCATCCATCTACAAGAGACATCTCTTGTAGATGGATGGAGGTGGGTGATGATTGATTGATTGATTGTACATTGCTTAACGTCCCGACAGCAACAAGGCTTTCTCAGGACGTGCCTGCACTGCTTGTGAAAAAAAAAAAATAAAATAAACAGAACATTGAATGTATGTCGCCAGCCGGTCAAATACATTAAATAAACCTAACACATGGGGCCTAAATAAAGCTAAGACCATTTAGCAACACACATCCAATATCAAGAGCTACAGGCAGTGCAGACAGTAGGGAGAGTTTTAAAAAGGCAAATACAGGTGAATGGACAAAGGGTAGACAGCAAATACAGGTGAATGGACAAAGGGTAGACAGAAACACATGCCCCAAAATAGAGAGAAAAACCCACACTGTGGGGAGGTGGGTGATGGATGGAGGAGGAGATGGATGGAGGAGGAGACGGATGGAGGAGGGAGCCCTGGGGGTTCATGAGAATCTATGCCTCTTGCCGGCAGACAATGGACGCAGAAAGAGATAATGAATGACCTGTAACACTGACTGTCCGCCAGGCGAGTTCTCCACTACACTGCCGCTGTAGGTCTTCTGTGAGAAGGCTGGCGGGTTGTCGTTCACGTCCTTCACGTACACCGTGAACCGCGTGCTGTTGGAGAGGGCGGGATCGCCGTTATCCGTGCACACGATGCTCACGTCTACGCGGGGGTGCGTCTCACGATCTAACGGCTCCTTCAGCAGCACCTGCAAATTCAAAACCAAAATACTTTACTGTGGCACTAAAATGTGACATTTTTTTTTCATCGACTCCAGGGAAGCTGGCTGTTACGTGGTAGAATCGTGGTCGTAGAATGATACTACACCAGACGCACACACGTAGAGTTCTTGTAAATAAACCTCCGTTCAGCTGCAGTCCGTCACACGTGGCTTAAGGATGTAGACAATACTGGAGTAACAGTTCCAACAATATTTTATTACAGCGATGCGATCTCCACGAAATGCGTTCACAATTTCACCAACAATAGTACAAAGTCTTCTCAGCTTTGACACAAAGCGTCTCTCATATAATGTACATCAGCATTCACTGCAGATCTCCGTTACTGACAATGAAGCACGATATCTTGCATAACGCTCTCTCAATATCAAAGCGTTTTACGATACAATGCAATTATACAACTGGACACTGTACCGACGCTGTTACATCGCAATTCTACAACTGAACAATGTACAGACTCTGTTACATTGCAATCCTACGACTGAACAATGTACCCAGGTGCTTCCTAGCAAGACTCTTTTATAGTGGTATGTTTTGTAGAAACATCAAGCACAATCGAACACCACCACAAATCAAAACAAAACACGTATCTAAAACTCAAAGGTGCATTCCCACTGAATATTCTGTAAATATCTGGCTACGATCTTCAACGTCTAAGTTTAGGAAAAACTGCGGCGCGCGATGGCGTCACACAAAAGTTGGCCAGACAGATTACGACCTTGCACGCCCAAAAAGAGGTAAACATGCGAACAGTGCAATAGCACCGAAAGCCAAGCGACACGCTCATAGTAAACAAATGAATCCTCGTGAGGCTTCTAAACCTTTCGTGACTCAACTCCGTGCGGCAACAGATAATCCACACCGCACTATTCATAAACGAAAGTGAAATTCTCTGAAAAGGTACGTAATTAGAAATCGTGATAGCTCAAACAAAACGTCGGGTCGTTACCTACGATACATGCATGCACGCTCTAACAGAACAACACAACCACAATCGTAACACTGGCTAAGTCAGGTGGTAACGTATTGGGATCTCGTCCGTGAAGTCGCGGGTTCGAACTCAGCTGGGGTCAACATGTTCAAACCCGCTGCTGTGCACCGTCTTTGAAATCAACTTTGTGGTGGCAAACAATGTTAAGTCCTAAACTTTTTCCCCCGACGAGTCCGCCTGCTGCCAGGAAGTGACCCGGTCACTGTCGAAACACAAGCTACACCTACATGCAACAGACACAGATTCTCGTGACACCACTGGAAGGTCGACTGCTCCTGCTGGCTTCATCTACATCCGCACGCTCGCAGGTGCAAAAGATAAACACTACAAGAACAGGCAAAACAACACATCGGACGCATGCATACAGGAACTGGTGAAGACTTTAACTCATTCTACCCCAACACCGAAATCCTCACATTTTGCCGTAGTACTCTGGAGACTGCATTGGAGTGCAGGACACAGATCGACCATGATAGTTCAAGGGTGGTGCCAGAATAGCTTGGCGCCCATAGGCGCCAAGCTATTCTGGCACCACCCTTGAACTATCATGGTCGATCCATATCTGGCTGTGGTGTGTCTGGGGGTAGAATGAGTTAACTCATTCGAGACGTTCCGCCTCCGGATACGCGGCCTTAAGCCGCGTATCCAGAGGCGGCACGTCTCGAATGCGTTAATTCAATTTCAGGAGCAGTCACAGCTGAATGGGTAAATAAACATAGGTATAAACATCCCCAGGTCAGTCCTCGGGCCCACGACGGCTGCAGTGGGTCCGAAGACGTTTAGCTACTGGGGTCCTAAACATTGTAAGGCAAAGCAGTCCGGCCGCTCCCCTCTCGCCCTTCCACACACACCTTGTACATGTTGTTGATGTTCTCGTTGTACTTTTGTAGGGAGAAGTAGGGAGCGTTCATGCTACAGATGACCAGCCCGTTACGCCCGCTGTCCCGGTCCGTGGCCGACACGTGCGCGATGAACTTGCCCACGGGCTCGGCCTCCGAGATGTTGGTGCCGTCGGGCGCTAGGTTGATGCTGATCTGCGGTGCATTGTCGTTGACGTCGGCTACGTTGACGGTGACGACGGCGTCGCTGTACAGCTGGGGGGAGCCCTTGTCGCGCGCCTCCACCACGAAGGCGAAGACGGTGTCTCCCTCGTAGTCCAGGGGCGCGCGGGCAAAGATCTCCCCCGACACGTCGTCCACCAGTATGTGAGTCTTCACGCGCTCGGACACGCGCGAACTCAACACGTACGTCAGTTCCGCGTTCTGACCCACGTCACGGTCACGTGCCTGCACCTGTGACAAGTGAAATGAATGAATGAATGAATGAATGAGTCAACGGACGGACGGATGGACAGATGGACGGATGGATGGACGAAAGGAATGAACGAATGGAGGAATGAAAATAATGATGCAGGGCGGAATGAACGAACGGACGAACGAACAAATGAATAACTCATCCTTTAATCCTATAGTTCAGACCAAAGCTTCCACTGGCTTTTTGCAAAACTGAGCTATGTTGTGTAGGCTGCTTGACTTTGGTTAGTTATTTAGTTATTTGGGTTTAACGCCGAGCAGGCGACTAAGGCATCTGCTTGACTTTGGGTTGAATGGTCTGTCTGTGGGTTAAATTTGGGAGCATTTTCTATCAGCGAAACCCCCTGTCCATGTAGCTCAATGTCCATGTGCCTCTCTCATTCATTCACTCAATTCGTGAATAAAATCAATCAATAGATGAACCAAATCATACATCCATTAACCACTTCACTGCCCGAGAAAACGTGAACAAAATCTAACTGCAAGAGGCATAGATCCTCATGAGCCCCGGCGACTGCGGGGGCTTATGAGGATCTATGCTTCTTGCTCGGACCGCTTTTCGTCCATGTTCTTTGGTCGTTCAGCGAACAGATTTCAGAAGCATGTTGGCAGTGAGGGGATTAATCACTCAATGCACGACCCTACCTTGAGCAGCGGGAGGTTTGTCTGGTGGTTCTCCAGGATGGTCACGCTGTAGGTGGGCTGCAGAAACTCGGGGTCGTTGTCGTTGACGTCCGTTACGGTGATGTTGACGGCCAGCGTGCCCGTCCTCTGGGGGAACCCCCCGTCCATCACCACCACCCCGAGCTCGTACAGGTCACGTGACTCGCGGTCCAGCTGCTTCAGGATGACGATACCCAGGTCTGTCGATCCGTCCGGGTTGCTGATGACGCTGAGGTTAAACATGTCCGAGGGCTGGATCAGGCGGTAGGACTTGACGCCGTTATTGTCGCCGGTGTCGGGGTCGACGGCACCGCTGGTGTGCAGCACGTGAAAAGGCGGCACGGACTCCGGCACGCTGAGAGTGACGGCGGGCTGGGGGAAGGCGGGGGCGTTGTCGTTGATGTCCGTGATGTTGATGATGGCGTCCCAGATGCGGAAGAGGTCGACATTGGTGCCCTGCTGGTACACGGCCACTTTCAGCGGTATCTGGCACAGTTTGAGGCGCGGACACACCTCCTCCCTGTCAATGGTGGCCGTGGTGGAGATGGTGCTGCTGGTGTCGTTGATGGTGAAGAATGAGATACGCGTGTCGCGGGACGCCATGATGGCGTACTTGAGTCCCTTGGCCACGTCCTGCTGGTTGATGTCGGACTGCAGCAGCATGTCGCGCTCCATGTTACCCACGTACTGGCTGCCCAGCTGCTCCTCGCGGAACTGGTACGTCACGCCGGCGCCATTAGTCAACGGCAACATTAGTGTCACACACACCAACACCACGCCGGCAACACTCACAGTATGGGGCACACTGGTTGTCTCTCTCATTCTTCTATGCACACTGGTTCCCTCCCTCAATCCGCTACGCTGTCGCGTAGCGGATCGATGAAGGTAACCAGTATGCGTGTGGGGCGCTCCCGTCGTCATGTTCACCACTCTTTTACACATGCCAACAACTACTTTCTTTAATGCCAATGCACACAACAGCAGGCATACCCTATCCTGTGTTTCCAATGCTGCACGCTTGTCTTGTGATGTCAGATAGGGCAGCTCCAACGTGGATCATTGTTTATGGTACTTGCGTTGGTTTCGCCTGCGACTGCTGATAACTCAAAAAAAAAAACCACAGTTCACTCCTGTGTATTTTGCTGCAATTCTTTACTAGATTGCACGATAAAGCACGGAGCAGGAATGCACCATGTTCCTATCACATAGCATCACTGTTCCCATCACAAACATCGGAAGTGTGTCAACTGTCCCAGATTCCCCGTGTCCCTGACAGTGTTTGTAGCTTGGTCTGTCGCCAATCCGATCTGCGGAGGATCAAATGTCCGGCAGGACAACAGTCGCTAAGGATGCCTGCACTTATAGAGGATTTGATAGCTCCACACTCCTCTCCTGTAATTTGGGGGGTCGGGGACACACTGAGAGTGAGAGACTCGGGCAGTGACAGTTGTGCGCTGAGCACTGAGTGATGTCCAGCGGCGCAAGCAATCGGTTCAATAAACCACTGGCCAGTTCAATCCGCCAAAGGGCCACAGGCCAGTTCAATCCGCCAAAGGGCCACTGTCCATTAGCCACTGAAATAAGATCCCGCAACGCCAGACCAGGTCAGGCTAGGAGCCACTGTCCATGGCCAGTAGCCACTGAAGTCAGATACTGTACGCGACTGCAGCCTGCTTCACGACTGCCCGCTGTCCACGAGCCAGTGATCAGTGTCCAGCGACCACACGCGGAGGGCTATGGGTCCTCAAGTGTCTTCCCCGCCATAACGTAAAAGCGCGCGCTAAGTTGCCGGCCCTATGTCATCCGATGCTTAGGCCGCTTCTGAAACACGGAGAGAGGAAAACAAATCAGGCAAGCCGATTACAGTCTCACCACCAAATGTAAATGATGCCAATTCTCGCCAGCAAGAGGCACAGATTGTAATGAGCCCCTGCAGTCGCAGGGGCTCATGAGAATCTGTGCCTCTTGCTGACGGATTATGTGAAAAGGTGATATCTGTAACAAGAGACAGACGCTCAGTATGCAAGGTCTAAATAAATCAGGCCTTCACAAGCAGCAAGCAGAAATTCACTTCAGCCCCAGCCGATGCAGGGACTCATGAGAATACGTGCATTTCGCGGAGTGGATCAGTGAGAGGATCAGACTGTAACAAGAGACACGGGTTCTTAACCCTTTGGCTGTCAGGAGCGCGCTTAGTCGAGGTGGTTCTTGTGCTAAACGCGCTACCAACAGCAAAAGGTTCTATTCAACAAAGAAGGTTTGTGATGACGTGGATCATGAAATAGTACATATAAAGTATAAACAGTAAAGTTATTAAACAAACGTTAAAGCTGCTGCTCGCAATAACAATCAGTGCAAGGGGGCTTAACCCTTCTAGCCCCAAGGTCCCATTTCTCAGATTTTGGAGACGTTGCCTAATGACTATGTACCAGATGCAGGAGATGGATTGACCATGATAATTCAAGGGTAGTGCCAGATTAGCTTGGCGCCTTCCATCTTCTGCTGTAGGGACTCTGGGCTAAATATGAATTAACCAGTCCGTCAGACGCCGATCTTTACGAGCAACAGGTATAGATTTCTCATGAGCTCCTACGGGGGTACAGAAGTGTATGTAAATTTACGTTTGTTGCATATAAAAATGCTCTCTAAGTATCTGTTGATCAATTTTCGTATTACTGGGCCCCGAGCAGGTTGACGTGAAATCTGAATTTTAACCCTTTCACTGCCGAGAAAATATAACTCAACACGGCAGCAAAATGGTATAGATCCTCATGTGCCCCCTCTGTTGCTTGGGCTCATGAGGATCTATGCTTCTTGCTTAAGTCAATTTGTATCCATGTTTCTTTGATGGCTTTTTTTTTTGGTGTTGAATAAACAACGATTTTTTTTAAAAATCTGCGTCCACTGGCAGTGAAGGGGTTAAACCAAATGATACAATCACTCTGATTTGATGTCATGAATACATTAACAATCACCTAAGGGCTAAATTAAGAATACAATTTGCATAAAGTTGTAAAATTTACATACATAAAAATATACACACTTCAAGCAAACTTACGATACTCGTAAAAACATGTTTCACATAAAACCACATAATGCAATAAAGATAATGATATTCCGGTTGCAAACAACAAATAATACGATAAACATTCATTTAAAAAAAGTTACAGACAAGTGTAATACAGTGTATATATGAAACAAACATAATGTGTTCTCCAAGAGAAAACGACTGACCAGCTGCCGTACAGTGGTGACACCCCTTTCCAACCCTTCGCGGCCAAAGGGCACGGTAGCCCATTGGAACTAAAGTCCAGGATTGATCACTAACTGCTGTTTTCACAACGTATCGACAATCACTGTCGGCTCTCACACTGCCCCAGCACCTGTTGTCCACAATGCCCGCACAGACGTAGAAATGACAAGAAATACACTGAGTGTATATAGCGATCGCCTGAACCTGTACAGATGTCATCATCATCATCATCATCAGTCCCTTGCCCGAAATGGGTGTTGGGGGGGACTGAAAGTCAGCAGCAACAGACAGTGCTCTCCACCGAGTTCTATTTTGGGCGGTGGCAAGCAAGTCTGGCATCTCGAGTTCGGTCCATTTTTTTATGTTTGCGACCCAACTCTTTCTCTGACGACCTCGCCGACGACTTCCTTCAAGAGTGCCTTGGAGGATAGTCTTGGACAAGATGTTGTGTCGGGTCACGTGGCCAAACCAAGCAAGCTTGCGCCGTTTCACGGTTGCCAGAAGGGGTTCATGTGGGCTCACCAGGGAAGTGACGTACATACGTAGAAAATGACAAAAAAAGTGTACAGACGTAGAAAATGACAAAAAAATAAAATGAGAGTATTCACGCCCGTTAAAATCTGTAAAGAAGTAGAAAATGACAGGAAAAAGACAATAAGTGTATTTCGCGTCAGCAAGAGTCCATGTAGTATTAAAAAAGGGACAAGAAATGCTATGAGTGTATTTCTTTTCCATAGAAGATTTTAAAGGAACAGAAAATGACAAAAAAATGTTATAGCACTGGTGAGTTAAAACCCCTTCACATGCCCACTACAAGCTTCCTTCATAACGTAGCAACGTTTGTAAGCTCATCACACATTCAAATCCGCAAAACTTAAATTTACTGACGCTAACCTGCCGAAATCTGTAGTTAGCATGAGGCACAGATCCTCATGAGCCCCCGCATATGCGGACTCTTGCTGAAGTAAGAACCGAACGCAACACTGCCCCAGTGTGGCTAAGTCAATATTGGTCCATCAGCTCTCTAAAAGCTACGACCTTGATGCGCTGACGGCAATCTGGTCATCTGAAAGACCACTACGTTATATTTCTGTGTGACCCTCTTGCAAGATCTTACAGCAGGAGATGGGTCGATCATTCTCTTGCTTACATTAAGCTGGCTTCGAAGAATCAGAAGCTGTTCTGTAGTGGGCGCCTCTTCCAGAGTGCGTGTTATTTCCACTATGAAAACATAACATACGTATAAATGCACCTAAAAGTGAGCCATATGAGAGAAATAGATATATATATATATATATATATATATATATATATATATATATATATATATATATATATATATATATATATATATATATATATATATATATATAAATGAAGGAGATCATTGTTATCAGGAGGCATAGATTCTCATGAGTCCCTGCGTCGCAGGGGCTCATGAGAATCTATGCCCCTTGCAGATGGATGTGGCCTGTTGAGTCAGTGACTGATTAAGTCTACCTGCAATATATGGGGTCCACCTTTTCACAGACGAGAGCGCACGGCCAAAAGGTCGATTCTAATTTGGATAAATGGGTCCAGGTAGGCGACCAATGGGGCATGAAAGGGGGCAGCTGGACCCCCTCTTGGCTTGACTTCGCAAACGAAGATTTTATAGGAGTTGCCCACGACGTCTGCAGGCTTGTTCGTGGCTGCGGAGGCCAATCCGAGACAGGCAGGTTCGACCGCAGTGGCTGCAGGGTATCACCCGACCGTGTTATTGGGATCTTTTAATCCTAGCTTTCTATGCATGGGCCTCATAAGCCGATATAAGGGGAGTTTGACTCGCTTGGCTGCAAAGAGGTACACCGGTCGAGGTCACAAACAATCTCAATAACCACTGAACAAGTACACACGAGAAACATGACGTCAATCATACCACTCTCGCATGCAAGCGGCATAACAGACATAATCAAGGTTCTTTTGGTTTTACTACGTATATATAAAATGTTACATTGGTTAATAATAAATGGTTTGCTCACCTCTCACGTGCATACAGAATACGACGACCCATGGTGGTCAAACGGCCCATCCCAGCACCCAAGTTGGTGCCAGGAGGGAGAACAGTCCTAACATCACATTTCAGAGTCAGTGTGCTGTCTCGAGGGTGCCACAACGTGTCACTTCAGGAACGGATCCCCTTGAAACGCACACCGACCATTCTTTATATACATTTCTAATTACTTCAAGTTACATGTGTCCTTAACCAAAAGTCCTGCGTCATTGCTTCTTCCACTCGACCGACCTTTCATACTCTTATGTGGACACGACCAAAAGTCTTGAGTCAGAGTTTCCACTCGACCAACCTTTCCTTGTTTGGACACCCGTGCCACCCGATTCTTAGATAACCAGTATCCCCCACGTGGCCGTGTTTTTCTGGGTCAAGCCTTGTGGTTCACGATTATAACTCCGTTTCGATCACTACCTCGTACCTGGACTTCGATCCCACATTTTAACCCTTATCATCCCTATTAACCCTAGCTATCATAATTGTCACGCTGTGACAAGGGGAAGGTATGGCCACGGTTCTGAGCTGCGGCATCTCTGTTTTTTCTCCTGAGCCGCTTGTCCTTAACGCTAGCTCTGTGAGAGTCCTCAAAGGAGACAGCTGCCTTGTAAATGGTGGAGCGCCAGGTGTCACGGTCCGCAGCAAGCGAAGACCACTGGTGGTGGTCGATTTGGCAGGCACTAAGTGACTTCTTGAGACAGTCTTTGTATCTCTTCTTTGGTGCCCCTCTGTCACGGTGTCCAGTAGCAAGCTCGCCGAACAGGGTGATCTTTGGTAGGCGATGATCCTCCATCCTGGAGACATGCCCCGCCCAGCGGAGCTGTGTCCGCAGCAGCAAAGCCTCGATGCTCACAGTTTCAGCCTGTTCAAAGACCTCGACGTTGGTGACATAGTCACTCCAGTGAATGCCCAGGATGGTACGCAGGCAGCGCTGGTGGAAGCGTTCGAGGAGTCGTAGTTGGCTGCGGTAGAGGGCCCAGGACTCGGAACCATACAGCAGGGTGGTGAGGACCACAGCTCTGTACACGCTGATCTTGGTGCCTGTTTTCAGCTGTTGATTGTGCCACACCCGCTTGAAAAGTCGCCCGAAAGTGCTGTTCGCTTTTGCCAGCCTGCTGTCAAGCTCCTTGTCCAGCTTGGCGTCCGACGTGATAATGCAGCCAAGGTAAGTAAACTGGTGCACTGACTTTAGTTCAGACTCGCCAATGGTGATGTGAGGAGGGCGATACACTGTCTTGGGTGCCGGCTGATGGAGGACCTGTCTTTTTCAGACTGACCTCGAGTCCAAAGCGCTGGGCAGCATCTGCGAAGCAAGACGTGATGCGCTGCAGGGCTCTCTCTGTGTGTGCAACGAGGGCAGCATCAGCAGCAAAAAGCAGCTCACGAATCAGTTGCTCTAGGGTTTTCGTGTGGGCCTGCAGTCGTCTGAGGTTGAACAGGCTGCCATCGAGACGATACCTGATGTACACTGCATCGTCATCATCGAGGTCCACTGTGGCCTGCTTCAACATCATGTTAAAAAAGATGGTGAAGAGGGTCGGTGCCAGCACGCAGCCCTGCTTTATGCCGTTGAGAATAGGGAATGGTTCTGAGAGGTCATTGTTGAGTCTGACCTGGCCTTGCTGGTCCTCGAGTAGCTGGACAATCATGTTGAGGAACTTTGGGGGACAGCCGAGTCGCTCCAGGATCTGCCACATGCCTTGCCTGCTCACAGTGTCGAACGCTTTTGTTAGGTCGACAAATGTTACGTACAGCCCTTTGTTCTGCTCGCGGCACTTCTCCTGTAGCTGTCTCAGCACAAAGACCATATCGGTGGTGCTCCTGTTTGCTCTGAAGCCACACTGGCCCTCTGGGAGTTGGTCTTCAGCGATGGCAGGTACCAGCCGATTCAGGAGCAGCCTTGCAAGGATTTTCCCAGCAATGGACAGCAGGGTAATTCCCCGATAGTTGGAACAGTCAGACTTCTCGCCTTTGTTCTTGTACAGGGTGATAACGACTGCATCACGGATATCTTTTGGTAGTGTTCCTTTCTCCCAGCCGCAGAGAAAGAGGTCATGGAGCTTGTTGTGCAGTGCTGTGCCTCCATGTTTCCAGATCTCTGGCGGTATTCCATCAATGCCTGCTGCTTTGCCACTCTTGAGCTGGTGGATGGCTGTGAGGGTCTCTTCAGCGGTGGGCGGTTCGTCCAATTCAACCTTTACTGGGAGGTGTGGGATTTGTAGGACGACTGCTTCTTGAACAGTGCGCTCAGCGCTGAAGAGGCTCTGAAAGTATTCCGACCAGCGGTTCAAGATGGAGGTATTATCTGTGAGGAGTGCCTGGCCATTCGCGCTTCGCAGGGGACTTTGTACCAGGTGCCTGGGGCCATACACTGCTTTCAGTGCTTCGTAGAAGCCCCTGTAGTCACCATTGTCAGCGCAAAGCTGGGTCCTCTGTGCAAGTCTGGTCCACCACTCATTCTGGAGATCTCTCAGCTTGCGCTGGAGACTGCTGCAGACGAGGCGGAAGGCAGACTTCTTCACAGGGCAGGAAGGCTGGGCTAGGTGGGCCTGATGGGCGGCTCTTTTTTTTTGCTAGGTGTTCCTGGATCTCTACATCGTTTTCGTCAAACCAGTCTTTGTTCTTCTTTCTGGCGAAACCCAAGACTTCTGCAGAGGATTTTGCAATAGCAGTTTTCAGTTGTTCCCAAAGTGTTTCAGGGGAGGAGTCTACTGGGTCCGCTGTGTCTTTGAGCCTGCGCTGTAAATCTGTCTGAAAGGCAGCTTTCACATCGTCACGCTGAAGGCTGGTAACATCAAGCTTTTTCTTGGGGGGCCCCCATTTCTTGGGTTTTGGCTTGAAGTGGAGCCTGAGTTTGCAGCGAACAAGGCGGTGGTCAGTGTGGCACTCTGCGCTGGGCATCACTCTGGTGAGGAGGACGTCACTGCGGTCCCTCTGACGCACTAGGACATAGTCGATAAGGTGCCAGTGTTTGGAGCGAGGATGCATCCAGGTGGTCTTTCGACTGTCCTTTTGCTGAAAAGTAGTGTTGGTGATGACCAGTTGCTGCTCCGCACAGAACTCCAACAGTAGGCGGCCATTGTCATTGCAGTTCCCCACGCCATGCTTGCCGAGGACTCCTTTCCAGGCTTCAGAGTCCTGGCCCACTCTGGCGTTGAAGTCGCCAAGGATGATGACTTTGTCGTCTGCAGGAGTACTCTGTAGGAGGCTGCGCAGGTCAGTGTAAAACTTGTCCTTTTCAGCAGGCTCTGCCAGGAGGGTTGGGGAGTACACACTGAGAAGGGTGACGTGTTGCTGGTGTCTCAGTGGGAGGCGCATGGACATGATGCGGTCTGAGTGGCCCGTTGGTAGGTTTTCCAGCTTAGTCGCAATGGATGTCTTGACCATGAAACCCATGCCTGAGAGCCGTCTTTCTGATGCAGTCCTGCCTGACCAGTAGAGGGTGTACCCAGCACCAAGTTCTTGGAGGCTGCCTTCGTCCGGAAGGCGTACTTCGCTGAGCGCGGCGATGTCAATGTTTAACCTCCGCAATTCATGGGCAATGAGGGCGGAGCGACGTTCAGGGCGTCCGCTGTCTGCTTTGTCGAGCATGGTTCGGATGTTCCAGCATGCTACGTTGAGTCCGGTCGTGGTCGTCATGAGAGTGGATCCGTTATTCTTTCTTGTTTTTTGACCGCAGGAGAAGATGCCCGTTGACTGCGGCTAGCCAACTGGGGTTGCGAGGGGACGAGCTTTGGTTAGGCCACCTTTTCTAGGCCCCTCTCCGTGTGGAGCAAGCAGTGCTGTCCCTAGAGAAGGCTGCTTGGTCGTTCAGGGTGTGCCGAGTGATGTTGTCATCCCCAGGTCAACATCAGGCGACCAATATCCTGAACCGCCTGCATGCAGGTTTGAGACTGCGGCTTCCAGTGACATCTTTCACCTGCCGTTTCGCCCCTCGCTACAGGACTTGGAATGGTCAGTGTCATGGTCCGTGGACGTTTCCTGAAGCCTGCGCGGTGGAGCTTTTTGGTGGAGTGCAGTGTGCGCAGTACTGGCCCCACCCTTTAACCCCTTGGTTCGTCTGCCATGGCCTAGCAAGCTGGGACGATAGCATCAAGGTCCTCGGGTCGTAGGTTTTATATCAGACTGTCCTTGTCCTAGTCTCTGGCTCAAAAGCCTTCCCCGGAGACACGGGGGCTTTGATGTCAGGGGTTTCCTCCCTTAGCCTTTCCGCAGCCAAGCGGCCAGGCCTGCAAGGCAGCAGGCGACTCGTGGAGGGCGGGGTCGTCTATGTCCCGTGCAGGTGTGAACATCTGCCCACTGCCCATAGAAACTAACATTTCCCTCGTCAAATGACAGTACAGTTTCATGGAAAATAATCCAATCACACTAGAATCATTCTCTAACCAGTATTTACTTACTGGACCAATAAATTGCTAAACACCGCGTCACACACAGAGTTCTGCCGGACCATAACCTGCTGGGCAGAGTTCAATGGTCTTATCTACTTTTCTATGACGGTTCTTATGATTTTAGCACACAGTCCTATTTGTCTCTTGTTGCTGTTGTTAATAATGATAATGATGATGATACGTTATATTCACGTCAGTCACAACACACAGCTCGCACTAACAGTCACATGACAACTATCTCTGATCTGGAGCTGGTCGCTTGGAGACTAGTTGCACATATACATTTGATTCCCAAGAGGAAAATATAGCTTCCGAAACTATCGCTACAATGGCGTGGCGATTAAATTGCTAGATAAAAATAAATAAATAAATAAATAAATAAATAATAAAGAAAGAAATAAATAAGTCGCTTCCGAATGACAATGACAAAATAATTCACTAAATTTTCTAACTGACCACAAAATGAAAAGGAACTCTCCGAAATGGTTTTCCCTCGTGCGTTCCCTAAACATATCAAGTTCTCCAACAATCCAAAGTCAACGTAATGGCAAATGCCGTGCAGAAAGTAATGTAATGCCGTTGCAGACTGTTACAACAATCAAGACAAAACAAAGACTGTCTCAAGAAGTCACTTAGTGCCTGCCAAATCGACCACCACCCGTGGTCTTTGCTTGCTGTGGACCGTGACACCTGGCGCTCCACCATTTACAAGGCAGCTGTCTCCTTTGAGGACTCTCGCAGAGCTAGCCTTAAGGACAAGCGGCTCAGGAGAAAAAACAGAGATGCCGCAACTCAGAACCCTGGCCATACCTCCCCCTGCAGCCACTGCGGTCGAACCTGCCTGACCCGGATTGGCCTCCGCAGCCACGAACAAGCCTGCAGACGTCGTGGGCAACTCGTATAAAAATCTTCGTTCGCGAAGTCAAGCCAAGAGAGGATCTTTAACATGACTTTGCTTGGGTGGGATATAAGACTGATCGTGCGATAGTTCTGGCATTGATGTAAGTTGCCTTTTTTGGGGAGAGTTATTATAAGTGATTGGGTCCATGGTGTGGGCCAATTCCCTGACTGCCAGATCGTATTGCAGATTGTTAGTAAGGCACTTATCGTGTCTTCTCCCCCTTCTTGGACTAGCTCTGCAGGGATGTTGTCTGCTCCTGCTGCCTTCCCTTTCTTCAGCGACTTCACTGCAGCCTCTACTTCTTCTCAGAGGATGAGATAGTTGCCATTGTTGGTCACGGGTGGGTTGACAAGTATGCCTGGGTCCCCTGCAGCTCGGTGGTTGTACAAATCTGAGCAGTACTCCAGTTCTACTGTAAGTAAAAGGTTGGCTTTTGTCGATGCAAAATCCATGTTTTCTCAAATTTATGCATTATTCACTTTTGTCAATCTTCTGTGACCTGTGACCTTTGCAAGTAGTGAACAAAAATAGTAGGCATACAAAGTCTTATCAGCTACCTTTCTGCCAAATTTAGTTGAAAGGTTTTGAAAAGTGTTGACAAAAGCAAAAATTCTATTTTCACATCTTTTGCTGATCTCTTGTGACCCTTGACTTTTCCAAGGGGTCATCCAAATTAGCATGCATAGGAAGGTCTTACCATCAGGTATCACTGGACGAAGTTTGGGTTTGAAGTTGTCAGCAGTATTCAAGGAGAAAAAAATCGTTTGTCAAAATAGGGTTATTTTTGACATATTTCCAGATCTCTTGTGAACCTCGACTTTTAATAATAATAATAATTATGGTATTTATAATGCGCTTATCTTATAATAATTATAACTCTAAGCGCACACTCACAACTCGCGCACGCAAGCGCACGCTTTAGACAATGACTCACGTACCACAAACAGTAAAATACATTACGACGGTCAGCTTGGGGTGGGGAGTGTGGTGATATAGTGCTAAAACTGTTGAAAGAGGTGAGTTTTGAGGGCGGACTAAAAGGAGGAGAGAGAGAGTTTCTGACGGAAAGAGAGTGGGAGAGTGTTCCAGGTGGATGGACCGTAGACGGAGAAGGAGCGGGGGCCGAAAGTGTTAAGTTTGGTGCGAGGGATGTGGAGGCGGAGAGGGTCGGAGGCAGAGCGGAGAGAGCGGGAAGGTGTGTAGGGGTGAAGTAAGTTAGAGAGATAGGCAGGAGCGCAGTTGTTCAGGGATTTGTAGCAGAGAGACAGAACTTTGTATTGGATGCGTTGGGGGATTGGGAGCCAGTGAAGGAGTTTGAGCAGGGGTGTGATGTGGTCGGATTTTTTCTTTCTGAGGACGAGGCGGGCAGCATTGTTCTGGACGCGCTGGAGAGTGAAGATGGTGGAGTGAGGGAGACCGGAAAGGAGAGAGTTGCAATAGTCGATGCGAGATAAGATGAGAGAGACAGCAAGTTTGGTGGCAGCTTCGGTAGTGAGGTATTTTCTGATCTGACTGATGCGGCGGAGGTGGAAATAGCATGCCTGGGTCGTGGCGGAGACGAAGCTGGTCATGGACAGAGAGGAATCGAGGATGACGCCGAGGTTCTTGGCCGAGTCAGAGAGGGAGATGGGGGTGCTATCGAGTTGAAGGTGGAGAGAGGGAGGGAGCTGGGAGAGTTTCTGGCGAGTGCCTACCAGCATGGCTTCCGTTTTGTCGTCGTTCAGTTTCAGTTTGTTTGCTGTCATCCAGTTTTTCACGTCTTCGTAGCAGTCAGCCGTGCGAGTCAATAGTGACTGAGTGTTGTCGAGTTTGTCATTGTCTTGCAGTTGTGAGTCGTCAGCGTAGAGGTGGTGGTGTATGCGGTGAGACTGGATGATGTTGGACAGAGGCGAGGTGTAGAGTGTGAAAAGGACCGGGCCCAGGACGGATCCCTGTGGAACTCCGCAGGAGAGCGTTACCGGGTTGGAAGAGACGCCGTTGATGGTGACGGACTGCTGTCTGTCGGAGAGGTAGGAGAGAAACCAGGAGTGAGCAGAGTCGGTGATGCCGAAGGAGTGGTAGAGTCGGTGGAGGAGGATAGAGTGGTCTATAGTGTCAAAGGCGGCAGAGAGATCGAGTAGTGTAAGAAGGGAGATGTTGCCAGAGTCGGTGGAGAGAAGCAGCTCGTTTACGATGTGTAGAAGGGCTGTTTCAGTGCTGTGATGTTTGCAATAGGCAGACTGGAATGGACTGAGGAGTTTGTTGTCGGTGAGATGGAGGTTGAGCTGGTTGAGAACAACCTTCTCAAGAAGCTTGGACAGGAAAGAGAGATTGGAGACTGGGCGATAGTTCTTGAGTTCGTTTGGGTCGAGGTTGTGTTTTTTGAGGAGAGGACGGACGATGGCGGACTTGAAGATATCGGGGACGGAGCCGTTTTCTAGAGATGCGTTGATGATGTCGGTAATGAAGGGTAGAAGTTTTGGAAGGCCGTCACGGTAGAGAGAAGCTGGGAGGGGGTCAAGTTCGCAGGTTTTAAAGGGCATGGACTTTATGGTCTTGATGACTTCATCCTGAGAGACGGGGCGGAAGGACGAGAGGGGAGTGCCGGAAAAGGTGGGGTCGGGAGGGCAAGGCGGAGGAGGCAGGGTGTCGAGTGTGTCGCGCAGATTTTGGATTTTGTCCGAAAAATAGGTAGAGAAAGCGGACGGGAGTTCTTCTTTGCTGTGTGTGTTGTGGAGAGGAGAGTCTTTAGAAGTGCCTAGGAGTGTGTTCATGGTGGCGTAGAGGGTTTTGGAAGAGGTGGATTCCAGGATTTGGTTTTGAAGGTGTTTGCGTTTAGATTCGGAGATCATTTTGCAGACTTTGGATCTAGTTGTTTGGAAGATCTGTCTGTGAACGGTGAGGTCAGTTGAGCGCCAGAGGCGTTCCGCTTGTCGGCGCTCGCGCTTGGCCTCAGCTATATCATCAGTGAGCCAGGGGGAGGGTAGTCGGTTGGGTATGGAGCAGGTGGTGACGGGGGCATGGGTGTCTAGAAGTTTTCGAAGGGAGGAATCGAAATGGTTGATTGATTGATTGTACATTACTTAACGTCCCGACAGCAACAAGGCTTTCTCAGGACGTGCCTGCACTGCTTGTGAAAAAAAAAAACTAAACAGAACATTGAATGTAAGTCGCCAGCCGGTCAAAAACATTAAATAAACCTAACACAGGGGCCTAAATAAAGCTAAGACCATTTAGCAACACACATCCAATATCAAGAGCTACAGGCAGTGCAGACAGTAGGGAGAGTTTTAAAAAGGCAAATACAGGTGAATGGACAAAGGGTAGACAGAAACACATGCCCCAGAATAGAGAGATAAACCCACCCTGTGGGGCTGACCAGGGTGACCCTGGGAACTAAAAAATACCTAACCCCACCCAAGTCCCCCAGGGCAGACCCGGGTGGGGGCGGAATCGAAATGGGATGCAAGATCGGGAGAGGGGGCGGGGTCCGAGAGAAGGTCGACAGCTTCGTCGAAGAAGCTCTCGCGGTTGACAGATTTTAGTTTGCGGCGAGAGACAACGAGCTTGGTTTTTTTCGGGGGAGGTAGATTGAGGGAGACGAGAATAGCGAAGTGGTCAGAGGGAAGCACAGAGGAGGTGTCAGAGTCGAGAAAGATTGATTGTACATTGCTTAACGTCCCGACAGCAACAAGGCTTTCTCAGGAGTTGATCGGAGGTGCGGGTGATGATCCAGTCGAGGGTGTGGCCAAGTCGGTGGGTGGGTTTAGTGATGTGTTGTGTAAGATTGTGGTTTGAAAGTGACGTGCAGAGGCGTTTTGTGTCAGGGTGGTCAGGTTTGTCAAAGTGGAAGTTAAAGTCGCCTAGAAGGATGTGTTTTCCGGGTCGTGTGCTGTAGTGGTCGAGGAGGAGGTCGAACTCGGTGAGGAACATGGAGTTTGTGAGTTTGTTTTGAGAGCTTTGAGGGGGGAGATAGATACATGAGAAGATGAGGGACTGGCCAGGGAGTGTTGCTACGGCCTCGACAGATTCAAAGAAGGGATGAGCAAAAGGTAGAGACTGAGAGAAGGAGAGGTGAGCGGAGAGACAGTCCCTGTAGATGATGGCAATGCCACCCCCTCTGAAAGCGCGCGGGAAGGAGGCCAGGCGGTAGCCACTCGGAGTGACGCTGGCGATGATGGGTTCGTCGCCAGCCGAGCGGAGCCACGTTTCGGTGATCACGACAATATCTAGGTCATTGTCTAGAATGAAGTCGGAAATCACGTCAGCTTTGCCATCTTTGCAGACAGACTGGGCATTAAATAGACACAGTTTTAGGTTGGAAGAGACAGCAGAGGGAGAGGGAGAAGAAAGGGACGAAGAAGAGGACAGAGGAGGGGGAGGGTAGGGAGGGGGGAGAGAGGATGGAGGGGGGAAAGAGGAGTGAGGGATGGAGTGGGGAGGAGGGACAGTCGGGGAAGGATAACCGGGTAAGAAAGAGGATGCGAGAGGAGGGTGGGGGGGGGGAGGGGAGAGGAGAGGAAGGGGAGTAGGAAAAGAAGAGGGAGAGGGAGGGTGACGGGGAGGAAAAAAGGGGAGGAGGGGACGAGGAGGAGAAAGCAGGCGGAGGGGGTGAGGGGAGGAAGGGGGATGAGGGTGGGGGAGTGGGCAGCCGAGGAGGGCATGGAGCAGTGAATGAGGAAGGGAGGAGAAAAAGGAAGGGGGAGGAGGCGGGGGGAGGCGGAAGGGCATTGGAAGAGATGAAGAAGTGTGTGGTAGTGTATGTGTTTGTGCGTCCTGCCTTCTGCTAATTCCGCCCCTGCGGCCTCTCTTGCGCAATCGGATGCCGCGTAGGGCGACTGCAACACTGTCGGCGACACCAGATGCGGAGTGGGTAGCATGGCGACGTAGAGATAGCAGTTGTTGGCGTGTGTATCTGATAAGCATGATTATTTGTGAGGACAAGAAAGAGAAAGACGGGAAGAGGGTGCAGCAGGGTGTATGAGTAAGTGTGTGTGTGCCGAAGTGTGTGAGCGGTGCGGTAGGGAAGAGACGCAAGGGAGAAAACTGATGTACAGTAGGTGTGTGTGTGCCGGTCGGTGTGTGTGTGTGTGTGTGTGGTAGGGGAGCGACGCTGATAATACGCGAAACCTACACTGAATGGGCAAAATGGATCAACGGGGGAAAAATATAACAAGCGGCACACAAGGTTCATTCAAATTAGTATGCATAGAAAGGTCTTACAATCAGGTATCTTTGTACCAAGTTTGGGTTTCATGTTGTGAATAATATTTGAGATTAAATTGGATATTTTTTACCTATTCCTAATCCCCTGTGACCTTGACCTTTGAGAGAGGACAGTGAAATTGACATGGTTAGGAAGGTCTCACCACAAAGTATCCTTGGGCCAAGTCCGGCTTAAGACAGTGGCCTGAATAGTCTCAGAGAAAATGCCAAACGTTAAAGTTTACCACGTACAATGGTGGACGGACAACCAATGGCCTAGAACATACTCATTTCTGCTTCGCACTTGAGTCAAAAAAAAGCTGGCAGCCAAAGGGTTAATGTCTTCACAGTTTTAACCAAAAATGCAAACCAGTGTCACAACGATCTACTCTCCCCTCATTCCTACTCCAGTTGCCACATTCCTTCTGTGCATGAAGATAAGTAGTGACTGATCTCTGTTTCTTTGTCTATTTTGACAAAGGGTATTTACCCGAAATATTAATAGATTGTGTTGTAACCGTCTTTTCTAAGCGTGTTCCTTTCTCTGTTGATACTTCTTTTCAAAGCACACAATGATTTACTCCCACTCCCTCCAGTCACAGAAACTTACCAGAGATTCTTCAAGGTCAAAGAGGTTAACAGCGAGCAGGGCGACCTCCACTGCGATGAGACCGACAGCTTGTCAAAAACGGGTCTCCGTAGGTGAGAGCTCACCAAGGGGAGGTAATCCTCCACGTGCTTACGAACTCCGTCCACAAGCTGAACGTAGGCGCGGCAGAATCTTTCAGCGTTGATGTCTGAAAGTCAGAAGATTTGTTTTAATAAGGTACAGGGGCCGCGCTGGTCTGTGGCAACACACGTTCCTCACAGAAGGCAGCCAAAGTTTCTCTTCAGGGTGTCCCATGAACATTAAAAAAATGATCTAAAAAAAATCCAAGTCACACAAGACACATACAACCAGAGAGTCCCAATGGCTGTTCTAAATTTGGGTTTATAAGTGTTTTAACCTACTTAGCCCCAAGGTCCCATTTTCCCAAATTTTGGAGGTGTCGCCTAACGACTATGTACCAGTTGTAGGAGATGCATTGATCATGATAATTCAAGGGTAGTGCCTGATGAGCTTGGCGCCTTCAGGCACCAAGCTCATCTGGCACTACCCTTGAATTATCATGATCAATCCATCTCCTGCTGCAGGGTCCCGGGGCTAAAAGGGTTAGTCACAGTGCAAACTGTGGTCAATATGAAACTCACAGAATGTGTTAGTTCCAAGGTGGTGCCTGATTAGTATTGTGCAACGATCAAGGTCCCGTCATCTCCGGCAAGTTCTGACTACAAATCTAATTTAACAATAGTTCGTTCAGCCCTGACAAACTGCAACATGAGTTGGGCTGACCGTAACAGTTCAAGGGTGGTGCCAGAACAGCGATTTAAACCACGACAGTTCAAGGGTGGTGTCAGGATAACTATATCAACCATAACAGTTCAAAGATGATAGCTCAACATAAAAGTTCAAGAGCGGTGCCAGAACAGCTTGGCGCCAGTAGGCGCCAAGCTATTCTGGCACCACCCTTGAACTTACCCTGGCTGCTCTATCTCCTGACTTTGTCACAGACCCGTCATGTTAAAGTCATCTCTATCTCTGTTAGAAGTTGTGTGTGTGTGTGTGTGTGTGTGTGTGTGTGTGTGTGTGTGTGTGTGTGTGTGTGTGTGTGTGTGTGTGTGTGTGTGCGTGCGTGCGTGCGTGTGTGCGTGCGTGTGCGAGTCCATAAGCGTTGCACTTTGAATGGTGACTTTATAGCTTGTTTACAGAGTGCGTTGTATTTTGTTTTAGTACTTTTTGTAAATTGCGTTTTTGTAATTAGTTATTTTTGTACAATTAGTTTTTGTTAAGCGCCTAGAGCTCTAATCTGAGGTTAGGCGCTATACAAGTACTAATTATTATTATCATTATTATTATCTCCTGAACTTCAGAGGACAATTTTTTCCATTTCAACCTCACGACCCAATGAGCTAGCAGAGACAACTGTTGTTTGTACTGCACATAATGTCACACAGTGCTTTCGGGCGACTATTCAAGCGGGTGTGGCACAATCAACAGCTGAAAAAAGGCACCAAGATCAGCGTGTACAGAGCTGTCGTCCTCACCACCCTGCTGTACGGTTCCGAGTCCTGGGCCCTCTACAGCAGCCAACTACGACTCCTCAAACGCTTTCACCAGCGCTGCCTGCGTACCATCCTCAGCATTCACTGGAGTGACTATGTCACCAACGTCGAGGTCTTTGAACAGGCGGAAACTGTGAGCATCGAAGCTTTGCTGCTGCGAACACAGCTTCGCTGGGCGGGGCACGTCTCCAGGATGGAGGATCATCGCCTACCCAAGATCACTCTGTTCGGCGAGCTCGCCACTGGACACCGAGACAGAGGGGCACCAAAGAAGAGATACAAAGACGGTCTCAAGAAGTCACTTAGTGCCTGCCAAATCGACCACCGCCAGTGGTCTTCGCTTGCTGCGGACCGTGACACGTGGCGCTCCACCATTCACAAGGCAGCCGTCTCCTTTGAGGACTCTCGCAGAGCTAACCTTAAGGACAAGCGGCTCAGAAGAAAAAACAGAGCTGTCGTAACTCAGAACCCTGACCAGACTTTCCCCTGCAGCCACTGCGGTCGAACCTGCCTGTCCCGGATTGGCCTCCGCAGCCACGAAAATGCCTGCAGACGACGTGGGCAAGCCCTATAGAATCTTCGTTCGCGAAGTCAAGCCAAGAAGACATAATGTCACACATTATAGCACAGAATATGGCCTAGACCTGCATACCTTATCTGACAGATCAGCAGTGGACACCACTTTAGCACAGTGCGTCAGACTTTCATGCAAGGCATACAATCCCAGAAAAGACCAGAGATTGGACCTCTCCGAGGCGTAGCCCCAAACAGACATGATCAACTCCACGTCGTACAGACACATCACCTCACAAAGGTGAGGCACTACCTGCAAGAGATGATAATCATGACATGTACAGACTCTGCGTATGTTCAATTTGTGTAGGGAGGTCGCAAACTCCTCAAAAACAAACACTAAACTTTTAAATGGGAGCAGGTTGGCAAGTACACAGGCGGGCATGGGTCCCAGGATAAGCGCTGGTGAGGTGCCAGAATGTTTGTTTTTGCTGCAAATTTCAAGGCGTGTTTGTGGTATCTCCTGCACTGTTGTCATGAAATTCATATGTTTACATTTTTCTGTAATAAAGGGTTTGATTTCTTTTTCCAACGCAAATTTAAGTACACACAAAATTGAACAGCTAATTTGAACAATGACTGCCAGAGGCATAGATTCTCATAATTATGCCAACAGCACAAGTGAGTGAACTCAATATGATGTGTACCTGCTGTGCAATGAGACGTAACTCCCACTGCGTGTGAGCAAGACACAGCGCTGTGTGGTGAAGCATTGTCAGCAAGAGGTCGTTGAAGTTTGGCAAGTTGCTGTCCTTCATCCACGTTTCCACTTCTCCTGAGCTTAAAACAATTTTTTTAACTCGTTCAGGAGGAATTTGGGAGGTGTCATCTAACGACTATGCACCTGTTGCAGGAGATGGATCGACCATGATAATTCAAGGGTAGTGCCAAATTAGCTTGGTGCCGATAGGCGCACGCTAATCTGGCACTACCCTTGAATTATCTTGGTCGACCGATCTCCTGGTGTAGTGCGTCAGGGCTGAATGAGTTAAATACCATACACAAGTGACAAATAACAGAACATTGAATGTCAATACTGAGTTTTCATGACAACATACTTTATTAATTTTTCAATGTCTTTCTTCTCTTCATTCCCTCGCCTCGTCTGTACTCTTGATCCTCCCTCTCTCACTGCTCTTCTGCTGTGTCCCCCCCCCCTCCCACCCCTTGTCTGCAATTCTTTTTCTTTTGCAGTTTGCAAACAGGTAAATGTAGCACACTTTCACAAAAGTGACTTTGTGGTCCATTGGCTACAGCGTATTTTGGTTTTACACAAGTTGGGTTACAGGCTGCGACCTTAGGTGTCCCGTGCTTAGGCTGTGGAACTCACTCCCACATCACGTTAAAGCCACTCCGACATTATCTCGTTTCAAGACAAGTCTTTTTAAATGCCTGATATCACTCAAATAACAATGTCTAGTTATACGTCAACACACGAATGTACATGTATATTCTAACAATCATGTGTATGTGCGTGCGAGCGTGTGTGTGCGTTTGTGCGTGTATGCATGTGTTTGTGTTTAGTGGACTATATATTTTGTATCACTGTGCTTTGATGTCCCTGTTTTATGTATATTTTGTACAATATCTTCACCGTTGTAAAATAATGATTCATCGATTCATTGATAAAAAAAAGTGTAGTTTCATGTGTGGTCACGGTTACTCGTATCGTAGCCCTTATCATTCGGAATACACCAGTGTGTGAAATAAGTTTGACTAAAATAGTTCAAGGGTAGTGCCAGAATAGCTTGGCGCCTCTAGGCGCGAAGCTATTCTGGCACCACCCTTGAACTAAAGCCATTGGTCTATATCCTTATCTGTAATTACTATAATGTAGCTTTCCAGGGCAGTGGGCAGATGTTCACATCTGCACGGGACATAGACGACCCCGCCCTCCACGAGTCGCCTGCTGCCTTGCAGGCCTGGCCGCTTGGCTGCGGAAAGGCTAAGGGAGGAAACCCCTGACATCAAAGCCCCCGTGTCTCCGGGGAAGGCTTTTGAGCCAGAGACTAGGACAAGGACAGTCTGATATAAAACCTACGACCCGAGGACCTCGATGCCATCGTCCCAGCTTCCTAGGCCATGGCAGATGAACCAAGGGTTTAAAGGGTGGGGCCAGTACTGCGCACACTGCACTCAACCAAAAAGCTCCACCGCGCAGGCTTTAGGAAACGTCCATGGACCATGACACTGACCATTCCAAGTCCTGTAGCGACGGGCGAGGGGCGAAACGGCAGGTGAAAGATGTCACTGGAAGCCGCAGTCTCAAACCTGCATGCAGGCGGTTCAGGATATTGGTCGCCTGATGTTGACCTGGGGATGACAACATCACTCGGCACACCCTGAACGACCAAGCAGCCTTCTCTAGGGACAGCACTGCATGCTCCACACGGAGAGGGGCCTAGAAAAGGTGGCCTAACCAAAGCTCGTCCCCTCGCAACCCAGTTGGCTAGCCGCGGTCAACGGGCATCTTCTCCTGCGGTCAAAAAACAAGAAAGAATAACGGATCCACTCTCATGACGACCACGACCGGACTCAACGTAGCATGCTGGAACGTTCGAACCATGCTCGACACAGCAGACAGCGGACGCCCTGAACGTCGCTCCGCCCTCATTGCCCATGAATTGCGGAGGTTAAACATCGACATCGCCGCGCTCAGCGAAGTACGCCTTCCGGACGAAGGCAGCCTCCAAGAACTTGGTGCTGGGTACACCCTCTACTGGTCAGGCAGGCCTGCATCAGAAAGACGGCTCTCAGGCGTGGGTTTCATGGTCAAGACATCCATTGCGACTAAGCTGGAAAACCTACCAACGGGCCACTCAGACCGCATTATGTCCATGCGCCTCCCACTGAGACACCAGCAACACGTCACCCTTCTCAGTGTGTACTCCCCAACCCTCCTGGCAGAGCCTGCTGAAAAGGACAAGTTTTACACTGACCTGCGCAGCCTCCTACAGAGTACCCCTGCAGACGACAAAGTCATCATCCTTGGCGACTTCAACGCCAGAGTGGGCCAGGACTCTGAAGCCTGGAAAGGAGTCCTCGGCAAGCATGGCGTGGGGAACTGCAATGACAATGGCCGCCTACTGTTGGAGTTCTGTGCGGAGCAGCAACTGGTCATCACCAACACTACTTTTCAGCAAAAGGACAGTCGAAAGACCACCTGGATGCATCCTCGCTCCAAACACTGGCACCTTATCGACTATGTCCTAGTGCGTCAGAGGGACCGCAGTGACGTCCTCCTCACCAGAGTGATGCCCAGCGCAGAGTGCCACACTGACCATCGCCTTGTCCGCTGCAAACTCAGGCTCCACTTCAAGCCAAAACCCAAGAAATGGGGGCCCCCCAAGAAAAAGCTTGATGTTGCCAGCCTTCAGCGTGACGATGTGAAAGCTGCCTTTCAGACAGATTTACAGCGCAGGCTCAAAGACACAGCGGATCCAGTAGACTCCTCCCCTGAAACACTTTGGGAACAACTGAAAACTGCTATTGCAAAATCCTCTGCAGAAGTCTTGGGTTTCGTCAGAAAGAAGAACAAAGACTGGTTTGACGAAAACGATGTAGAGATCCAGGAACACCTAGCAAAAAAAAGAGCCGCCACGGCTTTACCAGCCAGTGCTGGCGCCTAGCACTTAGTTCGCTTCCAGCTGCCAGCGAGATAAGGCGCCGCGAGGTCACATTCCACTCTCGCCCGCTCATTCTATTTATATCGCTTGCTACTGTGGGGTACACGGCGTGACAGGCGCTCTGCTGCTATAACAACTACCTACACATTTGTATTCATAACACATCTCTGCCTACAGTGACTGTTGTGGAAGCAACATCGTTCAAAAGTTGAAATTCTCACCTACACACTGATACCAAATATGACAACATTACGACTTGCACTTGTGTAGCAGGTTATGGTGAAAATAAAGAGAACGGGAATTTGTTGATGTACGATGTCGGTGTTTGTTGTGAAATTGACAAAGTTCCCACAGCCATAACACGAAGACGCTACTTTTCCCAACGAAACACACTTGCATGCATAAGGGTCAGCATGCCTACAGTAAGTATCACTTAGCGGATTTTGGATTCATGGTGGGGGACGAAAGCAGGAGGGTGGTTAATGAGGTCACTGACAGGTCGCGTGTTGTGCGGTACACAGCGTGACCGGCGCTCTGCCGCTATAACAACTACCTACTGGTTTGTATTCATAACACAAATCTGCCTGAAGTGACTGTTGTGGAAGCAACATCGTTCAAAAGTTGAAATTCTCACCTACACACTGATACCAAACATGACAACATTACGACTTACACTTGTGTAGCAGGTTATGGTGAAAATAAAGGGAAAGGGAATTTGTCGATGTCGGTGTTTGTTGTGAAATTGACAAAGTTCCCACAGCCATAACACGAAGACGCTACTTTTCCCAACGAAACACACTTGCATGCATAAGGGTCAGCATGCCTACAGTAAGTATCACTTAGCGGATTTTGGATTCATGGTGGGGGACGAAAGCAGGGGGTGGTTAATGAGGTCACTGACAGGTCGCGTGTTGTGCGGTACACGGCGTGACCGGCGCTCTGCCGCTATAACAACTACCTACTGGTTTGTATTCATAACACAAATCTGCCTGAAGTGACTGTTGTGGAAGCAACATCGTTCAAAAGTTGAAATTCTCACCTACACACTGATACCAAACATGACAACATTACGACTTACACTTGTGTAGTAGGTTATGGTAAAAATAAAGGGAACGGGAATTTGTTGATGTCGGTGTTTGTTGTGAAATTGACAAAGTTCCCACAGCCATAACACAAAGACGCTACTTTTCCCAACGAAACACACTTGCGTGCATAAGGGTCAGCATGCATACAGTAAGTATCACTTACCGGATTTTGGATTCATAGTGGGGGACGGAAGCAGGAGGGTGGTTAATGAGGTCACTGACAGGTCGCGTGTTCTGGCATTTCTCGCCCGCAGCCGTCTCGGTACTCCACAGACTGCTATTGCCATCCCGAAATACGATCAGTCCATAACAGGTCACAATATTCAACAGTGTTTTTAAACATACCTTGAGGTTTAACACATTTTCTGACACACTAGACATAAGAACCGTTTTACGGGGAGTAGACGTCGGCGGAATAAAAACTTGTATACCACTATCACCTTCATTAGTGCTGTTATCAGTGTCAGTGTTATGAGTGTCACATTCCGCGGATCGAAACGATCGTTTCTTTCCATGCCGGGAACCCCGCTTCGCTGGTCGTCCTCCTTTACCTAGCTGCATGAAGTGAACACACGCGACACATTCTTCAACACTCGTATTTGGATGGAACATGGTCCAAATGTGTTGTGATGAGGCAATATCAGACGCCGCATTTCGCGTTGTCTCCTCGGACACACGTGTTTCAGTCGAGTCTATCCGTTTCATCCGACAATAGCAACTCCTACACATTGTTTTGGAGTGCATCATGTCTTTGTCTTCCTGGATATTAATTCCATAACACTTGTGGATTAAGTGTTCATAATTGATACAAAGAAATGACTTTTTATCCGTGTATCTCTTTTGTGATCTCTCGCCACATATTCTGCACAATGCATTAACTCTCATTGCATGGAACACACCTGTGTGTACACAGACTGTACGCCTTTCATCAGACTCCATCATGATCAAAAGTTAAATCAAAAGTACATTTACAAGGTTGACTGTTAGTGTTACACTATTTCCCAAGAAAGAAACGTGGCTATCTCCTCAATAGTATCCGTGTAACTAAGCCCTCTCTTTCCCCAATGCCGGGAGTGTACACCAAGTCGGATGTCTGGAACTTGTCTGTCGACACCTGTCAGTGACCTCATTAATTACCCTCCTGCTTCCGTCCCCCACCATGAACCCAAAATCCATTAAGTGATACGTACTGTAGGCATGCTAACCCTTATGCATGCAAGTGTGTTTCACTGGGAAAAGTAGCGTCTTTGTGTTATGGCTGTGGGAACTTTGTCAATTTCACAATAAATTCTCGTTTTCGTACATCAACAAATTCCCGTTCTCTTTATTTTCACCATGACCTGCTACACAAGTGCAAGTCGTAATGTTGTCATGTTTGGTATCAGTGTGTAGGTGAGAATTTCAACATTTGAACGATGTTGCTTCCACAACAGTCACTTTAGGCAGAGATGTGTTATGAATACAAATGTGTAGGTAGTTGTTATAGCGGCAGAGAGCCGGTCACGCCGTGTACCGCTCAGTAGTGCGATATAAATAGAATGAGCGGGCGAGAGTGGAACTCGGGGCAGCCTTATCTCTCTGGCAGCTGGAAGCGAACTAAGTGTCGGCTATGGTAAAGGCGTGCCGCCCATCAGGCCCACCTAGCCCAGCCTTCCTGCCCTGTGAAGAAGTCTGCCTTCCGCCTCGTCTGCAGCAGTCTCCAGCGCAAGCTCAGAGATCTCCAGAATGAGTGGTGGACCAGACTTGCACAGAGGACCCAGCTTTGCGCTGACAATGGTGACTACAGGGGCTTCTACGAAGCACTGAAAGCAGTGTATGGCCCCAGGCACCTGGTACAAAGTCCCCTGCGAAGCGCGAATGGCCAGGCACTCCTCACAGATAATACCTCCATCTTGAACCGCTGGTCGGAATACTTTCAGAGCCTCTTCAGCGCTGAGCGCACTGTTCAAGAAGCAGTCGTCCTACAAATCCCACACCTCCCAGTAAAGGTTGAATTGGACGAACCGCCCACCGCTGAAGAGACCCTCACAGCCATCCACCAGCTCAAGAGTGGCAAAGCAGCAGGCATTGATGGAATACCGCCAGAGATCTGGAAACATGGAGGCACAGCACTGCACAACAAGCTCCATGACCTCTTCCTCTGCTGCTGGGAGGAAGGAACACTACCAAAAGATCTCCGTGATGCAGTCGTTATCACCCTGTACAAGAACAAAGGCGAGAAGTCTGACTGTTCCAACTATCGGGGAATTACCCTGCTGTCCATTGCTGGGAAAATCCTTGCAAGGCTGCTCCTGAATCGGCTGGTACCTGCCATCGCTGAAGACCACCTCCCAGAGGGCCAGTGTGGCTTCAGAGCAAACAGGAGCACCACCGATATGGTCTTTGTGCTGAGACAGCTACAGGAGAAGTGCCGCGAGCAGAAC
>BTPG01000004.1:24610446-24793072 GCA_036245525.1 Semisulcospira habei
TGGAGGTTTACATCGCACAAGTGGTCTGTGCCTGGCTCAGAGGTGAATGAATGCCACGCTGCATGCGGGGCTTTATATACGTCAGGCGCGGGCCGCAAAGAAAGCACCACTCGCCTGTTTCCAGAATTCGTGCTGTTGAAGCGGAATTGCTGAAATTTGTGTTAGTCTGCGATTGGTTTTCTGATCATAGCTTCGATAACCATAGGACCTAGAAACTTGCGGTTTGTTACTAACGAAAACGCCGCGAATGTAGTTTCACTAGTATCAAACATTGATTTGATTACAGACCGCTAAAATTAAGTATGAATTTTTAAAGGACTTTTCTTCAGAGACCTGGTCGATGTAAAGGGTGCAAAATCCCAAAATAAGGTTTAACCCAAAATCAATCGTACTAGAAATAAATTGGACAATGAAAGGGACTATCATGCTGAATCTTATGGATCTTGGTTTAAAACAATCGGCACAGGCATTGAAGAGATATTTCGACTTAGAATGCCTAGTCAGAAACACAAGCTACTCGCCATTCTAAGAACCCACGCTATAGAACACAGCCACAAGGTGGCTGACACGGTTGTGTTTGCTGAACAGATGCTGAATACCTAGTGGTCTAGAAGTAAGCCGGAGGGGTCGGACTAACGCAGGCATCACTGAAAGCAATACCTTGCGAGACCTTACATTGAAGAAAAACCACTGAATAATAATACACACCACTTTTGCAAACAAGTAAAATTCGTAAAAGTCGTGATGCAAAGGAAAACCACAGTTACATCAGATGGGTTATGAGAGCTGGGTGTAACCGGTCACATCTCAGCCCACGGAAAAATACCAGCATCTGCGCTGGTGAAAAAACAGAAACATCAGGACGTATGAACCTGAGGTTAATGAACCACACAAAATCCTTTACCCTCCTATGTCAACATATTATGATAGACAAATGGCTACTTCCAAGAATAATAGATCTCTTCCATTGTCTTGCATTGCAAGAATCTGACAGGATTATTGCAATTAAGACATATTAAACCTGGCCAGACAAAACCCAATGGAAGAGACAGAAAAAAATGACCACCGGCAAACAGAGTCCATACTGGGGGGGGGGGGGGGGTAACATTATCCATAATAATTGAGCTTGATATAAATTTGAACATAATCAGTCCGTGACCACATGTCCATCTCATAATTAGTCGGCTTCCACAGTTCATAGCTTAATTCTTGCTTCCACAGTCCATCATATAAAGATTATGTCACTAACCAAACCAAAATACATTCTTGAACTAAATATCAGCCTCTAAGCTTCTCTACTATCTACTATAATGCACTACACAAATGATCAATGTCAACTGTACTACGTACACTACATAGCATGGACGGTCCTAGGTAGTCCGGGTGCTTTAATTAAAATTTCGGCACAATTTGGAAATCAGTGAGTGGCAGTAGCACACTTACTTTTCAAGTCTATATGTCTATAGATCTAAAAAAAAAAAAAAAAATACACGCCAAATCAGGGCACCCTAACTTGCTTTTGGCAACCATTAAAGTGGTCAACAGTAAATACAAACAGTGATAACAGTAAATACAATCAAAACAGCAAGCTTGCCAATCAGGATTTAAATCATCACTGCAACTCAGAAAGCTGGAAGGAAAACACATACAATACATAAGCATACATAATTAATTGCTTACACTCAAAAACAAATAAGCAAATCAGATGCATACCCACATGAACAAACTACACTGTTCACATAATGTGCATAAAAACAACATGCAGACGTATTAAGGTGCACAACAGGGAACAACAACAACCAAAAAAAATGTCAGTGTCTTCAGTCTTGCATGTCCTCATAGTGTTCACGTGCTCAGCAATCCCTATCCAAAAGATACTTATTTAGCTCCGTTTTGGTAGTGAACAAACTATGCAAACTCATTTCGGATATGGAGATTAAAATAAAGCAAAGTCACAGTTGATTTATAAGTGAAACAAAGACATAAAACTAGCATGCATAGCCATCATAATGCTCATGGCGGCAAAATACATGGCTTGGCAAATAGCTTAAAACAGTGCCATCTGGCACAACATTAAAATAGGCAGTGGCATGAATGGTGGCAGTCCCACATGGACAGAGGGCATTGTGGACTCTCTGTGCTGCTGGAATGTTTGTCACTGTCAGTCACTGGGGCAATCAACGCGGCGGTGTCCTGGCACATTACATCCCCAACAGACAAGCGGGGGTCGTGACTGCCTAGCTGACTGCCGTGGGCCACAAGACGTCCAGGATGACATGGAAGATGGTGTAGGTGGCCTCTCAGCCGGCTTTACAGGGGGTGCACCTTGTGATGGTGGTGCGAGTAGTTCACTGAGTGGCACCTCTTCTGCAGGTTCGGTCACCTCGTGTGCAGATGTGCCCAGAGGCGGTGACATGGGGACAGTTGGCTCCACTGCAAACCGTGTCACATGTGCTTCCATGCATGATGGTTTGGAAGACGATGGAGAGGGTGGCTGGAGGGCATTTACGTATCGCTGAGGTCCAGCGTCACTGGCGATGTCTCCGCTGTAGCACCAGGATACTGAGTCTGTGGTGCTTCATCATCACCGAATTTGCGTTGTAGAAATGCAAAGAGGGCAGCTGCAGAAGATCTGTCTTCCATTGTCGAGTGATAAGAGTAGTCTATGTCCGCCTCATCATCTAACGCATATCTGACCCATCTTGCAAACACAGCTGGGTGGATCTGGCTGACAAGGTCCTCACCAAGGTCAGTCATGACCTGCTCAGCACGCCGTTTGAATGATGCAAAAGGTGGACCCCTGAAGCCCGGACCCCTGTAGATTGGGAGTGGAGGCATCAGACGGGGCTTTCCCTGCTCATTCAACATGATGTTGCCGTCGAGGTCCTCCAACTCAATAAGGAATGGCGTCAGCGGCCACCTGCGTTTCCTCCCCATGTTGGTCGTGGTCGAGCCAAAGTGACAGCACTCCCTTTACACTGCTTCCAGTTGGTACTTGGTACTAGCGACTCCTCCACCTCTGTAATCCTGTCGGCGACGCCACTTGTAACCGGGCGGTGGTACAAGAAATTGATTTGTTGGGTGACAGGCCACAGAGGCATGTGACAGAGGAGTCAACAAAGTGGTCGCTATGACATTTGTTTATTATACCAAGTACTAAAACAGTGCAGAGGCACAACTCAGCACAGGAGTCCTTCACATTATTCAGTCTTGCAAGCGGGATGCAGTTCAAAATTTGCGCACAAAATGGAGGTTCACATCGCACAAGTGGTCTGTGCCTGGCTCAGAGGTGAATGAATGCCACGCTGCATGCGGGGCTTTATATACGGCAGGCGCGGGCCGCAAAGAAAGCACCACTCGCCTGTTTCCAGAATTCGGTGCTGTTGAAGCGGAATTGCTGAAAATTGTGTTAGTCTGCGATTGGTTTTCTGATCATAGCTCCGATACCATAGGACCTAGAAACTTGCGGTTTGGTACTAACGAAAAAGCCGCGAATGTAGTTTCACTAGTATCAAACATTGATTTGATTACAGACGGCTAAAATTAACTATGAATTTTTAAAGGACTTTTCTTCAGAGACTTGGTCGATGTAAAGGGTGCAAAATCCCAAAATAAGGTTTAACCCAAATCAATCGGACTAGAAATAAATTGGACAATGAAAGGGACTATCATGCTGAATCTTATGGATCATGTCTTGGTTTAAAACAATCGGTACAGGCATTGAAGAGATATTCGACTTAGAATGCCTAGTCAGAAACACAAGCTACTCGCCATTCTAAGAACCCACGCTATAGAACACAGCCACAAGGCGGCTGACACGGTTGTGTTCCCTGAACAGACACTGAATACCTAGTGGTCTAGAAGTAAGCCGGAGGGGTCGGACTAACGCAGGCATCACTGAAAGCAATACCTTGGGAGACCTTACATTGAAGGAAAACCACTGAATAATAATACACACCACTTTTGCAAACAAGTAAAATTTGTAAAAGTCGTGATGCAAAGGAAAACCACAATTACATCAGATGGGTTATGAGAGCCGGGTGTACCCGGTCACAATAATATTGTACATTTATATAGCGCTTAACCTCCAAATAAATGGTGCTCTAGGCGCTTTACAAGGTCAAAAACCACAGAACAAAAGTACAAGAAAGAAAACGCTACAATAAATGTTACAAAAACTGAAGTGTCACATATCAAAACCTCACACTCAAACATACACACTGTCACAGAGTGACTATTATGTATAGTTGAAAGATGATTAGGGTTAAATTGCTGGTTAGGGTTAATATGTGAGGTCAAAGGCCAGGTACGAGATATTGACCGAGACGGAATTATAATCGTGACCAAGGCTTGACCAAGGGAGATAAGGCCTAAGTATGGGAAATCGTTTAAATAAGATATGTATATGTCCAGGTGTCCAAGGAAGGTTCTAGAGTTAAACACGTGTATAGATGGACACGTTGTAGGAATGACGTAGAACATTGTATGTTTGTCGCCATGGTGGTCACTCTCTAAAAATAGTAAACTACGTAAGGAATCCTTACGGTGATTGGCTATGATAGCCGTAGCTTTTAGATAGTATTTAACCCATGAGGTTTATGCTCAAGAGAGAGGAAGGGAAAGAGAGAGAAAGGAAGAGAAGTTAGAACTGTTCTCCCTCCCGGCACCACCATGGGTCGTCGTATCCTGTATGCACGACAGAGGTGAGCAAACCATTTATTATTAATCAATGTAACATTATATATACTTAGTAATCCCAAAGAGCCTTTGATTATGTCTGTTATGCCACTTGCATGCGAGAGTGGTATGATTGATGTCATGTTTTACGTGTGTACTTGTTCAGTGGTTATTGTGATTGTTTGTGTCCTCGACCGGTGTTCCTCTTTGCAGCCAAGCGAGTCAAACTCCCCTTATATTGGTCTATATCTGTTCATGAGTCACATGCATACATAGTTAGGATAAAACAATCCCCAAGGAACAGTCGGGTGATAACAAACACCGTTTCAAGACCAGTTACTGCTAAAGATTGCTAACACACTGAAAATGCATCTAACTGTATGCAGAAGAAAACAGATAGGTCTTGAGCAGTGATTTAAAAGCAGACAGAGTTGGAGCATGTCTGACATGGGCTGGAAGGTCGTTCCAGGTGACTGGACTGAAATAAGGAAAGGCACGCTGGACCTGGCTAGACTTTTTCACGTAGGAACCCTGAAAATACGCGTGTCTGATGCTGAACGGAGGGATCTTGAAGGCGTGTAACTGTGAACCAGGGACGGACAAACATGGGGGAGCAGAACCGGCAATAGCATTGTAACAAATAACATAGATTTGTTCATTCATTGACCAAAAACTAACACAGACCATTAAACATGGATCTCAGCAAGAGGCATAGAACCTCATTAGCCCCCGCAGTCGCAGTGGCTCATGAAGATCTATGCCTCTTGCAGTTAGATTTGTTCACTTATTCTCGACGGTGAAGGACTTAATAATACTTTTTCTCAAAGCCGACATTCCAAAAATTGGCATTTGCTCTCTGAAGACTAAATCACAGCTCAGATGACAGTTAAAGGGTAGTACCAGAATAGTCTGGCCAGACTATTCTGGTATTATCTTTGAGCCAGACTGTTCTGGCACTACCCTTGAACTGTTGTGGTCGAATCATGTCCTGTTGTAGTCTATCGAAACGATTGTTTCTCTTTATGAGCTTTGATGAACACAAAACGTGATCCAACAGATCTGACTGGCAGCGTTTGTCATGTGGGAGATGTCAGCATATCACTTAATTGAATGATTTTGTTTTAAAAATTGTCCGGGTTAGCGCAACTTTCCGCGTAGGAAAAACAACAACGAACAAACTTGCATTATAAAAAAAAAAACACAACCAAACAAACAAACAAAAAACAAAACAAAAAAATAACACAACAACAACTAACACTCGTGGCTTTGAGGAAAATACTTAGATTTCAACAAGGAAATAACCGAAAAGGAAGAACAATGCCTTGGTCAATTGATATGTGGCTGTCAAAATGGGATATTGTCAAACAATATAAAAGACCAATGAGTCTGCTGAAATGACTCATCTGTGTCTGAAGAAAGTATCCAGAGTACTTTTTTACGTTTTTTTTTTTTAGGAAATTTTAGTGCACGAGTGGTAGTTGTATAAAAGGCTTAAAACAGTCTCAACCCCACCCTAAAACATTATGGTTGCATATCAGCAGATTCAGCATTGAATATACTAGCTATCCATGTAAAAATAAACTGAGAAAAAGAAAACAGAAAAAAAAAAAATATTGTAGCGTAAAAGTGAGTTTATTGGAAAAATGTTCTCATACCTTGTGTTCAAATACAATATTTCAATAGAAGGATCCAAAATCACTGCAGCATATATGCCTGTAAAATATACACACTTCTATTTTTTGCCTAATAAAAAAATAATGAATGAAATCCATCAAGTGGTTTGAAAACTACACATTTTCTATTGCCACAAGGAATAAAATTGTCACGTTGCCAGCCATCTTGAAACCCAGGAAAATCATCGTTGTCTTCCTCACTATCGCCAAAAATTTGACGAACTAAATCACTCAACTCATCGTAAACTTGTACATCTTGAATCTCCACCAACTCTTCATCTTCCCCTAATATGTTGTCATCAAGATCTAATTCAAAATCGCCGCTTGTATCGCTCACATCCTCTCCCAGTTTCTCTGCTCGCCTGGAACAAACCTTAAGTGTGCGTACTAGCGCTGGGCCAAACAGCCGTGAAAAACATGTCGACACACCAAGCGTAAGCTGATTATGGCACCGCCACCATCCTTCCACTATGCGCCCGACAACACGCTCCACAGCGGCTAACTCTAGACTTTCACTGGAAAGAATAACTAAAACAAATGACCCGATCCAAGTGACCTTTGAGACTGAGGGCTGGAAGTTACCCCTGTGGAGAAAAGCTCTACATTATTTCTACGTGGATGTACCTCTGCCCCCTGGTGTCACTCTCCTATGGAGAGACAGAAATCAACACCACGAGAACCTGACAGTCTCTGCTCCGATCGACTCGTCCTATCCCCAAGAACTGTTTGAAACAATCATCCAGTTGTTGAATGGGGACCGGAAACTGATCACAGTAACACTGTATTACACCACCGGGACCGGTCTAGCCCAAGGTAACTGCTGCCAAACTTGGGTTGACGAGGAGTTTGAAGCCTTGAGGGACAGTGTTACCAAGATGGCCAGCAGTCTGCTCACCCAGCCCACCCCAGCCGACCCTTCACTCTCCCTCACTAATCCTGTTACAGATGAGTGCCCCCAGGCCGAAGCGACGGACGCATTGAACCCCGAGCAACTCACCGCCACGGGAGATGAACCCGCGCAACCACCCGTGAGTGACTTGGATTGCATCACTCCCCTCACCTCTAGTGTCACCAATCCAGAGTGCATGCTCCAGATGCAGAAACAGCTGGAGATTAACTCGGCCACCATCCGCACTCTGACAGCCGCTTTGGAGGAAACACGCAGGGAGCTGTCAGAGCTGAAATCCCGCTGTGCCGCTATATACGACCTACAGGCGCAGCTCGACACGCACGCCCGAGACAGCGACGTAAAAATAAAAAACTGCTCCAGAGCCACCGACAAATTCGTCACAGAGGCCATCAACTCGTCACTAGAGCCTGTGACGAAGAAACAGCAAGGGCTCGCTGATCGCGTGAACCAGCTGACCTCCTCCAGAGACAGCCATGCTAGTAAGCTCCACGAGATCGAACGGCAGCTAAAGGCGCTAACCCCAGCCGCAGAACTACATGCCAATCCGGCTCCTGCCGCTACTCCCACGGCTCATACTGCGCGTCCCTCAAACAATTCATCACCATCCGTCCATTCGCTGTCTCCTAGCTGTAATGTTCAGCACACACCACACCCTGACATCACAGTGAAAAATATGTTCGCTGTCCTGTCTGAAGGCGGCGAGAACCAGCATGACTCTGGTGCCGGTATTGGTTCTGGCAAGAAGCAGCACAACTCTGGTGATGATCTCGATGCCGGTGATGCCACCACAGCTAACGCCGCCAAGGACTCCCGTGAATTCAGCCAAGGCCGCTCGAATTCCTCTTCGGGCACCCCGCTGTGCAACCTGCGAGCCCAGACCGTGAAAACTGATGTCGATCGTTTACTTATCGGCGACTCGGTTCTGAAATGGGTTGACGCGCAGAGGATGTCTGTTGACGGAGTAAAGGTACAGAATCTGTCTGTGTCGGGACTGAGCGTCAGTGAGCTCGCTGAGTGGCTCCGTGAACAGCCAACGATGCCACACATTCGCCTGGTGACATTCCACGTCGGCATCAACAGTTGCAGACAGCAGGGCCCCGTCACCAAGCCGGCGTGGATGCACCTCATCCGCCTCCATTCCTCCGTCTTCCCCAATTCCCGCATTCAGGCCTCTTCCATCATGCCCCCGAGAGGTCAAAACCACCCCCTCTTCGCCCCCGCCTTCGAATCTAATGATGCCCTTAGGGAGGCCTGTGATCAGATGAAAATTATGTTCATCGACAACACCCCCACCTTCCTCACAGCCAACGGAGCCCCAAGGAAAAAGCTGTACCAGGATGGCATTCACCCCAGTCCTGTCGGTGCCATGAAACTAGCCATGAACATCCGCTTTGCGGGTGCTCCACGCCGCCCCCAAAACACACCTGAGGCAGGTGCTCCACGCCGCCCCCACAACACCCCTGAGGCAGGTGAAAACCGACAAGTCAGTGGCAGTAGGCAGCCCAGAAACTATCCTCGCCAAGACAGCCATCATGACGCTTCTCACCGGGGCGTCGGTCATTTTCCCAAATATCAAGAACTGGCACGCCGAAACCGATACAACCCCCACACCGGCCCCGGTTCTCTCCACGGACCTGAGCAGGGTCATGGCGGGCCCTTAATGACGTCACACCACGGCCCGGCCCCAGCGCGACCATACAACCACTCGTCTGGCCACGCCACTTCACATTTCGCTGACCAAGGACACGCGGCCAGGCCGCACATCGCGTCACAAGTGGACTTCCCCAGCATGCCGCAGGCTAGTGGGTACGTACCCGCCGGTCACCCGTTTGCTGCGCCCGCCACAAGCCCCCGAGGGTGGGAACAATCAGGATTAACGGGCAACCCTAGCCACGATTCAGCCCAGGCCATGCAGATCATCGCCCAACTACTGGTCGGCTAATCACTTGTAATGCGCGTGAGCGTTGCTTGTGACTATCCGATACACTATCTCTTAGCCTTGATAATTGGAAATACTAATTATCGGTTACTCATTTGCAGCGCGCATGAGCGCTGCAAGTGACTATCTGGTAATAATCCAATATCTATACCCCTCATTTGTCTTGATAAAATCCGAAATAGTAATTACTGGTTACTCATACGCGGCGCGCATGCGCGTTGCTTATGACTATCTGATAATTATGTAATGTTAGTTGTGTGCACACGAAGAGACGTTAACCGCGTTACATATGGAAGTTTGAACGGTGCCTTTATCTCAGATTACGACTGGACATTTGATTATAGTTTGTGACTATTATCAGACTTTTCCTATCGGAAGTGACATTTCATTTTGCCTTTTTATGTCGTTAGTGTATGTGCACGGTCGTGCCTCTTGACAAGATTAGGCTGTTGGCCAGTGGTGACTGTTGCAGGCTGTGTTGCTAATGACATTGCCGACAGGTTTTGGTGTACAAGGCACTATCCATATGATAAAGTCACAGGTCTTACAGCGTGTGGACTAACGTGATTGTGACTTAATTATTGAAAAGCGCAACGCGTGACTTAGTTTGTGCGCTGTGCCACATCTATACTAAGAATCAGAGGTCACTTAAAACCTCTGCACTCAAACCGCTGGGCGAGTGGAAAATAGTCTTTTCCGCCGCTGGCTCTGTGGTATAGATTGTGCAGATTCGTTGACATTATCAGCGCAAAACTGGACATTATCTTGTTTGCAGTGAAAACGCGCTATTGCTTTAATTTGTTTTCTTGCACTGTCAGTTTATCAAATTATTTTGTGTACTTCTGTTTGACGGTTCACCTTTACCTATCCGGTTTGCACTGTGTGTATGATTGTTACTTTTGTGTGTGTGTGTTTCTTTTGTGTTGTGAGACAGTTTACATTCTTTTTGTGTTATAATCTTTTATGCCTGTGCTAGCCTCAATGGCGAAAGCGCGCATAAGGGAATGTACCTTACGTGTAGGCCATCTTAACGTGTTTCATCTTTACAATAAGATACCTGACTTAGCTTGTTTTCTTAACAATCCCACACCGTCACCGTTTCACTTGTTTGGCGTCACTGAGACACGCTTGAGCTCGAACATCAGTGATGAAGCCATTAGTATCCCTAACTTTTCTGTAATCAGAAGAGATCCTTCCTCCCCAGGCCAGACATGCATTGCCGTCTACATCCACCAGTCTATTCAACACTTAGTCCGTAGACGGCAAGATCTAGAAGCCGCAGATGTTGAGTGCGTGTGGATTGAAGTAAAGCGTTTTTTTTTGGCTCCATCATACGTAGGCTTCTTGTACCGTAACCCGGCGGCTGACTTTAGTTGGTACGACGATTTCACATGTAACTTAGATAAAGTCTGTAAAGTAAACACCGACATCATTCTAATGGGTGATTTCAATATCAATTTACTGAAACCCCACACCGCGTGGGAAACAACATCTTCCTTATTTGGGCTGGTGCAGCTGGTGCAGTCACCCACTAGGATTACTGCTGCATCGTCCACTCTCATAGACCATATTTATACCAATAACCCAAAATCTGTGACTGACGTTTCTGTTCCCGACTTGAGCATTAGCGATCATTTCCCTGTAGTGTGTAACTGGGCTGCGCAAATTCCAAAGACTAAAAAGAAAGGTCATATCACCGTAACATATCGCTCTTTTAAACATTTTAACCAAAACGAATTTTTACATGATCTTAGTAATGCGTGCTTTGACTCAGTAACAGTCCAACGACCCAGAGGTTGCTCTATCTGCATGGTACAGCATTTTCCTTGGGGTACTCAACAAACACGCACCCCTCAGGGAGAGGCGTGTCAAAAGCGCGGTTTTACCCCCATGGATTACAAAAGAACTGATGCAGGCCATGGAGTTTAGGAACACCCTCAGGAGAGAAAAGAAGTTTGACGAGTTTAAAAAGCAGCGTAATCGGGTCAAGTATATGTTACGCGAAGCGAAAAAAAGCCTTTGTAAGAAATACTATTAAAAACAACAAAGACGGGTCTGCTATTTGGCGCGTCCTGAATTCCCTTACCCGAGGCTCTAGTGCATCCACGGTAATCCCTAATGATCTATCCGCTGACATGTTTAATAATCACTTCCTGTCTGTTGCTGAAGTTTTCTCAACACAAGGAAGTGTCAATGATAAGTGTTTCGATATTTTAATTAACTACTGCAATCAGAAGACTGTGACTCCTTTTAGCATTCCATCGATTGCAATACATGAAGTAGGTAAATTCATAAGTAGTCTCGCGAACAAGAAGTCATCAGGCCCTGATGACATAAATCCTAAAGTTCTGAAACTATCCCTACCTTACATTGTTGAATCGCTGACATACATTTACAACCTATGTCTCCATCAGTGTGTATTTCCTACACAGCTTAAACTTGCAAAAGTAATTCCACTACCGAAATCCAAGGACAGGGGAAATCTGAATAATTATAGACCGATTTCGTTACTGTCCGTGTTAAGCAAACCTCTCGAGCGACATGTACACAAACATTTGTCTCAGTATTTAGAGACAAATAATATACTTCATCCCTTCCAGTCTGGGTTTCGTCCAAAGTATTCCTGTCATACAGCGCTAAGCAGACTTGCAGATAAGTGGTTATCTAACGTAAACAATTCGCAACTGACGGGTGTTATTTACCTTGACTTTAAGAAGGCGTTTGACCTGGTTAACCACGACACTCTGATAAGCAAACTTAGTCATTATTTAAAAAACGTCTCAGCAGTTTCCTTTTTTAGTTCATATCTAAAGGGAAGAAAGCAAAAGGTTGTAGTTAATGGATCACACTCTGAAGTGAAGGAGGTTAAGTTTGGAGTACCTCAAGGGTCAGTGTTAGGCCCTCTTCTATTTTGTTTATACATCAACGATCTGCCTCTTCACCTAACGTCCGAATCTGTCGAATGTGACTTGTTTGCTGACGATACGTCAATCCACACGGCAAATAAAAACCTTAATGTGGTTGCAGATAACTTACAACAGAGCCTTGATGAGGTGTCCGCTTGGTGTGAAGGTAACTCGATGAGTATCCATCCAGCAAAAACTAAGTCAATGGTAATTGCGACACGCCAAAAACACCAATTAAGCCCCCTTTAACTTGATTTGTCCTTCGAAGGCAATTCTATTGAGCAAGTGTCTGAACACCGCCTCCTTGGAATTATCATAGATGATCAGCTCAAATGGCAGGCACACACACATAAAGTGTGTAAAACTGTTTCAAGAAACATTTTCATGCTGTCCAAACTGAAGCACTTCACTGACTTTGAAACCAGAAAATTATTTTATTATGCACATATTCAGTCCCACATTAATTATGCTTCGACGGTGTGGGATGGCTGCAGAGATGTACATTTAAAAAGACTGAACTCCTTACACAGAAGAGCAGCGAAATTAATTTTACCTGATCCTACTTTGACAACGGATGATAAGATTTACAAAGCGGGACTTCTTTCTCTCAAAAAGCAGTTTGCATTCAACAAAGGTGTTCTCCTTTTTAAGATTCGGAATGACAACACTCCGGAATATCTAACCCAGCTGCTAGTCCGGTCACAGTCCCGCTATGGCGATACAAAAAGCCTATATGTAGTACCCAAAACCAGAATAGACTTATTTAAAACTAGTCTAGCATTCTCGGGGGCGACTTTGTGGAATTCGCTTCCATCCCACACGAAGACCACTCCAATGGTATCATGTTTCAAGAAAAGTCTTTTTGAACATTTATCTTCGCAGCCATAACTATTTTCAAGCTTTGCTTTCTATATGTAGATATCATTGTTCGTAATGTATCCATTCTGCTGCTGTGTATGTATAGTGCTGCTGTGTTGTTGCTTTTTTTTTTTTTTTTTTTTTTTCCAACTCCCCCAACACACCGTAGGCGTTCGTCCTCTACATGTATTAATGTAATGTAATTGTTGTGTTGTAGATGTAGCAACGGCAGATTTGAAAAATGGCATTGCCTATGGCATTGTTAATATCGTTACCGTTGTAAAATAAAGATTCATTGATTCATTGATTCATTGATTCTCTCACCTGGCTTGGCCATCATGCTCGATGTATTCACTCTAACACGCGGCAAAAATTAGCATAAAAAAGGCTTACAACTTCTGGCAAATTCTTGGTCAGAACTGGGAAAAGTGCACATATTTCGATGACGTTTAGAGTACTAACCTGTGATGTCATGGGAAGTAGGGGTTTACGTGTACACAGAGGGACACAGGGGAACGACCTAAACTACGCGTCGGCGAGTATACCGTCGGAAAGGGGGGGCCTACGCGCGGCGGAGTATTTCAATGGAAATGGGTGTGTACACACGCGGGCGTATACCGATGGATATGGGTTTATTGACAATATTGAATTTAAGAGAGTGCAGGATGATTTGGCCACAAACAACAGAAGTCTAAATTCAGAATAAGATGCATAGTCAACCTGTGAATGTTGAAGAACTAAAGAAATGTTTTTTTTAGAGGAGGGGGAAAAAATGGAGTAAAAAAAATGGAAAAAGTGCAAGGACTTTTAAGCAAATAAAAATCAGTTTGGGTAATCGTTCATTATTTATGTCATACACTTCACAGAGAGATGAAACACCACTTGTCTATTTAATCCCATCCGCTCCACCACCAGACTATTACTGATAAAAAGTTAATTTGTTGTCCTTGTAACTTGACAAAATTGTCCGAGTATCTTGTTGACTTAAGTCAAAAACTTATAAGAACTTATGTTAAGACACTTATAAAAACTTGTTTGTCGCTTATAAGAACTTATAAAAACTTGTTTTAAGAACTTAAAGGAACTTGTTTAAAGACACCTATAAGAACTTATGTCAACTAACTTAAAAAACTTGTAGAAGTAACTTTGAAGTTACTTGTTAGTTTAAGGCAACCTATTAATTTACTTTTTTTGTTGTTGTTGTTGACACGTAACAAGGCAGGTACTTAATGTTGTCTGATTTTTAACTGTGGATGTTTAGGTGTTGACAGTGTCAATGGTTAGAGAAATAGATAACTAGAGAATACGAAAATATTAAAATCGATTATGCCGCATTGATCATGGTCGTACTTTTAAAAAAACTATAACAGGGTGTATTGGTTATGGCGCGGGGGGGGGGGTGTGGGGGGGGGGGGTGGGCGGTGATGGGGTCAATGGGGTTATTGCCAAAAATGCCATGATTTATCAGTCGATGACTTGAGTAGATTAGACTTCGAAGACAGTGCTAAGCTAGTAGCAGTTGTCACAGCATCGATTGCCACAAAAGACTTTTTAGTCAAGCAAGGAATTATTCCAGAAAATGTTTCTATGTAAATAAAAAGTATGGCAACAATAGCTATTATGATTGTTGGTGCAGTTGTTAATGCACTTGCATTTAGTGGTTCAAACTATCTCTTTTCAAAAATGGGTAGAGGGGAATCAGCAGAAGAAATGAAGTGTCACAATGAGGCATCTGAAAAACTGGCACAAGCTCAACAGGATTATGAAAAGCAAAGAATTGAGAAACTTGATTTTATCAATGAAAAACTCAGACTTGAAGGTCACGAACAGCGTACATTTTCAAACGTAGACGATGCGATCAAAGAATATTTTCTTGTTACTGGCGAAGACATGACCATCCCGCAACCAAAACTTAGTGACTACTATCAACCATGTCCAGAACAAAGAAATGGAGAAATAATATTTGTTCTAGTAGGAATGACATTTGTTTATTTTACAGGAGTTTTTATTGCTAGAAGAAATGACCGACGTCGGAGCTAAACTGTCAAAAATATATTACTCTCCTATTGGTTACTGGAAAGGGAATACTGCATTAGAAAAATTACATGCTGCTGTTGGTGGAGATATTACACTTGAACAAATAAAACAGTGGCTCAAAAGACAAGCAATTTGGCAAATATATCTTCCTGCTCCAAGAAAAATGACAAGACCTCACTTTGTAAACACTACCCCTAATGACACCCATCAAATGGATCTCCTGTTCCTACCACACGATACAATAAAAAAGATTGATTGATTGATTGTACATTGCTTAATGTCCCGACAGCAACAAGGCTTTCTCAGGACGTGTCTGCACTGCTTGTGGAAAAAAAAACTAAACAGAAAATTGAATGTATGTCGCCAGCCAGTCAAATATGTTAAATAAACCTACAACATGGGGCCTAAATAAAGCTAATACCATTTAGCAACACACATCCAATATCAAGAGCTACAGGCAGTGCAGACAGTAGGGAGCGTTTTAAAAAGGCGAATACAGGTGAATGGACAATGGGTAGACAGAAACACATGCCCCAAGAATGGAGAGAAAAACCCACCCTGTGGGGCTGACCAGGGTGACCCTGGAAACTAAAAAATACCTAACCCCACCCAAGTACCCCAGGGCATTATAGGATACATGGTCAGAAGTCTTCAGGTAAGTCTCCTGAAGAGATATTACTGAAGGGTTATAGAACTTGACTAAAAGACGTAACTCCTCAAAGTTAGCTTGAAAACCACGACAATTCCACTGAAGCATAGAGTACATGATTATGTCTTGTCTGGCGTAAGTCACCCCCTGAGACGTAAGGTTCCGTACAAGGTCATCTTCCAACAGTTTTGCCAAAGCTTGATCTTTGATTACGCCTCTTGACGAATTCATAGTCTTGTGGAGTGTGACCTCCACCAGAGTGTCTCCGATAGAAGAGAGCCTCAGTAGCCCACTGGAGTGTGCCCGGGTACGGCACTCCACCAGCAAGTCACCAGACCTGAGGCGCTGGGCATCAGGCCTGCCAACACGGCTCCTGAGGGTCTCCCCAACCAGAAAAGGATGCAGCTTGGTAACTTGTTTCTCCTCTACCTTGCTATGGACAATGAGGAAGCGAGGCCATACGGCTGACGCCTGAGGCATCGCTTCCTCACAGTCCGAGTCACTGTCATTTTCAATGTTGGTGGCGATGTGCCGCTTCTGTGCAAGTTTGTTTTTTTTGTTTTTTTCATATTATATTAGTAGAGATATTCATCCCCCGGGGGTCCCCGCCCGCCACCGAGCCCAACAAGGGAAAGTGCAAATGTCGGCGGGTCTCCAGCCGACGCACAATGGAGACTGCCCGAAAAAGATATACTCAAGGGGGTAAGCCTGATTGAACCGTTTGAGCCACCGCTTTCTGTCACACTGTTGAATGCAAGGGAATACTGGTGTAAAGCCCCTATTAGCAGCAGAAGCTATAGCATGGTGCTCCATATATCAACCCGCATGTCAACAGTGCGATAGGGCTCAACGTGACAAGAGCCGATGGACTAGGCCGGTACGACTAGCCTCCCATTTAGGTAGAAGTCAAGGCTGAAGTGGAGTGTTGGCACCAGTGAGCCACAGCCCAAAGGGAACCTCAGCCACCAGGATCCTCTTCTCCCCCGACACGGGTCTCCAAGCACGGCAAACACTTGGGATCCAAAGGACCAAAAATTCACGAGTGTTTTTAAGGACCAATCCAACATGGTACAACATAGGTTAGCACAGCTTCTTAAAAACTGGACCAGTGAAAAGGCTGAACAACATATCTGCTGACATCAAGTCCTAATCCTGGACAAAGATGGCACCCGTCTGCTAGCCCACTCATTCAGGGACTGAGCGGACTACCCACCTACGCCATGTAGTGGCCGGTGCCGGGTAGGCCCCTTCAAATTGTTTGTAAAAATAATGCAGGTAGTCATTCAATTTTTTTTTCAGGGTTGAATAAATAAATGTTATGATCAGTCCAAATGAATAAACGGTTGTGATAAGCTTTATTGTGTTTGATTGTAGGACAAAATATCACAATATTTTCAAAGTGACAGATGAATCTTGTTTGTAAGAGGTTAAGAACAAATTCAGTTTTTCCACAGCCTGTGGCACCACAAAACAAGCCACAGTGTGGGTCAAGTGTCATCAAGTTCATTTTAATATAGAATATAATTAATATATGTGTCCACTTAGTCTGCTTTCTGCAATATTGAGTTGTGCATCATAAATCAGATACAAATATATATTTATTGCTGCAGTGGTTTCAACCTTTTTTTGTATTTGGATTGTAATTCCGTCACAACCATTTTCAACAGTATGACCTGACCCATGTAGGTAGTCGTCATCTGTACTACGCAGGTCTAGCCAAAGTGCATACTTGTCTGTCAGGTATTGACAATTGTTACGTCATACAGATGCAGATCTTTAGATGCCATGTTTGCTGGTTTTTCTCTAAGCCTTCCGCCTGCAAAATATTTTGTGATCTCGTCATAGTGTTGGTAAGGTAGCATACCCGAAGCATACACTTGATTAGGACGGCCTTCAATCGTACAAGACAAATGAGTAATCTTTGGATTGTAAATTTTTTCTGATTCTCGTCCGTATGGACCTGCTGGTTTAACAAACAACATAAGAATGCCTTTCAGTGACCTAGCAGGTGTGTTCAAGTTGATGTTCCACATTGGATTGCTTTTGTCTTTATTAATTAAATTGTGTCTTATCACACGATCATAATAAATTGGCAGTCTTGACTGGTACTGATTTTGAATGAGAGTAGCTAGATGAGCATGTGTGACAATTTCATATTCCAAGGAGATGTTAGAGATCTTGCATGTTGCATCAAGATCTGTTGATTTGATAACTTTGGAGTAGTCATTAAACATTAGTTCAAAACTCAGGCGGTCATTTAGTGCTCTTTAGTAATAAGGCAAATGCGCTGTTAGGATTTTAAACTCAAGTGGAATGCAAAACCTATTTCCATATGTTTTTGCCACAATAACATCGTTGGCAACTGTTGATTTATCTGATGCATTGATTCGAATTTTCATAATGCTATCTGACTATATACCTTGATAAATGCGGTCTTCTCTTTCTTCTTTTGTAAGCCAAAGGTCTTTGTAGCAGTAGAACACATCAGCATCGTCAAGACTAAACACTTCCTGACCTTCAAGTTTAACTTTAATATTTTTAATAATTGCTCTGCCAAGGTTGCCAACTAGTGTTCTTTTGTCATCTGTGTGTGATAAAAGTTCAAAATTAAAAGCAAGGTGAGCAGGATCAGGAACAATAACGTCACTGGGGCCTAAGTTAGTAAACTTAACTGTAAGGGTTTGGTTTGGATCTATAGAGCTAGGATTGTTAGTGATGACAATTGATTGTCTAATGCCCTTAACACCAAGAGGTTCACGTAGTTTTTTGTGTGGGTCTAACTTTGATCCATAGGACTGTGCCATTTTTACTATGCACAATAAAAAAATTAAATTAATAAAACAATGGCAGCGGGAGGATTTGGTCATGAAGATTTTGAAATGGATGACATGAATGACTATGGTACTGGTGCAACAGATATGACTGGAATGGGAAATGCTTCTAGTGCGTATCACAAACTGTTAAAAGGCAAAATAAACTGGTTTTATGATAGTGTTGGTGACCGCCCAGATGAAACAGATCCTAATCAGTTTGAATATGAAAAAAGACATTTATATTTAAACACTGTTGACAAAGAAAAAATACAATTGACTAACAAAAGAGACCCTGGTAAGTTTAGAGCTTTAAGTACAATCAAAAGTGAAGGTGGTGTTGGCACCTTGCGTCAACTTGGTATTGGAGATAAAAAGTTACCACCTCGTCTTGCTAGTGCTCTTCATGATGTGCAAACAAGGTTGCCGACTGGACAAGAAATTGAGATGACTGAAATAACAAAACTGCCAGAATTAGCAAACACAATACAAAAAACTTCATTTACAGAAGGGCAAATAAATGAGGCTATGAAAACAGTAGGTGACTCTCCTTTAACCTTGCGGGAAATTATGGGGTTGGATAAATCACTGCAGTCAATAAAAGGTGAGCTTGTGAATAATGTAGCCAAACTAAGGGAGCTTGATAAACACATAGAAAAAAGAAAAACTAGCTGAAAACACAGGTCAATAGGATTAGAGAAACTATTCAAAAAATACTTCATGAAGACACAACTTTGGCTGAGAGATTGAAAACACTTTTCAGAGAGCAGGGTACCTCTGTTGCAAGTTTAATTACTGCTCTTGGATTTATTATCAGTACTGTAGTGTTAGCTGAAACAGGTGGTGGTAGCAGTCCAGCCCCTCCAGCACCTCCAGTTCTATCAGACCTAAAAAGATTTACAGTCGTGGGTAAAAAAAAAAAAAAAACAGCTGTCTCATATATCAGACTTGCTTCAGAAATTGGCTGTAAAAGCAATGGATGCTTTGCTTGGCATAATAGGGAGTGTTGTCAGTTGGTTGATAAGTACTGCAGCAAAGGTAGTAGGGTTTATGGCAGAGCATGTATGGGTCTTTTTGGTGACAGTAGGAGGGTTAATTATAGGATATTTAATGAAGCAGGTAAAGAAGTAATATTCCTAATCCAGTAAGGCCAATTACCAGTGCAGTTCTCTCTGACTCATGTATGTTTGGTGCTGGTGTTACTGGCTGTGCTGCTGTCGATGCTGAGGCTGTTACTGTCTGTACAGGTGATGATGTTTCTGGAGTTATTAATGGTTTAATGGTTGTAGGTGAGTGGTTGTTGGGCTCAAGTTTATAGATTGATTGAGGCCTAATTTCTGATAATGCCTTGCAACAACAATTTCATTATTATAATTTGTTATTGTCCCAATTTGGAGTTGAAGGTCTGACGGTAACATGTATAACCCAATGCCAACCACAAAGTCAACTTTTGATCTGGCATATCTGAGAACGTCTTGGTAGTGTTGTATGCTTGATGGGAGATCAACAACAGAATTGATTGAATCTTCCAGGTTTGCAAGAAATTGTTTTTGTGCTTCAAATTTCCCACTCCCGTTTAAGATATTTGACTTTGTTTGAGCTTGTGCTCCTAGTATACACCACACATACGTTCTGATAGACTCATTTATGTGCTCAACTCCTGCTTGAGTAAATACATCACTCTTATCTAAGACAAATGTGTTCCAGGCATTAGGCTGTTTTTGCTCTATTGAGCCTAACCAGACTTCATACTTTGATGATAATGAAGAGTAGGGAGGCCAGTAATCTTGCGGGTATTGTCTGTGACTCATAGCATAATATAATGTACCCATGCCTTTGTGATTATCAAGTTTTTGTGTAAAGTCATACTTTGTACTAATGTTAAATTCATTACAGATGCGCTCAAATGCTTTCATATCAATTGGATTGTTAAACTGTTTAAAACTGGATTCAGTGGGCAGTGGGGTATGCAGTTCTGACAGTATTCCTTTAAGCTGGTAATAAGTGTGAAAACGATAAACAGACTTAATCAGTTTGTTTGGGTGATTTAAATGGTCTGTAAAAGAAACGCCACAGCCTGTAGTTGAGCATAGTATAGCAAAGTTAAGCTGGTTTTGAAACATCTGTAGTGGGCTTGATGACCACTTTCTTGCAGTAGAGTCGTCTGTTATTGGAGGGTTTAGGTAATGATCATAAGGGTTGGGTACTTTCACTTGAAATAAATCTGCTTCTGACAAAGCTATATCAAGATCATTTAGTTGAATTATTTTCTGGTCATAAGTTGGTGTGACATTGTACTTGGCATCCACGTTAAATTGAAATGCATTTACAGTGGCAATTGTTGATGATTTAAATTCCATTATGCTTTTTTATATGATAATAAAAATGTTTATTACCTTAACAAATCTTGATACAAGCAAACCAGTGTGGTTAACTAATGGGATTGATAATCGAGATGGTAACAAGGCTGTAGCTATCCATGAAATGTTCTACACAGTAAAGTGGTTTAATTGTAACAGGCGTGAAGTCATTTGGTTTTGTAACTATTTTTGTCAATGTTATTACTGCGACTTCACGCCTGTTACATCTGGTGTCAGAAGTGGGATCATGCTGTTGCAACCTGGGCAGGTCAGCTGCTGGTAGGGAGGAAGGAGCAGAAGTATGCGTAGACCTGACCTGGATTTCGTGCAGAACAAACTCTGGAGTGAGGTTTACGATGGCTGTTCTAATTTCATTTGGTACGGCGGTGGCTGCAGCTTGAGGCTCGTCGCATTCTGCCATCAATTGCTCGACATGGACCTCCCTTCTGCTGAGTGCGTCCGCGTTCCCATTAGATCGCCCAGAGCGGTATTTCACTGTGAAATTAAAGTTGGCCAGTTCTGCGGCCCAGCGAGTCTCTGCTGCACCTAGCTTGGCGGATGTTTGGATGTAGCTGAGAGGATTGTTATCAGTATAGACCGTGAAGGTGCTGCCCTTTGCACGCTCTGCTGAATAAAACACCAGGCTCGGGACGCAACAAACGTCTGAGCGGATGGAACGAGCAATGTACGCAGGCATTCCAGACCATGAAGCAAAAGCTAACAACAGCCCCAGTCCTCGGCTACCCAGATTTTACTCTGCCCTACATCCTGGAGATTGACGCCAGCCTCCAAGGCCTGGGAGCTGTGTTATCACAAGAACAGACCGGAAAGCGAGTTGTCATTGGCTACGCCAGCAGGGGACTCAGGGAAAAAGAGACATCCATGAAAAGGTACAGCAGCATGAAGTTGGAATTGCTTGCGCTCCGCTGGGCAGTCACGGAGAAATTCAGAGATCTTCTGCAGGGCAGCACCTTCACGGTCTATACTGATAACAATCCTCTCAGCTACATCCAGACATCCGCCAAGCTAGGTGCAGCAGAGACTCACTGGGCCGCAGAACTGGCCAACTTTAATTTCACAGTGAAATACCGCTCTGGGCGATCTAATGGGAACGCGGACGCACTCAGCAGAAGGGAGGTCCATGTCGAGCAATTGATGGCAGAATGCGACGAGCCTCAAGCTGCAGCCACCGCCGTACCAAATGAAATTAGAACAGCCATCGTAAACCTCACTCCAGAGTTTGTTCTGCACGAAATCCAGGTCAGGTCTACGCATACTTCTGCTCCTTCCTCCCTACCAGCAGCTGACCTGCCCAGGTTGCAACAGCATGATCCCACTTCTGACACCAGATGTAACAGGCGTGAAGTCGCAGTAAGGGTTCCTTTTGTTTATTAAGCAAAACCCTGACAAAGACAAATCAACATAAATAAATAAACATCGAAAGTACATATTAACACCACATAAATATAACTGATATAAATAAATATAACATTCACTTTTCTATATAAATCATGTAACCATGCACACAAAATAATAAATCGATAACATTGACAAAAATAGTTACAAAACCAAATGATTCCGAATCAAAACCAGAACAATCTACAAAATACACTTAAGAATGAACACTATAAATATTAAAGAGCACACACTGATCAATCTGCTCCAAGACTCACGCAGTCTACAACAGATTGATCAGGGAGAATGCTATAAACATAATCAAATGACACCATTCAATCCTAACACCAAACACACAAAAATCATTCTAATCCGACATACATACGATCATAATTATAATAATCAAAAATATAATAATCAAATAAAATAGACAATAAACTTACCCCACCAACAGTCGGGTGCAGCATGTCAAGAGTACAACCGGTGGCAAGCCAATGTCAAATACAGTATAGTGAGTATAGATTGCTGTGAAATATAGTGATGGTGAGTACAGATCAGACACTGAGTTCAGTTCACTATGTTACATAATGTAACGGATAATACAAGTTTTCATGTGAGTTATAGCAATGCTGGTAATAGTGGCTTGGGCACTAATACACACTTTATACCATCTGGGTATTATGACTTTTGTACTTTAGCTAACTGGTTTCAAAATAAATTAAAAATTAAAGCAACTTTAAATCAGGCTAACTTACTTGTTGAATTAGAATTTCCTGTAGGTAGTAGGCCTTTAATTTCAAGTGAACTTGTATATTTGCTTGGTTTAATAGACAGAAATATAACTTCTAAAAATGAAAATTGGGTAATGGGTTTTGCAAGTAATAATATTGAGGGTTGGTTACCTACGACAGTTGGAGATAAAATAACTGGAATATACCCTGCTCATTTGTCAGTACACACATTGCTAAATGTTTATTTAAAAGAACTGAACATGACTGAAAATGTACACAATGGAAAGCCTTCAACTTTGTTGAGATGCTTACCGACTGGAACTGCTCCCTATTGTGAGAGTGAAGTTATTAGATTTCCTAATTTACAGTTTAAAAAATTAGGTGCCAGTTTCTTTGAATCACTGTGCTTATATGTAACTAATCAGGATGGAAAACCAGTTGTGATGCATGATTTTTCTGTTGTTTTGGAAGTTAAATAAATTTTATTTTTGCTAAAATAAAAAATGAGTGGCGGCCCAAAGGCAAAAATTATTCCAGTTGCATGTCCCTTAATAGAGTTGAATTGATTGATTGATTGATTGTACATTGCTTAACATCCCGACAGCAACAAGGCTTTCTCAGGACGTGCCTGCACTGCTTGTGAAAAAATAAAAAGATAAATAGAACATTGAATGTATGTCGCCAGCCGGTCAAATACCTTAAATAAACCTAACACATGGGGCCTAAATAAAGCTAAGACCATTTAGCACACACATCCAATATCAAGAGCTACAGGCAGTGCAGACAGTAGGGAGAGTTTTAAAAAGGCAAATATAGGTGAATGGACAAAGGGTAGACAGAAACACATGCCCCAGAATAGAGAGAAAAACCCACCCTGTGGGGCTGACCAGTGTGACCCTGGGAACTAAAAAATACCTAACCCCACCCAAGTCCCCCAGGGCAGACCCGGGTGGGGTAAAAGAGTTGAAAGATTTGGCTGACGTGCAAGATTTTGAAAAAGAAGGTGAGGTAGGAGAGGTGTATGGCCTTGAACTTGTTTCCAATGGATTGTACAAACGAATGGTAATTGATAATGTAAAACATGGCGCGTTTCCAAAGCTTAGTCAACTTCATGATGTTACTGTTCCTACTCCTGTAAGTAATGTGCTCTACAGCTTAAAACATGTGGGTAATAAGTGGGTAATTATTCCTACCCCTGTTCCTCTTGCACCTATTCCCATTGTATGGGATGTAAAGTTTGTATTTATCAGTCCTTATGTTTATTTTACTGATGAAGGTGCCTTAGTATTTAGAAAAGTTGTTAACTCTGAGCCAATGCTTGTAAGCTCAGAAATCAATAGCAGAGAAAAACTAAAACTTCAAGAGTATGGGACAAAAAAGGTATTTTCTTACAAATAGAAAGGGTAGAACAGATACTTCTATTTCGTTCATACCAGCAAATTTTACCATGGATAGAGAAGTGACAATAGTTTTTGAAATTCTCATGAGATCTGTAGAAGCTGTGAAAGAAGCAGATATAGCACAGGGAATCAAACTTATGTGGGATAGCTCAGTAGCAGAGTCAACAAAGGTTGTTATTGCTATTAGAAAAATCTATACCGATTTTGAAGTTTCGAGTAGTGTCCCTGCTGTTAAGGTAGTGATCGATAAACAAATTTTTGTTCGTCTAAGTTTCATAAACCTGGAACACATAGATCTTGTTTCATTTTATTACGCTAGCAAATTGTATATATTTGAAGAGTTGCAAAACAAATTAGAAGATTAATAAAAAATATTTGTCATAAAAAATGCCACCACTGTATCAGCAAATACCACCTGAACGTGATGAAACATTACAGGCAGCCTCATTCTGTTCAATAAATATAACCGAAGCGTTGAAGCAATTGGAAGAAGACAAGCAAAATACTTCCGGTGCAAAAGATGATATAAAATGGTTTTCAATTCTGTACAAAACACATCAATGGCTGTGGGTATGGTTTCAGCCAGATTATCTGGCACTGCTTTAGCTCTCCTTGCCACTGGAATTGGAATTGGTATAGGAAAGTGTTGGTGTTGTCACAGGCCTGGCATGCTTTGGTTTGGAAGCCATTAACAAAAGATTTCATACAAAGTTGCAGAAGCATGAAGCATTGAGTACACTAGCTGGAGCTAAGCTGAGCAGTATGAAACTTATTATCAGAAAGGCTTTGGAAGATAATAAAATTGATAATCACGAATTTAAGAGAGTCCAGGATGATTTGGACAATTACAAACAACAAAAATCTGAAATACAGAAAAAATGCATAATAAACCCGTAAACATTGAAGAGCTAAAAAAATCTTTTTTAGAACAAGGAAAAAAAAAATAGGGGTGGAAAAAACTATGAAAAAAGTTCAAGGACTTTTAAGCAAGTAAAAATCAATTGTTCAATAAATTTGTCATACTCTTTGCAAAGAGATGACATGCCTGCTCATTTGACGCCATCAGCTCCACCACAAGAGTACTACTGAAAAAAAGTTTTTTTGTTGTCCTTGTAACTTGGGAAATTTGTCCGTGTGTCTTATTAACTAGATTTAAGAACTTATAAAAACTTGTTTTAAGTCACTTAAAAAAACTTATGGCAACTAACTTTAAAGTTACTTACAAAGTTACTTAAAGGTTTATAATGTACCTTAGTAAGTACTTGTAATTTACTTAAAAACATCTAAAAAGTAACATAGAAAGTAACTTGATAATTATACCCATGACTTGTGCACTAAAAAATGTTTTTATTCATTGTGTGTACGTGAGTGTCCAAGTGGTCTAGCAAACAAACAAGGGAGTTATTTGTGCACATAACCCGGGTTGTAGGTGGGGTGGGGGATCTGCCTTAATAATCACGGGTTGGCAGCTGATAAAATAAATGCTGCTTAAATGATTTCCGGGGTAAAACTAAAATGGCTAGGTGATTAAAGCATCGGTGGTATTGGTTGGCGTGGTTTGCCTGAATGGCTAGTTAATTATAATAAATCTATTGATTAGGGGAGGGGCGTCTATCAACTATCAGCATTAATTATTTTAGGTGGGATGGGAGATCTAATAATAATAATAATAATACATAGCATTTATATGGCGCATTTCTCATATTTATAATATAACTCAATGCGCAGAATGTAGCCGCGAACTGAACCCAACAAGCATGCTGACGTGAATCACACGCATTCACTCACACACTGTACGTAAACACAGAACATTCACGTGGTGCTAAGGGCAAGCTCAAGCAAGCTACTGAAGTGACGGTATTTACCTTAATAATCACGAGTTGGCAGCTGATTAAAAATGCTGCTTAAATGATTTCTGGAGTGGAACTAAAATGGCTAGGTAATAAAAGCATCGGTGGTATTGGTTGGCGTGGGTTTGTCTAAATGGCTAGTTAATTATAATAAATCTATTAATTAGGAGAGGGTCGTATATCAACTGTCAGATTATCTATCTATCAGTATTGGTTGGCGTGGGTTTGTCTAAATGGCTAGTTAATTATAATAAATCTATTAATTAGGAGAGGGTCGTCTATCAACTGTCAGATTATCTATCTCTCCATTTGATGTGAATGTCGACTATAACTCCTGACAACCAATGTTGTGTGACCTGGGCAATAGTGCAGCTTTGGATGGACAGGGCGAGTGTAAGTGTGACTTCCATTTTATGTGAATATGGACAATAACTGCCAACACTCGATGTTGTGTGACCTGGGCAATAGTGCAGCTTTGGATGGACAGGGCGAGTGTGAGTGGCTTGAGCTGGTGCTTCTGGCGAGTGGAAATGATCATAATTTATTACATTCAGTTTTACAGGGATTTAAGATCATTGAATCACTCTCACACCAGCTAGAAATGTCACTCAAGCCCTGCTGCAATCGTTCATGAAGGAACAACCACGGATATTGTCCAGCCATATTTACAGGATTTAAGATCATTGAATCACTCTCACACCAGTTAGAAATGTCACTCAAGCCCTGCTGCAATCGTTCATGAAGGAACAACCACGGATATTGTCCAGCCATATTTACAGGGATTTAAGATCATTGAATCACTCTCACACCAGCTAGAAATGTCACTCAAGCCCTGCTGCAATCGTTCATGAAGGAACAACCACGGATATTGTCCAGCCATATTCAAAGTAGTGATTCTGTTTCAGCCTCAGGATGTAGGTTAATATGTATGTCATAACACATTACTGAGGTTTTGTTTGTACGAATGGAGACCAACAATGAATGAGAGCGCAATCATGGCAAAAAAAACAGATGGTTCCATAAGCATAAACACTCCTAATATCTGCAAGAGGCTTAGTTCATCATGAGGATTTACGCCTCTTGCAGATGTCTGGAGTGTTGTCTGTCTGCCGTGATTTCGCTCTCGTTCATTGTTGTGAGTTGTTCATGAGGATTTACGCCTCTTGCAGATGTCTGGAGTGTTGTCTGTCTGCCGTGATTTCGCTCTCGTTCATTGTTGTGAGTTGTTCATGAGGATTTACGCCTCTTGCAGATGTCTGGAGTGTTGTCTGTCTGCCGTGATTTCGCTCTCGTTCATTGTTGTGAGTTGTTCATGAGGATTAGCTCTGCAGTCGGGTGCTCTGCGGATTCGCTCGTCATGTGGAGTGTCTGAGATCCGCTCTTGGAGTGTGGTGTGTCTGTCTGCCGTGATTTCGCTCTCGTTCATTGTTGTGAGTTGTTCATGAGGATTCACGCCTCTTGCAGATGTCTGGAGTGTTGTGTCTGCGTGATTCGCTCGTCATTGTGGAGTTGTCTGGATCCGCTCTGCGAGTCGGAGTGTTGCTGTCTGCCGGATTCGCTTCGTTCATTGTTGTGAGTTGTTCATTACAAACGAAACCTCACTAATAACAGAAACAATGGAACTAGTGAATAATGACCTGCCAATTTGAATCCCATGTACATAAAGTATTTCATTTCTTACTTTCATGCATGGTCTGTATTTTTAACATCGAGTTCTCAAATTCTGAGATAAGGAAACAACTCCAAATATGAACTTACGTTGCGCCAGGTATGTTCCCCTCTTCACAAAACTGGGCAAGCAGATGTTGATATGTCACCTGCAAAGGCAACAGTGTGAGTGAAACAAATGACTGCAACTTTTTCTGTGTTTACATGCCACATTTCCTGAAATGCGTCCAATGCATGAGGACATAGTTTTTCTTTCCCCTGTTCCGCAAGCAGCTGACAGTACTGTTTACACACACAAAGGGAAGGGGGGGGGGGGGGGGGTGATGAAGGACAGCTTGTAAGCAAATCACTTATCAGAAAATACAAGATACCGATGGACACATGCACGAGAGTGTTAATAGTTTGTAAGAATACATCATCATTACGCCCACCCCTCACACACCCCATGTCATATAGAAGATGCGACATGGGGTGGGCGAGGGGCGGGCATAACCATGAATTATTCAAGATATTTTATTGTCCATTTAAGGATATTTGTCTTTGCCTGCCGAGCGTAGTTCAAGATTAAAAACATAATATCTCAATTACAAAACAAACAAACAACATGGCTAAATCTCTGACTAGACAAAAATATAAAATTTTAATATGAATTTTTCTTTAAAATTATTTTTTTTAAATACTTACCAATAGTATTACTGAGAGGAATGTTACCTAGCTAGCCTAATTTTAGCCAAAATTTGGTTGTGTCCGTACAGGGGGTTGTTGGCAGGAGAGAGGCACCATAGACCAGGCCATAACCCGAGTAGCCTCCCCTTAGTCCCATCCGGTACGAGATTACCCGGCATACCCCAGTTTAGTTTTTTAGTGAACTAGCGGTAAGCGGGGCAGGTGGGAGGGACCTTCAAGTAATACCATCGGTATTTTTCAAAAGAATTCATTTTAAAGAAAAATAAAAAAGTTCTAAAATGTATTTTTTTTAAAAAATACTTACCAACGGCATTACTACTACGAATACTTCGCAGCTTTCCTCTCAGGGCGATGACGGCCAGCGGAATGACGCGACGAACCCAGACGCTTCGTCCAAAGAGAAGCGAATCTGCGATGTGTTGGAGCGCACCGACCGTCTGCTGGGCGTGTCCGTTGTCTACCCCCACTCCGAACCACGTCCTCCGGGCGTAGACTTAGCGCCTCCTCGACCTTCGGTTCTGGATGTAGGCCACCACTGTCAAGCTGTCGGATATTACGCGTACTCCTGCCCTAAGATGCGCTGCTCCCACCCAGAGAGAGCGCGAGTCACGCTGCTTTCCCTCCAGCCTGTTGAAGTGTTAGAGCGGCTTGATCCCTCGTCCATGTACGAGGATGTCCTGACTTGTCAGCCACTGCTTCCACTCGGAGAGAATGCGGGGGACACTGCTTTCACTCCAGCATGTAGAAGTTTTAGACGGCTTGATCCCCCGTCCATGTACAAGGATGTCCTGACTTGTGAGCCGCTGCTTCCACTTGAGAGAGAATGCGGGGCACACTGCTTCCATCTCCCGCCTGTTGATGTGTTCTTCCGCTTGATCCTTTGTTCATTACGAGGATCCTGACTCATGAGACGCTGCTTCCCACGAGAGAGCACGAGCCGCCCTGCTTCATCTGCGACATGTTGAGGTATTTGACGGCTTGATCTCTCGTCCAACGGCGAGGATATCTTGACCTGTGCGCCGCTGCTTCCCGGCGAGAACGCGAAGCACACTGCTTCCAATTCCAGCCAGTTGATGTGTTTTCCACTTGAGGGAAATGCGGATGAGGGAGGCGGTCGAGCAAGACCAGGAGCAGAATCACGTCGTGGAAGAGAACCAGAACAGGACAGCGCCGGGGAGTCCACCACCAGGAGTGGACAGACGAAGCTCCGCGAAGTCCCGCATACCACCTCTGCCGGAAGGCCATAGACAGGTCCGCCGGCCACGTGTCGTCAGCGAAGAAGCCGGTGTCTCGCAAGGCGCCCTGAAGCGGGTAGGAGGAGAAGGCATTGGGTAGGTCCCAGAACCCAGAAGTTTCGGAAGAGACTTGAAGCGCTGGGCGTGGAGCTAGGAGCCCACAAGACTGACGCTCTTTTCTTGGGAAGACACGCCGCAATGAGGCGAGCAGTTTTCGTCCAAGGCCCGAAAGGGTCTCCATCCTATGGTTTAGCGAAGCTGGCGGAGCATCGATGTCGTGGAGACTGCAAGCGACGAGTAGGGGAAGCGCCATCAAGGTCGAGCAATGCGGAAACGGAGTCCTCTGGCGCCAAGCTGAAGGAGTCGTCTATCACGCGCGTGGGGGGAACAGGGGTGACCAGCTCCTCCGAGGGACCCACAAACGCAGGTGCTGCAGCGGCGCGACGCGAAGGGGAAGCCTCTCTGGAAGGTGGTCGTTGTCCGCTTAGGCGACGAGGGGATCTAAGTGAGGACGCCAAAGAGTCACAGGATGGTGATCCCAAGGGGAGCGGCTGCGGCGCGAGGAACGGGAAACGTGGGTGGACCGTACCAAGTCTGTCGTCATCCGGGAAGAAGACCTGGGGTGACGGTAGTCCCGCGACGTCCGGGAGGAAGAGCGTCATCTCGGTGGGCGGTCCCGTGAACTGGAAGGGCGAATGGTAGTGGAGCCGGTCCTACCATAGCGTAGAGTCCCCACTGTAGTGGTACGTCGTCGCCGGCTCCTGTCGCGACCCTCATCTCTGCATGGCTCGGGAGCTTCTAGAGTCAGTCAACGGCAACGGCGGCGGTCAGGATCCGGTCGTGGGGTCGTCTCTCGCCTCTCAGGACTGCCTTGGAGTGAGGGCTGCTCCCTACCAACCCGTGTACTAGAAAATAGAACCCCTACACTAACCTGGGAAAGGCGATGTGGAGCATGCAGCAGGCCTGTGGCGATCGCGAACTCCGGAAGCAGCCGGTCCGGGTCTGTCCATGCTGTGTCGGGAGCTGGTGCGTAGCCACCTAGGAAGCAGCTCTGGCCGTGGTCGCTCCACACTGGGCTGGGAGCGGGCAGCGGAGCGGTCGTTTGTAGGGGCCGGATCCCGGTGCGAGTGCGCCTCTCCGTCCGAAGCAACGAGCGTGACACCTTCTGTCTGTCAGGTCTGCGTTCTAGCCTGGGGCTAGGAGCATCGTATGTTCGGGTGCCGACGTCTGACCGATAGTAGTAGAACTGGTCCTTTTCGTCACGGTAAGGGGTAGGTCCGACGGCCCCTCTGTGGAATAGTGCGCAGTGGTAACTGTCCTGTTCGTCACGGTAAGGGGAATCTTACTAGGGCCCGCCGCGGAATTTTGCGCTTTGTTAGTTCTACTATCAGCCATCACGCACCCTCCGTTCCTCCAGTGAAAAGCTGTTAAAAATTCATTTTTCTCTAAAAGGTATTTTTTCGAAAAATACTTACCGATGACATGACTTTATGGAAGTGTCTACTACTTACTCATTCTAGCTTAAGAGCCAGTTGTGTTAAAACACAACCCGGGAGGCACTCGGGGAACCCTGAGGGGACCAAGAGTTGTCTCCCGATACTGCCCATCCGGAACCAGATACCCATAATCCCTCAGTCAGGATACTTAGCTCACCAGCGGCAAGCGGTGCAGGTGAGAGGGTCGTTTGAGTGATGTCATCGGTAAGTATTTTTCGAAAAAATACCTTTCAGAGAAAAATGAATTTGTTTCTTCAAAAACATTAACGATGACATGACTTTATGGAAGATTTGCGAATAGGAGGCGGGTGCCGCGCTCCAGCACACCTTAGGGCCCAAGGGCCGTCCTCCCATAACGCAAACTCCCGACGACCCTAGGTAGGTGTACACCTACGGTGCTGAGGCGCCAGGAGGGAGTTGTGCCCCCCGAAAAATGAATTTTTCAATTAAAATGCATTTAAAAAAAAAAAATACTTACCGATGGTATTACACATATGAAAATTCCCTTAGCTAGCATATTTTTAGCCAAATTTTGGCTGTGTCCGTATAAGGGAGTGTTGGCAGTAGTGGGGCGCCATAGACCATGCCAAACCCGAATAGCCTCCCCTTACTCACATCCGGTACAAGATACCTAGCATACACCAGTTTAGTTTCTTAGCGAACTGCGGCAAGCGGGGCCGGAGGGAGGGACCTTCGAGTAATACCATCGGTAAGTATTTTTTTTTTAAAAATGCATTTGAATTGAAAAATTCATTTGTTTTCTCAAAACACATTACCGATGGTATTACACATAGGAAGAATCCCAAAGAGGAGGTGGGTGCCGCTATAGCGCCCCTACTGCCAACAACATTGCCCACAGACCCGCCCTCCTGCAGCAAACTCCCGATAATTTAAGCTAAGATACCTGCGGCGCCAAGGGCGCCAGGAGGGAGTGTTGCGCTGCTGCGATATCTCCCACCAGCGCAGAGGTTCTGCCACTGGGTGGAGAGTTCCCTCAGGTAGAAGCGGGCGAAAGTGGTCTCCGCTCGCCATCTCACAGCCGCCACAATGTCCTTGACTCCACAGGCGCTGTCAAAGCGGGACTTGCGGCCATGGCTCTGACCTCGTGAGCCTCGATGTTCCACATGTGGCTGCATCAGGTCAAGGTCCCGGAAGGCCGGGCGGATCACTCCCCGGAACCAGGAGGAGCAGGTCTGGGCTGAGATGTCACGTCTACCTGGGGACAAAGGGGGAAACAGGTGTGTGCGTCCTCTGCGCAAGCTTGGTCCGGCGCAGGCACACATGTAAGGCTCTCACCGGTTCCTATTGTCTGGTCTACCGAGTGGAGTCTGACACTCGTAAGGGCGGAAAGTCATCAACTGTAGGGTAGCCAAGGCGATCACAACTTGGCCCTGAAGGCTGGTACCGTAGGCAGTTGCACGGCGCCTTCCGTCCGTAACTGCCAGCAATCTGCGTGTGACAAAAGCGCGTACGTTTACTGACCCTGGAAGAGGTGGCTAGGACACACGAAGGCTCTCACCGGGTTCTGAAGTCTGTACTCCCGGGTGGCATCCGTACACTCGCAGGGCGAAACATCTGTCGCCGTCAGGGAGGCCGCGTCTCGTCCAGGAAGATGTTTCAGGTAGCAGTAGCATGAAGCCGGTCGTCTGGCACTGCAAGCAATCTGGGTGTGTGGACAGCGCGAGTAGTTTACTGACCCTGGAGGTTGAGTCAAGGACCACCAGGGACTACATAAAATTTGGCTACTAACGAGAAGAGCCGCTCCACCCAAGCGCCTCTCCGAATCAGAGACTTTATGTATAACATTAAAACCATTAAAAGACACAGGGTCAGAAGTCTTCAGGTAAGTCTCCTGAAGAGATATTACTGAGGGGTTATAGAACTTGACTAAAAGACGTAATTCCTCAAAGTTAGATTGAAAACCACGACAATTCCACTGAAGCAAAGAGTCCATGATTAAGTCTTATCTGGGGGTAAGGAGTTCCCCCCCCCCCCACCCCTTTTTCCTTTACCTTGAAAGGAGTTGAAGAAACAGAGGGGGCTCCCGGGCCTCCTCTGGTTCTCCGGAGAGGAAGGGGGTGGAGCTGCCGCAGCACCAGCAACAACAACTTCCACTCCCTCCATCCGCTCCTCCAGTGCAGCATATTTGTTTTGAAGGAGGACAACAGTGTTTCCCTTCTGGGCCCGTGCGCACAGCGGTCCCATAGATTTTTTAGACTTCTGGTCCTGGGCAGCGTTCCTGCCGCTAGAGTTAGCGGCCTTAGAAGGCTGACCAGAGCCAGAAGCCTTTGGAGTTGTTGACTGACTAACAGGTTTGGGTGGGGGCTGAGGCTTAGGGGCAAAAGAAGGCGGCACAACCGGACCGGCAGTGTCCGCCTTCTGTGTTCCCTGGCTCCTTGTCACCACCGGAGGAGGGTTACTCTCCAGGAGCGAGATGAGCAGAGGCTCCGCCCCCAACCAAGAAGTTGGGGTCTGACATGAAAAGTCTTTGGTGGGGCGCGGCGCTTGCCTGCCACCGCTGCACTAAAAGTATACAAAGAAGTGTTAGACTTAGAGGTTGGGGCAGCCGCAGCTGCACCAGGGCCTTCAACCAGTTTTTTTGGCATCCAGAAAGGACAACCCCTTCTCCACACGCACCTGCTGAATCTTGCACTCGGATATCCAACGAGGGCATTTCTTATCCGAAGCCATATGCGCCCCCTGGCAATTCACACACAGGGGGGTGGCTGTGCAGGACTCAGCAGAGTGTCCGGGCCTAGTGCAACGGGCGCATGAAGCCTCTGCCTGACGGCATGTCTTCTGCCCATGGCCATACTTTTGGCACTTAAAGCACCGGAGGGGAAGAGGGACGTACTTTTTCACTCTCAGGGAGTAGTAACCTCCCCAGATGGTAGTAGGAGGGGTGGGGGTGCCAAACGTCAGGATGATGGTAGGGAGTCGGATCTCCCCACCACCTGGCTTGGAAGCGAAGCGCCTGACGTAAGTCACCCCCTGAGACTTAAGGTTCCGTACAAGGTCATCTTCCGACAGTTTTGCCAAAGCTTGATCTTTGATTACGCCTCTTGACGAATTCATAGTTTTGTGGGGTGTGACTTCCACAGGAGTGTCTCCGATGGAAGAGAGCCCCAGTAGCCCGCTGGAGTGTGCCCGAGTACGGCACTCCACCAGCAAGTCACCAGACCTGAGGCAACACTAACCACCAAGATACATATAGCCTACATGTAGCTTCTCACAAGCCCCCGCACTCTGCGTGGAACTCATGAAGATCTATGCCTCTTGGGGAGTTTTGTCTATGGTTATGGGCGAACATTGCTAGGCAGTGAATGCCATCCGTCTGATGTAAAAACAAGAATATATTTATCCTCTTGAAAGTATGCGGTAACGGTGGAATGAATGTTTCTTGATAGGTTCATTTCTCTCTGTGCACATCAGATGGAACAGATAACCTTCTGCCACACCATCTGACGGCAGTTCCGATGAAAGCGGCCTTCAAGGCTGGCTAAAGCCTTGTACTGTCCCCAGCCCTCAACCAAATATTAGCCCTATCCAAGCCCAGTTTAGTATATATTTTTAATTTGTAACCCTGCTTTTAAATTTCTGCCCGTATAATAATGTGCCTCAGCAGATCTAAGTATATTCCGTAGTGAACCCGAATCTGTCTTTAACAGAACGATAGAGGGCGTGAAAGTGTGTTCATTTATATGGTCATTGATGTACGGTTACTGAAAAACAAAAGAAACGGCAGAAACTCACTGCAAACCACAATAAGCGCATCTCCCTTCACCCTCCCCCACTCAGCCTGGAAATTAAAATTGTGTGAACTGAAAAAGCAAAACTTAGGCACAGATTCTCATGGGTCATGATCTTGTAACTTGCATGACGGACTTCTGAGGATCTATGCCTTTTCTCATCAGTAGAAAGGGCCACTATCACACTGAATTAGATACACTCACTGATACGCACCTTCTCTCAGTCTGGAATAAACATAGATCCCCATTGCGCCCGCAGATGCGAAAACTGATGAGAATCATGCCTCTTGCCTGGCTCTATCATTACGCTGGTCCTTACATACAAGAAGCTACGCGAGCTGATTCACTGACTGCCTTCCATAGTGTAATAGACGCGTTGACAGCAATTATAAACAAACCGCTCGGCTGAAGAAAGGGGACAGAAACAGAATGGATAGAGCTCACATTTTTACATCGAATGAAAATGATTAGGCTTTTTGGAGAACTGTGTCAGTATATATTTTAAATTTGTAACCTGGCTTTTAAATTTCTAAGTTTTCAGAATTGTATGTGCCTCAGCAGATTCAAGTATATTCTGTAGTGAACCCGACTGTCTTTACCAGAACAAAAGAGGTGGGGGGGTGGGGGGGGGGGGGGGGGGGGGGGTGAGTGTGTTCATTTATAATATGGTCATTGATGTACGGTTACTGAAAAACAAAAGAAATGGCACAAACTCACTGCAAACACAATAGCGCATCTCCCTCTCCCTCCCTTTCCCCCACTCAGCCTGTAAATTAAATCTGTGTGAACTGAAAAAGCAAAACTTAGGCACAGATTCTCATGGGTCACGTTCCTGTAACTTGCGTGGTGGACGCTTGAGGATCTATGCCTTTTCTCATTTGTAGAAAGGACCACTATCAAACTGTCTGAGATGCACTCAATGATAAACACCTCCTGTCTGGAATAAACATAGATCCTCATGGCGCCCGCAGATACAAAAGCTCATGAGAATCCTGACTCTTGCCTAGAGAATAGAAAATGTGGGGCTACAACCCCACCCCTCCCCAATCAATTAATTATTCTAATCAACTAGCCATTCATACAAACACACTCGACCAATTACCACCAAGAGCTTTATCTGCCCAGCCATTTTAGTTTCACTCCAGAAATCATTCAAGCAATGATTTTTGATCAGCTGCCAACCCGCGATTATTAAGCCAGATCCCCCACCCCACCTAAATAATTAATGCTGTCATTGACTTCTTTACGCAAAGGCTAATTAATCAATCAATGCTGCCACAGTGAGATTATTAGAAGAATTGATTGATTGATTTACTCCATTTTAACATCCCGCTGGCACAAAGTGATCAGGGACTTTATTAGAATTCATTCATTCATTCATTCATTCATTAACTCCGGTTTATCGTCCCTCTGACACAATAAGTGATCGGGGACTATTAGAAGAAACATGTTAGCAAGTGCGTACATGCACTTGTAAAAACATTTAAGCAGGTGTTAAAGTGACAAAAGTAATTACAAAATAATGTATAATTTAAAAAAATTACTCATTGTTTTAACAAAATCAAATAACAACATCTTTATACTATTATCTATTGTAATTATTTGCTCATCTTGTTATTTACTTTTTGACAAAATATGTACTTTAGTCAAGAATTAAAGCATAATTTAATAAAGCAAGGGAAGTAACTTTTTTGTATTGCTAAAATTTTCACAAAATTACTTCCCTTGTATAAACCTATACTTAACAAAGGAAAGTAATTTGAAATTTGTTATTGAACAGGGGTGATTCCTTTCTTTTTCTGGTGCTCAAGTAATGGGTAAAATTATCAAGTTACTGTCTATGTTACTTTCTAGATTTTTCTAAGTAAATTACAAGTACTTAATAAGGTAATTTATAAACCAGCAAGTAACTTTGTAAGTAACTTTGAAGTTAATTGCCATAAGTTCTTTAAAGTGACTTAAAACAAAGAAGTACCCAACGGAGAAAGAAACACGCTTAGAAAAAAAACGGTACAACACAATTTATTAATATTTCGGGTAAATACCTTTTGTCAAAATAGACAAAAAACAGAGACATTAGCCGCTACTTGTCTTCATATGCAGAAGGAATGCATAAGCAGACATTCCTTGGTGGGTGTCATTAGAGATAGTGTTTACAAAATGAGATCTTGTTATTTTTCTTGGAGCAGGAAGATATATTTGCCAAATAGCCTGTTTTTTGAGCCACTGTTTTATTTGGTCGAGTGTGACATCACCACCCACAGCCGCATGCAATTTTTCTATTGCAGTTCTTCCTTTCCAGTAGCCAATAGGGGAGTAATATATTTTTGATAGTTTATTTCCAACGTCGATCATTTCTTCTAGCAATAAAAACTCCTGTAAAATAAACAAAATAAACAAATGTCATTTGATGGGTGTCATTAGGGATAGTGTTTACAAAATGAGGTCTTGTTATTTTTCTTGGAGGAGGAAGATATATTTGCCAAATAGCCTGTTTTTTGAGCCACTGTTTTATTTGGTCGAGTGTGACATCACCACCCACAGCCGCATGCAATTTTTCTATTGCAGTTTTTCCTTTCCAGTAGCCAATAGGGGAGTAATATATTTTTGATAGTTTATTTCCGATGTTGATCATTTCTTCTAGCAATAAACACTCCTGTAAAATAAACAAATGTCATTCCTACTAGAACAAATATTATTTCTCCATTTCTTTGTTCTGGGCTTGGCTGGTAGTAGTCGCTAAGTTTTGGTTGTGGGATGGTCATGTCTTCACCAGTAACAAGAAAATATTCTTTGATTGCATCATCGACATTTCAAAATGTATGCTGTGCGTGACCCTCAAGCCTGAGTTTTTCCTTGATGAAATCACGTTTCTCTATTCTTTGCTTCTCATAATCTTGTTGGGCTTGTGCCAATTTTTCAGATGCCTCATTGTGACGCTTCATTTCTTCTGCAGATTCCTCTCTACCCATTTTTGAAAAGAGATAGTTTGATCCACTGAAAGCCAATGCGTTAACAACTGCTCCACCAATCATAATAGCTATAGTTGCCATACTTTTTATTTACATAGAAACATTTTCTGGAACAATTCCTTGCTTGACGAGAAGGTCTTTTGTGGCAATCGATGCTGCAACAACAGCTACTAGCTTAGCACTATCTTCGAAATCTAATCTACTCAAGTCTGCCAATTTCATTTTGAGAAGACTTTTTCCCAGCATAGAATAAGCAACTGTTAGTCCACTTATTATGGCAGAGTGATAGACGAGGTTCATTATGTTCTTGTGTCGCTCATTTTCTTATGCTATAAAAATTAAAATAATAAATTTATTTACTGCATGTAAAATGGGTCCACGGCTTTGGGTGTTGCTGGTAATGTGGCGACTACTTCTTTTGTTTTTGGAGTGCTTGATTTTTTGGACACTGTTTGAGTCTGTGGTTTGTATTTTTTTTGTATAATTGGTAACCTACGTAACCAAATCCGACAACAAATCCAGCAACTATATATTTTGTTGTTTCAGGTTTAGACTCAGTTGTTTGTCTCTCACTTTGTTTGGGGTGTGTTGGTCCTGACGGTAGTGACACTGGTGCTGTTGATGGTGTGTCAGTCACATGAGCCTTTTGTGTTAATTTCTTTTGTCTGTTATATTCAGCTAATCTTTTCACCGCCTCTATTCAACCTGGGCTTTTAGTCTTAGTCACCATTTGAACTTGTGTCAAGACAGGACTCTGATGTGGTGTCGTCTGGGTCTCGTCCATTTTCTTCTAATTTAAAATTTATTTTAGAAAAATCAATATGATTACTAGTAACAAGTAAGGTTACCACAGATGCAAGGTAATTCCCAAACTTGTAAAACATAAGGCATGCTAATTTCCCTATTAAACTTGAAACTATGGGGTTGCTTTCTAGATCATGTGAAAGGCTGTCACTATCAACAGGTAGGAAGTGACTCACAGCTTTTGTGTATAGGCAGACAAGAAATCGACTCAAATCACGTGTCATTAGTGAACTAATGTGATTTTCATATTTTGAATGTAGTTTGATTAGCTCATCAGCAGTGAGGGATTCTATGTCTTCTGTCATGTATTGTTTACCAAGAAAAGCTTTTGATTTTCCAGAAACAACAACAGAGAGAAGGCATTGTTTTTTCGAGTCTAAGTCTTTGTTCTCTACAGCACAGATATCGTTTACAAGTAGCAATTCGTCTTGATTCATTTATAATGTAATATAATAATTTTGTTTAAAAAAGTCAATGACAGCATTAATTATTTAGGTGGGGTGGGGTATCTGCCTTAATAATCGCGGGCTGGCAGCTGATAAAAAATCGTTGCTTGAATGATTTCTGGAGTGGAACTAAAATGGCTGGGCAGATAAAGCTCTTGGTGGTAATTGGTCGAGTGTGTTTGTCTGAATGGCTAGTTGATTAGAATAATTAATTGATTGGGGGAGGGGTGGGGTTGTAGCCCCACATTTTCTACTCTCTTGCCTGCCTCTGTCATTATGCTGGTCTTTACATACAAGAAGCTGCGCGAGCTGATTCAGTGACTGCCTTCCATAATGTATTTGATGCGATGACAGCAATTATAAACGAACCGCTCAGCTGAAAAAAGGGGACCGAAACGAGAGGAGCGCGCGCTCACATTCCATCGAATCAAAATGATTAGGCTTTTCGGAGTCTGAGTTAGAACTGTATTTAAATTGTTGGATTATAATTTTAACACTTGGGTGAAATTTGCTTGTCTATAGAAATCATGGATAGAAAACTACACGCTGATCTCAAAAGGAAAGTATGTCATCACACTGTAGCAGACGGAAAACAAGCAGGTCACGTGACTTCACAAAAATAACTTTATCTCAACGTCTACGACCGCCAGAAAAAAATGACTTAAATATAAACGTACCTTAACATCTTGTGTACAAGTAGTAATGTTTAATTCATACTTGTTTGTTAAACAAAATTAAATTTGGTATTTTTGACAATAACCCAATACGCTTTGTTTACCTCGCAAGACAGCACCGCTGCTCGCTCAAACGAAACACTTTGAATACAATTGAAGAGCAAATCTAAAACCTAGCAATGTACAGATCAATCCCAAAAAGATATTACATACTGATATTTTCATCTGAAGTCGGTAGATTGGTGAAATCTGACGATATATTCACCGAAGCACATCATACAATTACAGCCTCGCCTTCGTTTGTGCACGCCATTCTCCGAACACGCGTTAGCTCGAACACAGAAACAGCGTGTGCGCTCTTTTGCTTTGCGTGCAGCGTCGAAGTAATGAATAGATACGAAACTTTACAATAATATAGAAAAATGATTGACAATTTTAGGCATATATTTTTCGCTCATGTTTGTTTTGTAGAAGAGTGAGAATATATATATTACGTTGAAACTTTTGAACTTGAAATTTAAATACATTCCCGTGATCGTATGCAAAAATAAATTATACAAAAATGGAGGGCTAGCTCTACTCTACATAACTGGCTAGCTATTTTTAGCCTGTGTTGATCCTGGAGCGACTTGGCTGTCCCCCAAAGTTCCTCAGTATGAATGTCTAACTACACGAGGACCAGCAAGGCCAGGTCAGACTCACCAATGACCTCTCTGAACCATTCCCCATTCTCAACGGTGTAAAGCAGGGCTGTGTGCTGGCACCGACCCTCTTCGCCATCTTTTTTAGCATGCTGTTGAAGCAGGCCACAGTGGACTTCGACGATGACGACGCAGTGTACATCAGGTATCGTCTCGATGGCAGCCTGTTCAACCTCAGAAGACTGCAGGCCCACACCAAAACCCTAGACCAACTGATTCGTGAGCTGCTCTTTGCTGACGATGCTGCCTTCGTTGCAGACACAGAGAGAGCGCTGCAGCGCGTCACTTCCTGCTTCGCAGACGCTGCCCAGCTCTTTTGACTCGAGGTCAGTCTGAAAAAGACAGAGGTCCTCCATCAGCCGGCACCAAAGTTAGAGCATCGCCCTCCCCACTTCACCATCGGCGAGTCTGAACTAAAGTCAGTGCACCAGTTTACATACCTTGGCTGCATCATCACGTCAGACGCCAAGCTGGACAAGGAGCTGGACAGCAGGCTGGCAAAAGCAAACAGCGCTTTCGGGCGTCTATACATTACAAATGGGTGTGGCACAATCAACAGCTGAAAAAAGGCACCAAGATCAGCGTGTACAGAGCTGTGGTCCTCACCACCCTGCTGTATGGTTCCGAGTCCTGGGCCCTCTACCGCAGCCAACTACTACTCCTGGTATGCTTCCACCAGCGCTGCCTGCGTACAATCCTGGGCATTCACTGGAGTGACTATGTCACAAAGTTGAGGTCCTTGAACAGGCAGAAACTGTGAGCATCGAGGCTTTGCTGCTGCGGAAACAGCTCCGCTGGGCTGGGCATGTCTCCAGGATGGAGGATCATCGCCTACCCAAGATCACCCTGTTCGGCGAGCTCGCCACTGGACACAGAGACAGAGGGGCACCAAAGAAGAAATACAAAGCCTGTCTCAAGAAGTCACTTAGTGCCTGCCAAATCGACCACCGCCAGTGGTCTTCACTTGCTGCGGACCGTGACACCTGGTGCTCCACCATTTACAAGGCAGCTGTCTCCTTAGAGGACTCTCGTAGAGCTAGCCTTAAAGACAAGCGGCTCAGGAGAAAAAAACAGAGATGCCGCAACACAGAACCCTGGCCAGACCTGCCTCTGCAGCCACTGCGGTCGAACCTGCCTGTCCCGATTTGGCCTCCGCAGTCACGAGCATGCCTGCAGACGTCGTGGACAACCCCTATAGAATCTCCGTTCACGAAGTCAAGCCAAGTGTGCTTCGACGCGACGCGCGAGGCGATTGAAAAGCGGATGTGTGCTGTGAATAACGCGCGCACGCTGTGCCGCCGAGGCTAGTCATGAACAATAGATACGCCAGTAAAACGCACACAAATAAGCATAGAAACATACATAAAGACAAAGAGTAGACACCATACTACAAGCCAGTATACATTTTATTGATATGCAGCATATTTTGAATAACATCGGTAAGGCTTAGTCATGCAAAGAAGGTTTGGGGTACCTAGCATGGGGTACCTAGTATTATTAGTAGTATTTTCCGCACTAAGTGTGAAGTTACTGTCCTACCCACCTGTGTTAAATCAAGAGGACTTTCACTCAGGTTTAAAGGTTATCTCAATAAATCTTTTGTCAATGACGCAAGACCTACCCCCCCCACCCACCCACCCGCTCACCCACCCTTCCCTGGCATGCACTATACACACAGTTGAGAGTGAGACTGTAACTTGGGTGTAGTTGTAGGTGTACTTAAGGTGTAGTCAAAGCGGTAGTTTAGGTGCTTTAGGCATTCGTCATGCACGCAGTGTGGTGTCTGGAATATTCAAGGAGGGGGTTTCACCTAGATACACATCCCGCCGTGAGATGGCCTTAGTCGCCTGCTCGGCGTTAAACCCAAATAACTACCTAACTAACTAGATACACATCGGCTTTTCACCTATAATAGGGGGGACAAGTCGTCTCTCGAAGGTCAGAGAGTAGTCCACCAGTATAGGTCCCCACTTTGACACTCAACTCTCACTTGTGGCTCCACGTAGCTGCAGCATGCGCAGCGTCCACACCACGGGCAACAGCTTCGACTGGCTGGCTAAACCAAGTGAGGGGAAACCGAGGGTCGCAAACCCTTGGCGAGGCAGGACTTGCTCGTCCTAGCATGCAAAGTCTGTCACCGACTGACTGAGCGGAAGAAACCCAATCAAGGGTTCAACGGCCAAGAGGGCGGGTCAGCAGTGCACTGTGGAGTGCATAGGGCATGTAAGAGCACAGAAGAACTTCAAGAAGACATGGCCATCCACTGCAGCCAAGGAAGTTACCAGTTGTAACGTCTCATCGTGCCACTGGGCTCTGATTTCTGTGGCCGAGACGGTGGGGTTGCTCCAGCGCAACAGCTTCTCCACCAAAATCTCCTTCACGTGCAGGTTTTGTGCATGGATCTTCAACTTCACCAAATCTGCTTCTTCCTCTTCTTTTTTCTTCTGCCTCCTTCAAAAGCCCTGCGGCGATGGGAAACGGGCGAACCGACAGGTAGAGGTTACTACTGGGAGTCGTTGCTCCGAACCTGCACGTAGGCGGCCTGTGGACCAGTGGTCGCTCTTCCCTGTACCAGGGGCAGCAGGGAAGTTCGGCAGCATCCCATGCGACTGAGCAGCCCTCTTCAGGACAGCACTGCTCACCCTAGTAAGGGAGGGAACTAGAAAAGGTGTTCCAAACATTGCCTGCCCTACACAAACCGGTCAGCTTACCGTGGCTGACGGTTTAACCCTTTTATGCGGTCGAAAAGAAAAACAAAGAAAGAAACTTATTCTCGGTACTTGGAAGGTAAGAACCCTGTTCAGATGAAGAGACCGCACAGAAGAACAGCCCTCATAGCCAGAGAGCTGGCGAGATATAAGATCGACATTGCGGCTCTTAGTGAAACCAGATTTGCTGACGAAGGCTCGATCTGTGAACCTGAGGGCGGGTACACCTTTTTCTGGAAGGGCAAAGCTGAGAACGAGGACAGGATACACGGGGTTGGCTTCGCCATCCGCACCACGCTCCTCCGACAGCTGCCTTCTCTTCCCACTGGCATCAGCGAACGGGTGATGAAGCTCCGTCTCCCCATCTCTCACACCCGACATGTCACTATCATCAGTGCCTATGCTCCGACACTCACCAGCACCGATGACGACAAGGAGGCGTTCTATGAGAGCCTCGACTCCCTCCTGAAGTCTCCTCCCTCCTGCAAGTGACAAAATCATCGTGCTTGGTGACTTTAATGCTCGAGTTGGGTGCGAATGTGACTGCTGGGAAGGAGTGATGGGCCCACACGGACTGGGCAAGTTGGACAGCAATGGCCTGCTGCTGCTGACATTGTGTACTGAGAATGGACTCGCCATCATCAACACCCTCTTCAGGCTGGCTAGTAAGTACAAGACAACATGGATGCATCCCAGGTCCAAGCAGTGGCATCTCATAGACTATGTCATTGTCCGCCAGCGGGATACTCGTGATGTCAAAATCACCAGAACCATGAGAGGAGCCGAGTGCTGGACCGACCATCGGCTGGTGCAGTCTGTCCTCAACCTGCGCATTGCACCAGCACATAGGAAGAGGCCGAAGCTCACCCGACCTTCATTCAACCTGGCCAAGCTTAAGCGCCCTGAAGTCAAGGAAAACTTTCAGTCCCACCTTGATGACCTGCTAACTGCCCATGGACCGTTGACGGGCAACCCCACTGAAATGTGGGACAGTTCAAAGGGATGGTGGCGGAGTCTGCCAAAGACGTGCTTGGACACAAGCAGAGGGTACACCAGGATTGGTTCGATGAGAACAATGAAGAGATCAACAAGCTACTGGAGCAACTTGTCCAAGAAAGACCGCTTCAAACACCTCCAGAGAAAAGCCCAGAGAGAGCTCCGCAACATGCAGGACACCTGGTGGGACAGCAAGACAAAAGAACTTAAACACTTCGCTGAATCCAACAACGCCAAGGAGTTTTCCAGCGCTATGAAAGCTGTCTATGGCCCTGCCAGACCCAGCTCAACCCCTCTCTTTTCTTCCGACGGCTTCACCTTGCTGAAGGACAAAGGCAGCATCACTGAGCCCTGGAAAGAACACTTCTCAAATCTGCTGAACCTGCCTTCCACTGTCGACCCCACGGCCCTGGACATGATTCCCTAGAAGCAGACACTGGATGATCTTAACCTCCCGCCTACACTGGACGAGGTCAAGAAAGCGATCAACCAGACTAGCTCCGGCAAGGCTGCAGGCATGGATGGCATCCTCGCAGAGCTCTTCAAAGCACCTGGACCTGAGACCCTTGACGCCTTCCTCCACATTCTGACATGCATCTGGGCAGAGGAGAACATGCCACAGGAATTTAGAGATGCTACAATCGTCTCCCTGTTCAAGAACAAGGGCAGCAAAGCAGACTGTGCCAATTATTACGAGGGATCTCACTCTTGTCCATTGCTGGCAAGATCCTCGCGAGAGTCATCCTCAACCGCCTGATCAGCTCTGTATCTGAGGAATCACTCCCAGAAGCTCAGTGTGGCTTCAGACCCGGCCGCAGCACAGTCGACATGGTCTTCTCTGTGAGACAGGTCCAGGAGAAATGCATTGAGCAGCACATGGACCTCTATGCTGTCTTCATAGATCTGACCAAAGCATTCGACACCCTAAACAGAGAAGCGCTTTCGGTCATCATGGCAAATCTCGGCTGCCCCAGGAAGTTCACCAACGTCATCTGCCTCTTCCATGATGGAATGGTAGGAGTTGTCCGGTCAAACGGCGACACATCCGCACCCTTCGACATTTCCAACGGTGTGAAACAAGGTTGTATTCTTGCCCACGTGATGTTCAACCTGTTCTTCACGTGTGTCCTGACCCATGCAGTACGCGACCTTGAGAAGGGAGTGTACCTGAAATACAGACTAGACGGCTCTCTCTTCGACCTCCGTCGACTGAATGCCAGGACCAAGACCATCGAGAGACTGATCCTTGAGGCGCTGTTTGCCGATGACTGTGCGCTGATGGCGCACATGGCGTCTGACCTCCAGACCATCGTCATCAGGTTCTCGGAAGCCTCTCGACTGCTTGGTCTCAGAATCAGTCTCAACAAGACCGAGGTCCTGCACCAACCAGCCCCAGGTACAAGAGCGTCCCCCCAAAAAAAAAGTGTATAGCGAAGGCACTGAGCTGAAGACTGTCGACCAGTTCAGGTACCTTGGGAGCATCATCTCTTCTGACGGTACTATCGACAAGGAAATCGCAGCTCGCATCAGCAAAGCCAGCCAAGCCATGGGTCGTCTGCGCACTCGTGTGTTGAATAATAACAACGTCAAGCTCTCCACCAAGCTCAAAGCCTACAATGCAGTACTCCTCCCCAGCCTCCTCTACGGCTGTGAGTCATGGACGCTGTACAGAAAGCACCTCAAGCAGCTTAAACGTTTCCACATGAGATCCCTGCGCTCACTCATGAACATCAAATGGCAAGACAATGTGACAAACCTGGAAGTCCTGGACAATGTTGGCTTAGTGAGTGTTGAAGCCTTGATCCTAAAGACACAACTTCGCTGGACAGGTCATGTCATACGGATGGATGATTCTCGTATGCCACGCCAACTCCTGTATCGTGCACTCTCAAAAGGACACAGGAAGCAAGGACGGCCAAGGAAACGCTTCAAAGACTGCTTAAAAGACAGCCTCAAGTTTGTAATAAAGTGTATCACATCGCACACTATCCGATGAAATGGCCTGTTTGTTTCGGCCGGCCGGACACACTCTTTTCTCACAGCAAGTCAGTCATTTTGCGTTTAAGAATGAGGTGTGTTTCGAGGACGTTTTGCTTTCGAAGCCGGTACTCCTCTCGTCAGCGGACAAACCGTTTGAGATTTCCACTTTCACAGCGATTTTTGGCTGTTGTTGTTTCAATCTCCTACATTTAGTCCCGATTTACTTATCGGGTCAGATGTGTTTGCCCCTGGTTTTGGGGCATTTTTCTTAATTTTTTTTAAAGTTTTACCAAGATTTTTCTTTTTCCTCGTCTTATTTGACCGAGGGTGTGAAGCTTCGTTTGCTTCGCTGGGTTAGGTTTTCCACCTCGGGTCGACACAGTGGGCTGATAGGTTTGTTAGCGTGGTTTACAAGTAACCCTTCGCTCGTAGTTTGGTATGGAACAACGAGTTCTTCAATTCTTTCAACTGCGTTATAGCAGTTTCTTGCGATGCGGAGTGTTTCTCCTTTTAATAGACCTTTGAAGACTCGGTTGGTGGGCCGATGGGTGCTGTAGGTACTGATATGTTTCAGTTGTGCATTCTGATCTTCTTCACTCGGTTTGAGCGTCGGTCGTCGTTTCAACTTTCAATTTGTAGTCTTAATGACTCGGTTTGAGCGTCGGTCGTCGTTTCAGCTTTCAATTTGTAGTCTTAATGGTATTCTTCACTCGGTTTGAGCGTCGGTCGTCGTTTCAGCTTTCAATTTGTAGTCTTAATGATCTTCTTCACTCGTTTTGAGCGTCGGTCGTCGTTTCAGCTTTTAATTTGTAGTCATAATGAGACTTGTTTCGTCATCTTCTCCTTGTGAGTCGTGCTCCGTCGTTCATGATAAGCCTGAACTGATGAGCATTCGAAGTTTCCCGGCTTATATACCTTTTCCTAGGCGTGGGGTTGCCACGTCACGGTCATGGTGCGGGTGCGTCTGGAAGTTTTGTGTTAAGTCAGCTCTCCACGTGTTGTGTATTGAGCGTCCGTCCGGGTGGTGTGGCACGTCCTCGTGTTGGGTGTTGGGTTTTCGGCGTGTCCTTGGTGCTGAGTCTGGATATTCGGGGAAGGATTAGTTCAAACTCCCTTACTCTCCGAGCTGTTCTAGGGGTAGTCTCATTCTTTCGCTTTGTTGTGCCACAGGTTTAGGACTTTTGTTAGTTAGGCTACTCATTCATACATTTATGTATGTGCCAGAGTCGGGAGTCCCAGGTTTTCGCTTGTGGTTATGGGTATTGTAGTCCACTCAAAGCCGGGCCCGGCATTTATGAGTTCACAGACCAATCCACAGTCCAATCTTCTACTTCGTTGTAAGGTAGCAGTGCGAGGAATGTGTAAGTGGAGGCATATATGTAATTTGTTTCTTGCCTGAGCGAGATGATTCATGCTGCCCCGTCACGGTTCTCTGTGCCTCTATGGTACAGGTCAGTTACGTCTTGAGGTTTTGTGTTGCGTCGGCTCTCCACGTGTTGTGTATTGAGCGTCGTGCCGGGTGGTGTGGCAAGTCCCCGTGTTGGGTGTTGGGTTTTCGAGCGATTCGGCTTCGTTTTAGTCTCCACGTTTGCTATTTCCTTGGTACCGAGTCTAGGCCGGTATTCGGGGAGGTTTTTGTTCAGAACCCCGTACGTCTCCGGCGCGTCCCTGGGGGTAGTTTTACTCTTTCGCCTTGTTATGTCGCAAGTTATAGGACTTCTGTTAGTGAGGTTTCTCATACATTTATGCATGTGCCCAAAACAGAGGATCCTAGGTTTCGCTGATGGTCATGGGTATTTTGGTCCGATCATGCGCCGTGCCCAGCAGTCATGAATTCAAAGACCAATCCACAGTCCATTATTCTACTACGTTCCAAGGTAGTAGTGCGAAGGCTGCGCGGGTGACGGCATAGATGTAGCTTTGCTACTTGCCTGAGCGAGATAATTCATGCTGCCCCGCCACGTTTCTTTTTCTTTTTTCTTCTATTTTTTCTTATTCTGGCTGAACTACAGCGTGGTTATGGCTGGACTTTCTCTGCGGTGTAGTGGTGTGTTTCACATCCCCTTGGTCTCAGTGTTTGAAGTTGGTTCCTGTTACGCCAACCAGGTCCCAAAAGTGCTTCTGGGTTCCCTAGTCACCTGGCGACTGTTTTCGGTAGTGCCGGCAGCTTAATTGTCTTTAAGCTTGTAAGGCGATTTATTTTACGGGTTGGTTCGTTTGTTTTGGTCCTCCAACCTCGTCAGTGTTTCATTGTGCGTCCGGCTGTTGCCTGTGACTCATTCTAGAGTTGTTTATTCACTTTATTTCGTTGACGCTCTTATGTTTTGCTGTTGCTGAGACAGCCATAAGACGTGTTTAATTTTTAATGCTTTTTCTTACGCTGGCATCAAAGCGTTTATTCTTATGCGACTGACTTGTGTGAGAGTGTTTCGGCCGGCTCTGTCGTCACAGTCCATTGCAAACGAAATAGCGGATCAGAGCGGAGTCTGACCTCGCGGAACAACACGTTCGGTGTCACACACCAACGATCAAGTTGAATCCTGCTTGCTGGTCTCTCAGCTGGGGGTCAACGGAGCTCTTCATTCTCTCCAGGATGATCCTGTTGAAGACCTTTCCTGGTACTGACAGCAAGGTGATTCCTCTGTAGTTAGAACACTTGCTCAGGTCGCCTTTCTTGGGAAGCTTGATTAGATACCACTCCTTCCAGTCAGCCGGCATCACCTCCTCTTCCCAGATCTTTCCAAACAGTAGGTACAGCATCTCTACTGTTGTCTCTAGGTCTGCTTTCAGATACTCCACTGGGATGCCATCTGGCCCTGCTGCTTTGCCGTTGTTAAAAAATGCCACTGACTGAGAGCGTGACTGGGTTGGAGGAGTCTCCGTCGATGGTGATGGATTGCTGTCTGTTGGAGAGGTAGGAGAGGAACCAGGAGTGAGCAGAGTCAATGATGCCAAAGGAGTGGTGAAGGCGGTGGAGGAGGATAGAGTAGTCTATAGTGTCGAAGGCGGCAGAGAGGTCGAGTAGCGTAAGGAGGGAGATGTTACCCGAGTTGGTGGAGAGAAGCAGGTCGTTTAAGATATGTAGAAGGGATGTTTTAGTGCTGTGATGTTTGTGATAGGCAGACTGAAAGGGACTGAAGAGGTTGTCGGCGAGGAGGAGGTTGAGCTTGATGAGAACAACCTTCTCAAGAAGCTTGGACAAGAAAGAGAGATTGGAGTTAGTTATTTGGGCTTAATGCCGAGCAGGCAACTAAGGCCATCTCACGGCGGGAAGGGTAAAAATCTGGTCAGTCAGACTAAAAGAAAGGCCCTAAGACATGATGTAAATTTTAATATACGTTAAAAATATGTCATGCTAAAATGTCGCACAGGTCTTTAAAGAAAACGTCAACAAACTCTCAAAAAGGTCAAAATAATAGAAACATCATAGTCTTTAAAAGCTCAAATCTTCAAGTAATAGCTCGCCTAGCCATTTCAGCTCCGCTAAGATGAGTGTACAGTGTTGTATAGACACGGTCCTGTCCTGGATGACAAGCAACAAACTTAAGCTTAACACCGACAAAACCGAAGTCATACCTGTTGGCTCCTAGTCTCGCCTTAGTCTGATTAACGGCGAGTTCGCAAACATTGGTGGCTGCAGCGTCCCCTTCCAGAACTGTGTCAAATATCTGGGTGTGAAGATTGATTCGACGCTCTCCATGCATGATCATATCAGTAGGGTCTGCCGAGCTGGTTTCCTTGAGCTGCGAAGAATTTCTTCCCTCAGACCGTATCTCACAGAAAGTGCGGCATCAAGACTTGTAATTGCATTCATTATGTCCAGGCTCGATTATTGCAATTTTGTACGGGCAGGTTTGCCGGCAGATCAGATTTCACGCTTGCAGATGATTCAAAACAATGCGGCGCGTCTCATCTTGAAAAAACGAAAGAGACCACGTTACGCCTCTACTGAAGCAGCTGCACTGGCTGCCGTAAAATTCCGCCAGTACAAAATATTGCAATTTTCGCCTATTGGCATTTTGACGGATCTCTCCTGCCTTACCTTTCTGCCAAGCTGTCTGTTTATAAGCCATCACGCACCCTCCGTTCCTCTAGTGTAAAATTTGTTAAAATCCCGAAGCTTAACATGAAAACTGTCTGGGAGCGTTCTTTCACCTTTTTAGCAGCAAATGTGTGGAACTCTCTGCCAACTGAAATGCGGAATCTGCCAACATTGTCACAGTTCGAAGCTCACTTAAAGACTTTTCTTTTCTGTCGGGCATTTAACACTTAGCTCATCTTTAGCTAACTGTTGACTGCCTTTATTTCTGATCCTAGAGGAAGTGAATGTAAGGTGTTGGGAAGAGATGGCATGGTTTAAAGTAGTGTGTCTGAGAGTGAGGGTGTGCTGTTGTGCATGTGCAGTGAGTCCAGTGTTTTCCTGGAAAACAGCGCTATACAAAAACTATGTATTATTATTATTATTATTATTATTATTATTATTATTATTATTATTATTATTATTAAAAATATGGCACTCTCTCAGAAAACTGAAGGTATTGTCCGGGGGCACATCCCGGAACAAAACCTTCATTACGGAGTCTACTGTGAAATGTTTATACCTTGTGTCGATTAGATCAGCACAAGACAACAAAAAGTGTTGAACAGAGTACTGCTCGTCGCAGGCATAACACCATGGACGCTCCTCCTGTTTTAGTAAATAAGAGTGCGTAACATACGTGTGCCCGATGTGGAGCCGAGCCAGGACAGTCTCCTCATGGCGGCTGCCGCAGCGATAAGGCAGACCGTCAGACAACTTAATAAGGGCTTCATGCAGCTTGTTAGCTTCCTCTTTGTTCTACTCGGACTGCCACTCACGGGTTATGTACGCACTGGCCACATGTCTAAAATCACTAAACAGTCTGTGTGTCAGGGACAGGGTCATTGCGGACATCGTTGGCAGCATAATCTGCGATCCTGTTGCCTTCGATGCCCACATGACCTGGGACCCAAATATAAATGTCATAATATTCCTTCATCAAGTCCGCGTGGAGCTCTCTGATCTGCACCAGCAGTGGGTAGACTTTCCCGTGCCCTGAAGGGCCTGCAGGGCAGAAAGAGAGTCATGCAGAATCAGGAAGTTCCTTTCAATAGACCGATAAGCACGCCTGAGTGCCAGCAGAACCGCCTGCAATTCCGCACTAAATACAGATGAGTGGTCTGGGAGGCGGTGCTTAAATAGGCGTCTAGGATGGCGAGAGGACACTGCTGCCACAGACACTCTCCCATCCTCAGACTTTGACCCATCCGTATAGATACGACAATAGCCAGGAAGAATTAAAAGCAGTTCATTGAGGCTCTGTTGGTATATGGCTTGTGAAGTAGAGTCTTTCTTGTGGGCAGTCAAGTCCAGCAAGATGTCAGAAACTGGTAAGAGCCAGGGTGGAGTGATGTGTTGCAGGGATTCCAAAACTCTGTCCAGATCCAATCCAGCCGCCTGCAGATGAGGTCGGACACGGAAAGAAAGTGGACGGACAGCTCCCGGATGGGTATCGTAAATCTCTGCAAACGATAGTTTAAAAACACAATCATAGGCAGGATTGTCTGGATGGGCCTTCAGTTTCAGAACGTAGCTGAGCATGAGGCGGATGCGGTGGAGCTTGAGAGAAGGCTCCCCTGCCTCGGCATACAGACTGGGGACTGGAGACGTCCTGAAGGCCCCAAGACATATCGCAGACCCTGATGGTGAATTGTGTTCAGACGCTGTAGAACGGACTTGGAAGCTGAGCCATACACCACAGAGCCGTAATCCAGTTTGGACCGAACATGGGCCCGGTACAGTCGAAGTAAGATAGTACGGTCCGCACCCCAGTCAGTACGACCGACGACACGAAGAACGTCAAGAGCCTTCTGACAAGAGGTTCTAAGGTAATTAATATGGTTGCGTAAGGTAAGTCTTTTGTCAAAGATGACGCCCAGAAACTTTGCCTCCTCGGCCACCTTAATCGGCACTCCAGCAATGATCAGGCTGGGTGGGTTCTGGAAAAAAGTTTCGTCTGGTTAGTAAAATGCACACAGACTGTCTTGGAGGGCGAAAACTTGAATCCATTGAGAGACACCCACCGGTGGATGCGATCAACGCACAGCTGCAAGCGCCTATCTAGGGACGCAAGTCCTCAACCATGTGCGCACAAAGCAAAGCCGTCAACAAACAAAGAGCATTCAGAATCATCCTTGACGGCCTTTACAATGTTATTAATTTTAATACTAAATAAAACAGGAGATAGAATGCTGCCCTGCGGGACACCCATCTCCTGTTCAAAGGAGTCGGAGAGGGTGGAGACCCCACGGACATGGAACGACCGGTTAGTCAAAAAATTGTGAATAAAAACGAGCAGGTTCCTTTAAAACCCATGTCCAACAGGTCAGACATTATACCATACTTCCAGGTGGTGTCATATGCCTTCTCAAGATCGAAGAAAATTGCATAGACGTGCTGCTTTTGACAAAAGCATCTCGAATAAATGATTCAAAGCGGACTAAATGGTCAGTTGTACTACGGAAGCGCCGGAAACCGCACTGGAGGCGTGTGAGGAGGCCCTGTGACTCAAGATGCCACACCAGGCGGGCATTGACCAGGCGCTCCATAGTTTTACATAAACATGATGTCAAAGCGATAGGTCGGTAGTTCTCCTGGTCAGAAGGATCCTTACCCGGCTTGGGGATCGGTACAACCACAGCCTGGTGCCAAGACGGCGGAGAATGACCAGTTCTCCAGATATGGTTAAAGGCCTTGAGAAGTACAAGGAGTGACCTCTCAGGCAGATGCGTTAGGAATTGATAGTGCATGGTATCTAGGTCAGCAGCAGAGTCATTACATTTCTGCAAGGCTTGCTGCAATTCTGATAATGTAAAAGGGGCATTATAGTCTTCTGAGTTAATGGACTTAAAATCACAAATACGAGACTCTCGCTTCTCCTTCTCTCTCTGGAAGAATGGTGAATAATGCTCTGCTGAAGAATTATGGGCAATGGTGGAGGCAAGCAAATTAGTCACAGCTTTTTTATCTGTGACCAAGCTGGCACCGTCTCTAAGATGGCCAACAGAAGCCGAGCCACCCCTGCCCCTAATTCTTCGAACAGCCCTACAGACTTTCTGGGACGGAGTCCACGAAGTTAAAGATGAGACAAAGCGTCTCCAGGAAGTACGGCGTTCACGTTTAAAAATGTAAGGGGCTTTCCCCTTCTGTCTTTTAAAGGTTATAATAATCACTTGCGACGGATTACGGAAAGCACGTCGTTTAGCAGATTTGCGCGCTTTTGGGGCCTTGCGGCACTCCTCATTGAACACATGGTACTCTCGTCTTCCGAGGGACTGATGTGGAAGTTTTAGGGATTTTTTCACCCGCTACGTCCAACAAAATTGTAGTAAAAGAAGAAACAGGTTCTTCAGCTGACATGACCACCTCCTCTGTAATACGAGACTGACAGAGGGAGGCGAACAGAGGCCAGTTAGCTTTCTTGAGATTCCAGCGCCCCACCGGCGGATCCTCCCCACAGCTGACCGATGACAGGACTACTGGGAAGTGGTCACTACCACACAGGTCATCGTGAACCTTCCAGGCAAAGTCCAGCATGAGAGAAGGATCACACACAGTGAGGTCTAGAACATAACTAGATCCTGAACCTGGGTTGGAGTATGTAGGTGAGCCATCGTTAAAGACACATAGGTTAAGGTGAGAAAAAAAACATCTTCTGGCATCTGACCTCTGCCAAAGAGAGATTGGAGACTGGGCGATAGTTTTTTAGTTCGTTTGGGTTGAGTTTTTTTTTTTTTTTTTTTGTTAGGAGAGGACGGACGATGGCGGACTTGAAGATATCGGGGGATGGAGCCGTTCTCTAGAGATGTGTTGATGATGTCGGTAATTAAGGGCAGAAGTTTTGGAAGGCCGTCCTGGTAGAGAGAAGTTGGGAGGGGGGTCTAGTTCGCAGGTTTTGAAAGGCATGGTGTAACGCACGCAGACTTGCCCACATCCGTACGCACACACTCTCGCACAACAGACGCATACACCGCCACTGACTCAGACGGGCGCATTCATGCGGTAAAACTCAACACACGGGCTCCCTTTCTAAAGTGACTTTTATACAAGATAAATATACAAAAAAACGCTCACAACTATCAAGCTATATACACCACTCCTTCCCCCACACCCAGCATCCACATCACATACACATCGCACACTATCTCGGCCAGGTTAGGCTTTAGTTTCACACTGTCTCCAACCTGTTTGATTTTATTGCCTGGTTACGTTGGTCCTTCTCACGTCTAGGCGTGCAAGTCCGTTGTATGCTCTTTCCTGTCGTCCTGTCTGTAACACGGACGTCCTTGTACTCGCACCGTAGCGCAGTTCTCGCTGTAATCCGGGTATTTTGGTCCCGATCAGACTCACTCTGAGTGAAGAGCTGGAGGGATGACCTCACGTTAGGTCCCACCTGTAACTGACGTCTAGGCGTCCGTCGATCCACTCTTTACATGCACTCTGAATACAACAAAAGTCCCAACGTAACACTTGCTAAACACACAACATATTGGATCAATAAGAAACGTCACGTAACCTGGCTGATACAAATAACTCACACGTTCATTCACACACACACACGTGCTTCATAAACTGTCTACTTCCGTAACACCCCCATATCTCTGTCACTATCTTGAAACAGACTATAGCCTAACACTCTTGCTATCCACTACTCTATACACTGGAAAAGACTATGCTTAACCATCCACGTAGTACCTTCATAGCGACTTAAGCATACACACCTTACATTCCTTTAGTCATCCATCTCGGTAAATAACTGTATTCCAAAAACACCGGTTACTTCACTGAATTCTAAACCAACATAACTGAACCAAACCGGTCAACACTAAACAAGCAAATTACTCTTAGCAACGCATACTGTCTTTAACTAAGCAACTATCAATACTACATATATAGAAACATACCTGAATTTTAGGCTTCAGAGTCTTGGAATACGGGCTAGGTATCTCAAACACATCTGATTCCTACAACAAGGAAGCCCGCACTCCCGATTTACTGCTCTGCCAGACTGACTTTTGCCTAGAACTCACTATAACAGTACTCACCAAAACTCCGTGCTAACCATGTCTTACAGATTTCACGTGGAGCCTCATGCCACCCGAACAATCGGCACAAACAAACATTTAACAAAAGCCATACCGTACTAACCCTAATGTATGAGCACTATGCACGAGCACAGAGCTTCATCACAATTCCCCCTTCCTCGAGAAAAAAAGAAACGACCGAGTTTCCTTTTAAGACTACTCGACGTACTATACTATCCTAAAACACGAAGTGACTAAATTTGACTATCTAGAGAACCAAAAAACAAAAATATTACGGCCTTAAGCCTCAACGTACACTCTCGGATAGCACTGTGTAACGCACGCAGACTTGCCCACAGTCGTACGCACAGACTCTCACGCAACAGACGCATACCCCGCCACTGACTCAGACGGGCGCATTCATGCGGTAAAACAAACACACGGGCTCCCTTTCTAAAGTAACCTTTATACAGTATAAACGAAAAAAGAATAACTTAAATGATTATTAACTATATATAATATTCTACTATCCCACCACACACGTATCACAGTATCTTTGCCAGGTTAGGTCTTAGTCTCACATTGCCTCCAACCTGTTTGATGTTGTTGTCTGGTTACGTTGGTCCTTCTCACGTCTAGGCGTGAAAGTCCTTCCTCGTACGCGTATTGCCGTCCTGTCTCTTTGGGCACGGACGTCCTCGCTCTCGTACGGTACCACTCAGTTCTCGCTTGGACTTGGGTGTCTTGGCTCCCAGTCAGACTCACTCTCGGAAGAGCTGGAGGGATGACCTCACGTAGGTCCCACCTGCGACGCGACGTCTCGGCGTCTGTCTTCCACTCTCTTACAAGAACTCTAAACAAACAATAAAAGTCCCAACGTAACACTTGCTAAACACAGAACATATTGGATCAATGAGAAACGTCACGTAACCTGGCTGATACAAATAACTCACACGTTCATTCACACACACACACGTGCTTCATAAACTATTTTCGTATCACCCCCGTATCTCTGTCACTATCTTGAAACAGACTATAGCCTAACTGACACTCTTGCTATACATTACTCTATACCTTGGAAAAGACTATGCTTAACCAACCACGTACTATCTTCATAGCGGCTTAGACATACACACTTCATATTCCTTTAGTCATCTATCTCGGTAAACAACTGAATACAAAGCACCGGTTACTTCACCGAATTCTAAACATACATAACTAAACCAAACCGGAACACCGCTATACAACCACATTAATCTTACCACGCATACTGTAAAACAACTATCAATACTACATTTAGAAACATACCTGAAATCTAGGCTTCAGAGTCTTGGAATGCGGCTAGGTAACTCGAACCAACCGTTCCATACGAAAAGACAGCCCGCAATAACCAAACTAGACCTCTGACAGTCACAGCTTCCGCCTAGAACTCACTAAACATTACTCACTACAAATCCCGTGCTAACCATGTCTCACAGATTCCCACGTGCGTCTAACACCGCACGGACTTTCGGCAACAAACCGTTAACAAAAACCGTACCGTACTAATCCTACTCGTTAACAGAAACCGTACCGTACTAATCCTACTGGTGAGCACTATGCCCAAGCATAGAGCTTCATCACACACTGCCTACACAAAAACAGAACTAACGCGCTCAAACCTCCGGAAATGAAAACGATCCAAAGGCTGCCCACACACAAAAGTGACACACAATCGCGAGACTCCAATCTCCGACCTACCTACATATTGGGTGCTGAGCCGCATTTCTGTCCGCAACAGAAGTATGCCGTCTCAGACCAACCCGACTACTGGGCAAAGCCCGCTGACCGATCCCCTGATTCTGGACGGAAATAACACGATTTCTCTGCTCACGAGCACGCTTGCTCTGAGCTCTCGTTGCGACTGATGCGACTGCACCGCAAGGAACGTGAGCTCGCTTAATCGCTCCGACTCTAGCGATGACTGGCTGCACACCTTTCATGTTACCCAGAACTAAGTCCACTGCCGGCTCGTGGATGACACAAGACATCAGACTACCTGTGAAACTTCTATCTTCGCCAACGGCAAAATGTCTACGTTCCCTCCGAACGAAACTACTTTCTGTGTCTTGCCCGTGACCTGGTCTTCCCTCACTAGACTACGTCTGACTCCCGCGGTCGTTGTACCGGAGTCACGGAGAACAGAAGTGAGACATCCATTTACAACACCGTCCACCAGCGGTAGGCAACCACCTCCCTCAGCTGAACACACTGCGCCCAGCTGTGGTTCCTCCCCGACTGGGACCGCAAAACTGGCTACGTGAGTGGGCTGCACCGCCCCCTCCACCATACCAGGACTGTTAGGACACTGATGAGCCATATGGCCGTACCCCTGTGTTACGATTGTGGTTGTGTTATCCTGTGAGAGCGTACATGTGTTATTCGTAGGTAACGATATGTTGTTTATTTGAGCTATCACGGTTATGCTTTCGTGCCTTTTTAGTAAGATTTTCTTTTGTTCGTGAGTAGAGCCGATTTCGTTTTGTTTAGTCCGGAACGTTGTAGACAGGTCGCACTGTCTGGTGGCCTCGTAAGTGTCACGTCGGTTAGTTGACATCGCTACAATTTTCGCTACTTTTTGTTTTTCTGTGCGCGTGTATCGAGCAGCCTTTATTTTGTTTGGTGAATGTTCTCGTACCTTTTTGAGCTATCATAGATAGGGATACCATACTTTTATGTGTCTTCATTATACGCTAGAATTTAGAGCTGAAGTGAGCAGCCTTGTTTTTGTAGCCTGATATATTGTTTCTGGAAAGTTTCTGTTAATGAGCTTCGGCTGCGTGTTTCGTTCTGGTTGTTTGAGTTCATGATTTCCGTAGAAGATTCTAGATTTTGATAGTGAGGGCACTGGGAAAGCCCGTGAGTACATTGTCTTGCTTTGTCAGTTGTAGAGACACGTAGTTTATTGCGAGAGACACTGTGTATGAGAAACTTTGAGTCGTAATGAGGACATAGCAGAAGAGACTTTGTATTCAGTAGGAAGGTTACAAAGAAAAGTAGGTTATAGCACTGTCAGGGGAGAGAAATGTGCATGATCGACCAGTGATCATAGATCTACTGTGGCCAAAGCACACACAAAAAAAAAGATAGGAAAGAGAGGGGGCGCTAAGAAAGTGACTGAAAGCAATGCATATGGAAGCCCCCCCGAAAGGGGGCGTATCACATATCCACTGTTCCAGCCACTCAGTGCATGGAAATTTAAATCTAGGTCCCCCCAAGGGGGGTCCAGATATTTAGCCGGTGTGGACAGCTGTTTCGGTCTTGGCGACCTCTTCAGCACACCATCGGCGATACTGGAGGAGGCTGGAAATTCTGCCTACCTGCAAAGACAACCACATTTTACTGTGGTGTCCGCAGGGGGCATACATTCCATGCCACCACCTAGAGTCAAATTTCCATGCACCCTAAAAGAGAACCTACCAAAAGGGGGGAAGGGGTTGCAGTCTATATTGTAGTAATAAATGAAAAGAAAAGGGGAGACTGCCAGTGCTAATATTTTAGGAAGGTTACAAAGAAAAGTAGGTTATAGCACTGTCAGGGGAGAGAAATGTGCATGATCGACCAGTGATCATAGATCTACTGTGGCCAAAGCACACAAAAAAAAGATAGGAAAGAGAGGGGGCGCTAAGAAAGTGACTGAAAGCAATGCATATGGAAGCCCCCCCCCCCCGAAAGGGGGCGTATCACATATCCACTGTTCCAGCCACTCAGTGCATGGAAATTTAAATCTAGGTCCCCCCAAGGGGGGTCCAGATATTTAGCCGGTGTGGACAGCTGTTTCGGTCTTGGCGACCTCTTCAGCACACCATCGGCGATACTGGAGGAGGCTGGAAATTCTGCCTACCTGCAAAGACAACCACATTTTACTGTGGGGTCCGCAGGGGGCATACATTCCATGCCACCACCTAGAGTCAAATTTCCATGCACACCACAGTAAAATGTGGTTGTCTTTGCAGGTAGGCAGAATTTCCAGCCTCCTCCAGTATCGCCGATGGTGTGCTGAAGAGGTCGCCAAGACCGAAACAGCTGTCCACACCGGCTAAATATCTGGACCCCCCTTGGGGGGACCTAGATTTAAATTTCCATGCACTGAGTGGCTGGAACAGTGGATATGTGATACGCCCCCTTTCGGGGGGGCTTCCATATGCATTGCTTTCAGTCACTTTCTTAGCGCCCCCTCTCTTTCCTATTTTTTTTTTTTTTTTTTGTGTGTGTGCTTTGGCCACAGTAGATCTATGATCACTGGTCGATCATGCACATTTCTCTCCCCTGACAGTGCTATACCCTACTTTTCTTTGTAACCTTCCTAAAATATTAGCACTGGCAGTCTCCCCTTTTCTTTTCATTTATTACTACAATATAGACTGCAACCCCTTCCCCCCTTTTGGTAGGTTCTCTTTTAGGGTGCATGGAAATTTGACTCTAGGTGGTGGCATGGAATGTATGCCCCCTGCGGACACCACAGTAAAATGTGGTTGTCTTTGCAGGTAGGCAGAATTTCCAGCCTCCTCCAGTATCGCCGATGGTGTGCTGAAGAGGTCGCCAAGACCGAAACAGCTGTCCACACCGGCTAAATATCTGGACCCCCCTTGGGGGGACCTAGATTTAAATTTCCATGCACTGAGTGGCTGGAACAGTGGATATGTGATACGCCCCCTTTCGGGGGGGCTTCCATATGCATTGCTTTCAGTCACTTTCTTAGCGCCCCCTCTCTTTCCTATCTTTTTTTTTGTGTGCTTTGGCCACAGTAGATCTATGATCACTGGTCGATCATGCACATTTCTCTCCCCTGACAGTGCTATAACCTACTTTTCTTTGTAACCTTCCTAAAATATTAGCACTGGCAGTCTCCCCTTTTCTTTTCATTTATTACTACAATATAGACTGCAACCCCTTCCCCCCTTTTGGTAGGTTCTCTTTTAGGGTGCATGGAAATTTGACTCTAGGTGGTGGCATGGAATGTATGCCCCCTGCGGACACCACAGTAAAATGTGGTTGTCTTTGCAGGTAGGCAGAATTTCCAGCCTCCTCCAGTATCGCCGATGGTGTGCTGAAGAGGTCGCCAAGACCGAAACAGCTGTCCACACCGGCTAAATATCTGGACCCCCCTTGGGGGGACCTAGATTTAAATTTCCATGCACTGAGTGGCTGGAACAGTGGATATGTGATACGCCCCCTTTCGGAGGGGCTTCCATATGCATTGCTTTCAGTCACTTTCTTAGCGCCCCCTCTCTTTCCTATCTCTTTTTTTGTGTGTGCTTTGGCCACAGTAGATCTATGATCACTGGTCGATCATGCACATTTCTCTCCCCTGACAGTACTATAACCTACTTTTCTTTGTAACCTTCCTAAAATATTAGCACTGGCAGTCTCCCCTTTTCTTTTCATTTTTTTTTTTTTTTTTGTATTCAGTAGTTTGTGCATTTGAAAGAGCATTACTGTGAGGATATCGCATCGCTGAATTAAATTTTGTTGGAACTGTTACTTCAGTATTGTCTACATCCTTAAGCCACGTGTGACGGATTGCAGCTGAACGAGGTTTACTTCAAAGAACTCTACGTGCGTGTGTGTCTGGTGTGTTTCTCATACTTCGACTACAACTCCACCACGTAACACCCTGACACGTGGAACACTGAGTCCCTGAACTACTGCTAGGACACTCGCGACTAAAATGACCGTATGCATGACACGCAAAACACTGGGTGGCCGAATTCGCAATACGACCACGACCATACCCACGACCAGATGTTTCTCCATGTGCGTACGGATCGCTACCGCCATTGCTGTTACCTCGACCACCGCGTCGAAAACGCAAAGTACCGTTAACCAGCTGGGCTCCACGTAAAGTGTTGATGCCCCGGTAACCCCCAGTCGTGTTAGCAGCGACCAACCCGACTGGCTTTGTCTCGGTCCTACGCGCGAGGTTTTTCGTCGGATGCACCATCCGAAAAGCCTCCGCGTTCTGTTCTAACTCGTCTGTACGCTTGAGGCTACGCTCCCTCAAGAACACTGCTAGATCCTTGGAAACGATACCAAAGAACTGTTCCGCCAACACGAGATCAAATAATGCCTCGTACGTGTGGTCGATCTTGGACAGCTCGACCCAACGTACGAGCAAATGGGACAATCGCCTGCCAAACGACACAAACGATTCCCCTGTCGCTGGCCGACAAGCTCTCAAGCGTTCTCTAAAACCCTCCGCACTACACTGGAACTTCTGCAAAAACACTCCTTCAAAGTCTCGTAATCTATGTTCTCCGAAACGTTCAAGCTATGGTAAAGACTCAAGGCCTTGTCCCTCTAGCACCGATGAAAGCAAAACGGGCCAGCTGGCAGGTGGCCAACTTAACATTCGCGCGTGAGCCTCGAACCGACACAGAAAAGCGTCAATAGAGTCCACAGACTCCTTAAACATTGGCAGTCTCGGAAAATTACATATGCCCCGGCCTACCAAATCACTATCTGGAGCTGCTCTAGACCCCGCATCTCGAGCTAACTGTAGTTGCACCTCCCTATCTCTCTCTCTCTCTCTCTCTGGTATTCTAATTCTCTTTCTCTTAACGCATGTTCCCTCTCGTCCTTCTCTCTCTCAAACGCTAGAGACTTCTCGTCTTTCTCTCTCTGAAACGCTCTCTCTTCTCTTTCTCTCTCTCTCTCTCTCTCTCTCTCTGAGCTTCTAATTCCTTCTCCTTTAAGACCTTTTCTTTCTCTTCTCGCTCTCTCTGAGCTTCTAACTCTTTCTCCTTTAAGACCCTTTCTTTCTCTTCTCTCTGAACTTCTCTTTCTCTCGCCCTATCCTCCCTATCCGTACATTTCACCACATAGTCAAAAAGTTTCTCATCCTTCAGCCCTAACCTCTCACCTTGTTTAATATAAGCCTCTACTGGGTCTGACTCCATCTTTACAGTAACTATCTTCCTTAATTAAAAAACGTAAAAACACAAAACCCCACAAAAATATTAATAACCAAACACGCACCTAGCAATACTGAAACTTTAAATCCACTACTCCACTATCGCCCGCAGCTACAATAACCTACCGCCAAAATCAGGGTCACCACTGTAACGCACGCATACTTGCCCACAGCCGTACGCACAGACTCTCGCACAACAGACGCATACACCACCACTGACTCAGACGGGCGCATTCATGCGGTAAAACTCAACACACGGGCTCCCTTTCTAAAGTGACTTTTATACAAGATAAATATACGAAAAAACGCTCACAACTATCAAGCTATATACATCACTCCTTTCCCCACACCCAGCATCCACATCACATACACATCACACACTATCTCGGCCAGGTTAGGCTTTAGTTTCACACTGTCTCCAACCTGTTTGATGTTATTGCCTGGTTACGTTGGTCCTTCTCACGTCTAGGCGTGCAAGTCCGTTGTATGCTCTTTCCTGTCGTCCTGTCTGTCAGACTCTACCACATGAAGTGCGCTACTATGGGTCGGTAATCCGTAACATGGACGTCCTTGTACTCGCACCGTAGCGCAGTTCTCGCTGTGATCCGGGTATCTTGGTCCCGATCAGACTCACTCTGAGTGAAGAGCTGGAGGGATGACCTCACGTTAGGTCCTACCTGTGACTGACGTCTCGGCGTCCGTCGTTCCACTCTTTACAAGCACTCTGAATACAACAACAAAAGTCCCAACGTAACACTTGCTAAACACACAACATATTGGATCAATGAGAAACGTCACGTAACCTGGCTGATACAAATAACTCACACGTTTATTCACACACACACACGTGCTTCATAAACTGTCTACTTCCGTAACACCCCCATATCTCTGTCACTATCTTGAAACAGACTATAGCCTGACACTCTTGCTATCCACTACTCTATACACTGGAAAAGACTATGCTTAACCATCCACGTACTACCTTCATAGCGACTTAAGCATCTATACACTGGAAAAGACTATGCTTAACCATCCACGTACTACCTTCATAGCGACTTAAGCATACACACCTTACATTCCTTTAGTCATCCATCTCGGTAAATAACTGTATTCCAAAAACACCGATCACTTCACTGAATTCTAAACCAACATAACGGAACCAAACCGGTCAACACTATACAAGCAAATTACTCTTAGCAACGCATACTATCTTTAACTAAGCAACTATCAATACTACATATATAGAAACATACCTAAATTCTAGGCTTCAGAGTCTTGGAATACGGGCTAGGTATCTCAAACACATCTGATTCCTACAACAAGGAAGCCCGCACTACCGATATACTCCTCTGCCAGACTGACTTTTGCCTAGAACTCACTATAACAGTACTCACCAAAACTCCGTGCTAACCATGTCTTACAGATTTCACGTGGAGCCTCATGCCACCCGGACTATCGGCACAAACAAACGGTTAACAAAAACCGTACCGTACTAACCCTAATGTATGAGGACTATGCACGAGCACAGAGCTTCATCACAATGGTCTTTATGGTCTTGAGGACTTCATCCCGAGAGACGGGGCGGAAGGACGAGAGGGGGTCCCGGAAAAGGTGGTGTCGCGAGGGCAAGGCGGAGAAGGCGGAGTGTCAAGTGTGTTGCGCAGAGTTTGGATTTTGTCGGAAAAATAGATGGTAAAAGAGGACGGTAGTTCTTCTTTGCTGTGTATGTTGGGGAGAAGAGAGTCTTTAGTCTTTAGCTGTCTTGCAGCAGTGAGCGAGAACTGCCTAAATGTTCTAAACTTCAGACGTTCATACACAGTGCATTTGTTATGTTGAAAGCTTGTTACAATGTTTGGAAATACAGGGTTTTAGGAAAGTGGGATTCAGGGAGGGGACTGGGCGGGGGGGGGGGGGGGGGAGGGGGTGGCGGAGGACATCCCGCTCAACAACAAAAAAAGAAAGAAACACAACAAATAACAACACACTAAAACCTGTTTTACACACATAAGAGTGCATGTCAGCATACATTTCCTCCCACCCATTTCACACCTCCATCCCCCTTGTCATCAACACACGCACACTTCAATTGTTTATGTTTATCTGCAGAAGGTGCCTAACAAGAGAGTATGCAGTAATGCAAGACGTGATGTCAGTACGACTGTCTCTGCTGTGTTGTAACCCAGACAAGTTTGTTCACAGTTCCTGGCAACCAGAAGACAACCTTACATTGGACTGTCTGCAGCTGCCATGGTACAGCATGTATGGAAAAGCACACAAGATACACGTGCATACACATACATGCAGTTGATACCAGTGTCACAGTGACGTACAAACATGTCTCTGTCAGCTCTTGCCAAACAATGTGTGCAGCCAACCTGTTTTCTAACATATATATATATATATATATATATATTATATATATATATATATATATATATATATATATATATATATATATATATATATATATATATATATATATATATATATATATATATATATATATAATTTTTCATTTAAATTCTGAGAATGCTGTGCTATTGCCATGGAATTCCAGGCTGGTAAGCTTGCATTGTGTCATCAGGACATCAGCTGCCCTTTTTTGTGACTGCATCGCTTATTAGATCTTTTGAGCCTTCCACAGAACACCTACTACATAAAGTAATAGGGACTACCCCCAGGCGCCCCTCCCATCCGCTGGAGAATATCCAGTGTTCCCCTGAGGGGGGATGCTAGAAAATATTCCCAAACAGATATTGGACCTGCTGAGTAGATTTACAGTTTTTGCCTCCTGTGACCAGTTTCGCCTCAAAGGGGGAGGGGGGGGGGGGGGGGGGGCTCTTCAGGTAGGCATATGATGTAACCTGAAATTGCAAACACAACGCATGTACTAGAAGCTGCCTCCAGAATTTACTGGTAGCACTGCTAGCACAGCGTGGATTGCATCCCTAAAGCTTTATGAGATGTTGCAGTGGAAGAAGACAGACTAATTTTGAAAAGGGAACACCTAGGCAATTTTGTGGTACAATTATTCTTTACTTATAACAAAGGTATCACCCAAAGATGCCTACCTGAAGAGCCCCCCCCCCCCCCCCTTGGAGGGAAACCGGGGTTCTTGTCAACCCGGGCAAGTCGGATCTCTCCCCTTCGCTACATTCCTGCACTTAGGGATGAAATTCCTGACCGACTTCAACCTGGTCCGCCTGCCTTTGGCGCGGCAGCAGAAGATCGCCAAACTCACTCGGCGGATGGAGTTAGGGGTCTCCTTCACGGCCAGGGTCTGGCTTCAGCTCCTGGGACTGCTTAGCGCGGCAGCTGACTCCTTACCCTTAGGCCGGCTCTATGCTCTACACCTCCTACGCTGGCGCCCCTCCTCTGGTGCCCTGACAGATCCGGCTCCAGTTACCCCGCTGTCCCGCCCCCACTTCTCGAGGTGGGCGGATCTCGTGTGGTTGGCGACGGGCGTACCCCTGCACTCCCCTCCGTCAACAAGGAGAAATTCTCCACCATCCTTGCCACATGTCCCCAAAGCAGAAAGCCAGAACCATAAAGTTTGCTGGAACCCCTCTGAAAGAGGATGAAGCAGCTACCTACCTTGGTGTCACCTTCGACAGACGTCAGACCTGAAAATCACACATTGCACCTGAGGCAGAGGCGAAGGCCCGCCGCAAGCTGGCCATACTCGGGAAACTAGCAGGCACTATCTGGGGAGCGAACGAGAAGATAGTGAAGACAGTATACCAGGGAACAGTCAGGCCCCACCTTGAGTACGGTTCCAAAGCGTGGTCAACCTCAGCCAAAACGAACCTGCAGGCCCTTAACTGAGTTCAAAACCAGGCTCTTCGACTCATCACTGGTGCAATTAAATCCACCTCCAATCAAGGAAATGGAGAAGCTGACCACAATCCAACCTCTCAGTCAAAGGAGAGAAGCCAAAACCATGGTATAGGCTGAGAAGCTCAAGTGCTTGCCCGACCACCCCATGAAGCACAGACTGAGCAATGTCATCAAGAACCGGCTCAGAAGAAGCAGCTTTGTCTATGAGAGCATTCGGCTTTCTCGACAGTACAGGAAAGTCCTTCCATAGAGCACTCTACCTCTGATCACAGAAGAAGAGGAAAACCCTTGGTCAGTGGACAAACCAGACATCCAGATCTGCACCAGTGTCCCAGTCACATGCTGCCTTAGGAGACAGTCAGGGTGACACCGATGGGTACTCACCCTAGCCCTGATCGACGAACAGTACCCAAAGGAGGCATGGATCCACATCTACACTGATGGATGAGCAACAAATGTGGTTTCCAATGGAGGTGCTAGCATCCTGATCCAGTTCCCTGGGGGACATACAGCCACATCCAGTGTAGCCACCGGCAAACACTGCACAAACTACAAAGCAGAAGCCGAAGCACTTATCCAAGCCGCCTCCATGGTTCAGAATTCCACAGACCCATGCTACCAAGTTGTCTTCTTCTCCGATGCCCTTTCAGTCCTTCAGGCCCTCGAGAACGACACGCTCACCCAGCTGACCAGAGCTTTGCAAAAGGTCAGACAAACCAAAAGAGTTGTTCTCCAGTGGATACCAGCCCACTGTGGGGTACCAGAAAATGAAAGGGTAGACGAGCTAGCGAAAGAAGGAGCCAGAAAAGATCAATAAGAAAACAGCGTCAGCTATAGTGAGCAAAAGACAATCATTAAGGCATTGATGAGGCCGAGGCCAAACAGACGACTACCACACAATGACCAGAGAGCAGCAAGTCGTCCTGATCAGACTGCGTACCGGCCACAACAGACTGAACGCTCACATGAACAGAAAACTCAAGTTGGCGTCATCACCAACCTGCGCCTGTGGTCAGGAAGACCAAACAGCGGAACATATTCTCCAGAGATGCCCTCTACTGGAAGATGAAAGAAAAGAAGTGTGGCCGTCGCCAACTCCACTGCAGACCAAACTCTTCAGCAGCCGAGAAAACCTGGAGAAAACAACGTCATTCATCGCCGGTGCTGGACATAGCCCACTGCGAACGACAAGAAGAAGAAGAAGAAGAAGAAGAAGAAGATCAACCTCTCCGTGCTAAACAAGTTCTTTTCGGCGCCTCACTTTCGGATGGAGACAGCCAGGACTCTCCGCGCACCCGTCTGGCCGATGGACTTCGCTATCTGCCTCAATCCTTCAGACACGTTCTTCACGTGCCGATTCATCCGTCTTCGCGCTGTTACTACGTTTGCCTTTGGCGGGATCGTCTACCAGTTCCGAGTCCTCCCCTTCGGTCTCAACATCAGTCCTTGGGTCTTCATGCGGCTCCTCGACGTGGTGATGGCCAGCTTCCGCCAGTGTTCGCTGAGTCCGTCCTCCAACTACCTGGATGACTTGCTGCTGCGCAACCTAGTTGCCTCGACTCTTGAAGAGGACAGAGACGCCCTGCATTCTCTCCTTCTCCGCCTCGGGTTTTTGTCAACCCGGGCAAGTCAGATCTCTCCCCTTTGCGCCGTTCCTGCACTTAGGGATGAAATTCCTGACCGACTTCAACCTGGTCCACCTGCCTTTGGCGCGGCGGCTGAAGATCGCCGAACTCGCTTGGCGGATGGAGTTAGGGGTCTCCTTCACGGCCATAACCCGAGTAGCCTCCCCTTAGTCCCATCTGGTACGAGATTACCCGGCGTACCCCAGTTTAGTTCTTAGCTAGCCTGTAGACGGTTGTGTCTGTGCGTCTCTCTTCGTTCCTACGGTGGCTGGTCGGCTTGTGACTTCCCTTACTGTTCTCGTTTAGTCCTTTGGAGCTTACTCCAGTGTTGTGCCTGGAACTGTTGAACTTGGAGCTCACGCTTTGTGACCGGTCGGCTCGTGTCTTGCCTTTCTGTTTTGGACTTAGCCTGCCGGTGACTTCCCTTACTGTTCTCGTTCAGTCCTTTGGAGCTTACTCCAGTGTTGTGCATGGAACTGTTGAACTTGAAGCTCACGCTTTGTGATCGGTCGGCTTGGACTTAGCCTGCCGGTGACTTCCCTTACTGTTTTCGTTCACTCCTTTGGAGCTTACTCGAGTGTTGTGCCTGGAACGGTTGAACTTGGAGCTCACGCTTTGTGATCGGTCGGCTCGTGTCTTGCCTTTTTGTTTTGGACTTAGCCTGCCGGCGACTTCCCTTACTGTTCTCGTTCACTCCTTTGGAGCTTACTCGAGTGTTGTGCCTAGAACTGTTGAACTTGGAGCTCACGCTTTGTGACCGGTCGGCTTGCCACTTCCATTACTGTTCTCGTTCAGTCCTTTGGAGCTTACTCCAGTGTTGTGCATGGAACTGTTGAACTTGAAGCTCACGCTTTGTGATCGGTCGGCTTGGACTTAGCCTGCCGGTGACTTCCCTTACTGTTCTCGTTCACTCTTTTGGAGCTTACTCGAGTGTTGTGCCTGGAACTGTTGAACTTGGAGCTCATGCTTTGTGACCGGTCAGCTCGTGTCTTGACTTTCTGTTTTGGACTTAGCCTGCCGGTGACTTCCATTCCCACGGACTGGGAGCCCTCTCGGCTTGTGCCTACCGCTGGTTACACCCCTACGTGCCTTGCCAGTCGTGCCTGTGACGACTTGGACCCGTGGCATCGCTGTGAGTTCGGTGGACCTCCCAACGTCGCTTCAACAGGCGTGGATTTGTTCCTTCCTCCACCATGGCCAGGTAATATCTCGGTGAATGCCCTCGTTTGTTTTCGTTTCACCCTCGTGCGTGGTATTTGTGTGGCGCGGCCTCTGCGGCCACGATCGCTCGTTCTTCTTTGTGGCCTTTCTTTTGCAGTTACCAGCTACATACCTGCACGCAATGTGGCGATTTTCAGTGGCCCGGTGACGAGCATGCGGTCTGCCTGCCCTGTTCGGGATGTGAGTCGACGCATCCCTGGACTGTTGGCGCCCCCTGGCTGGAAGAAAGATGGTCCCAGCTGTGGGGATTCTACCACTGAGAACGCCCGACACCTATCAGAGAGCAACCGCCAGTGCCTGCCCAGAGTGTCACGGTTGGACCCAAGGCAGTTCCAGTGACCGTGACGACCCGGGCCAGTCGCAAGGTGCAAAATTCCGCGGAGGGCCCTAGTAAGATTCCCCTTACCGTGACGAACACGACAGTTACCACTGCGCACTATTCCGCGGAGGGGGCGTTGGACCTACCCCTTACCGTGACAAAAAGGACCAGTTTTCCTACTATCGGGCAGACATCGGCACCCAAACATACGACGCTCCCAGCCCCAGGCCAGACGGCGGAACGCAGACCTGACAGACAGAAGGTGTCACGCTCGGTGCTTCGGACGGAGAGGCTCACTCGCACCGGGATCTGGCCCCTACAAACGACCGCTCCGCTGCCCGCTCGCAGCCCAGTGTGGAGCGACCAAGGCCAGAGACGCTTCCTAGGTGGCTACGCACCGGCTCCCGACACAGCGTGGACAGACCCGGACCGGCTGCTTCCGGAGTTCGCGATCGCCACAGGCCTGCTGCACGCTCCACATCGCTTTCCCAGGTTAGCGTAGGGGTTCTATTTTCTAGCACACGGTTGGTGGGGAGCAGCCCTCGCTCCAAGGCAGGCCTGAGAGGCGAGAGACGACCCCACGACCGGATCCCGACCGCCGCCATCGCCTGCGTCGGACAGTTCGACTGACTCTAGAAGCTCCCGAGTCACGCAGAGATGAGGGCCGCATCAGGAGCCGGCGACGATGTACCAGTACAGTGGGGACTCCTATGTTATGGCAGGACTGGCTCGACTACCATTTGCCCTTCCAGTTCACGGGACCGCCCGCCGAGACGGCGCTCTTCCTCCCGGACGTCGCGGGACTACCGTCACCCCAGGTCTTCTTCCCGGATGACGACAGACTTGGTACGGTCCACCCACGTTTCCCGTTCCACGCGGCGCAGCCGCTTCCCTCTGGATCACCGTCCTGCGACTCTTTGGCGTCCTCACTTAGATCCCCTCGTCGCCTAAGCGGACGACGACCACCTTCCAGAGAAGCTTCCCCTTCGCGTCGCGCTGCTGCAGCATCTGCATTTGTGGGTCCCTCGGAGGAGCTGGTCACCCCTGTTTCCCCCCCCCCCCCCCCCCCCCCCCCGCGCGCGTCACGGACGACTCCTTCAGCTTGACACCAGAGGACTCCGTTTTTGCGCTGCTCGAACTTGACGGCGCTTCTCCTACTCGTTTCTCGCAGTCTCCACACGACATCGATGCTCCGCCAGCTTTGCCGAACCATAGGATGGAGACCCTTCAGGCCTTGGATGAAACTGCTCGCCTCATCACGGCGTGTTTTCCCAAGAAGAGAGCGTCAGCCTTGTGGGCTCCGAGCTCCACGCCCAGTGCTTCAAGTCTCATCCGCAACCTCCTGGGTTCTGGGACCTACGCGATGCCTTCTCCTCTTACCCGCTGTCCTGTGCTGGTTCTCTTCGATGACGTGATTCTGCTCCTGGTCTTGGGCGACCGCTTCCCTCATCCGCATTTCCATGGCCTCTGTGGGGTTCCTGGACCTGGGGACGCAGTCCATCATCTGTCGCGTTGTGGAGGCATGGAGTCCTACTTCTCACCGCTTTGGCTGACATCCTCGCCTTGGCGGCTCCGGCACCGGGCCGCTTACCACACCGCTGTCTATGCCTTGGCTGCGGCTGCATATGGCGATCTGATGTGTCGAGATACCGTCCTGCACGCTTGCTTGCTACTGACAGTGTTGAAGAATCGGCTACGCGAGGCACCTGGTTGGACGAGTCGTCTCGTATCTTCGCATCCTTCTCCCGGCGGAGTGCTGCCCTCCGGCGTCGCTTTGGCTTGGTCTTCCCTCCGCGGCGGACACGCACTACAACTCTCCTCCTCAGCCGACAGGTTCGGGACCTAGCGGAGGCGGTTTGCACGTCTATGCAGACAACTTGAAGTACTGACGTTCTTCGGCGCCTGACCAGAGTAGATAGATTCACTCCTACCGGCCTGTTGTGCAGATACACGCCCGGCGGTGGAAGAGAGTGCGCTGGTGCAGGCAGGGCGCAGCCAGTGGTCTGACGAGGATGGAACAAGAGCTTCCCGTTCCGCGTCTCGCTGGTGTGAACGGGGTTCTTCGTTGTGACGGAGGCCGCGGTGGAACCATGCAGCCTGGGGCGCGAGCACCGGGAGATGAGACATGGCGACAACATGGCAGGACCTTACAGTCGTTGACTTAGAGGTGGTCCTGCGCTCCGACCCCGCGGCAGTACAGTCAACTCTTACTTGTACCCAAGCTGGCGGATATGGCGGCCAATCTTTGACCTGTCGGCTCGGAACAAGCTCTATGGCGTCGCGGCAATTGGAGACAGAGTCCTGAGGGCTGCGGTGCGTCTCCAGGACATTGTTACAGCTGGAGGACCGACGTCGAAACCAGGTGGCAAGCTTTTGGCGGACGCCAGGGGTTCCTGCGCGCGGTTCTTCGTTGACTAGGCTGCTTACGCTATGCGACAGGTCCTACGTGGTTTTGTTGACGCGGAGTCCAACGAGGATGGAGTTCTTGGCCGTCCTGTTCGAGTAGGACTCCCAGTAGGACGGGAGCAGTGCAGAGTAGGAGCGACCCCCAGAGCCTTGCGTCGGGTTGACTGTTAGGACTGCTAGCACGCCAGCAGATTGCCTTCTCAGGCCGACACTTCATCTGGTGGGAGAGGAAGCACTACGGCTGGTTCTGGGGAAGATTGACTTTCACATGAGATGTGCTAGTGCTCTTTGAGGCTGCTTGCTCTTGGAGTCGTCGCTACGACCAGTTTGGCCAGCTTCCCTGCTCGCCATCGAGAATCAAAATTCTGAGGTTGTCCGACAATCCCTCTCTGCTAGAGGCTTGCGGCGGATATGGTAGAATTACGGTCTGCACCCACGAGGAGAGCGCATCGTTAGGAATACGAGGGTAGGTGGGCATTCTCCTATCTCGGTGCGCCTCGTCCCTTCACCAGTCGTGGTCTTCTCTTCCCCACGTGCCCTCCTCTGCAGCTCCCCACTCCACGCACGATGCTCAAGCAATTGCGACAGCCGCTTGCCAGCCGTGCCCAGAACATGTCCTCCTCCACGCCTGGAGATTGTGCGGCTAGCCCTCAAACCCAGAGGCTTCCCTAGTGCGGCAGTGGAGGCTTTCGCGGCAGCCGCAGACCCTCAACCAGACGAGTTACGAGGGGAAATGACGAGCGCTGTGTGACGGGTGTGACGACAACCTTCTCTCCCCACGGACCGGACGAAGCCCCAGCTGGCGGAGTTCTTCCTCTGGCTATTCAACAACCAGGGACTGGCTCCAATTACCAATTGGAGGCTACCTAGCCACGATCGCCGACACAAACCGGCGCTTGCGCTGGTCGGACCCTGGGGTAGCTATAAAGACCTTGCCGATTTGATGGCCACATCGGTCTGCAATGCCCGGCACTGCTTAGCTTGGCCGCGATGGGATCTACCATGGGTGCTTACTTGGCTCAACTCACACGGCTTTACCAGCCAGTGCTTGCGCGTAGCACTTAGTTCGCTTCTAGCTGCCAGAGAGATAAGGCGCGGCGAGGTCAAATTCCCCTCTCGAGTGCTTATTCTATTTATATTGCACTTGCAATGAGCGACTTTTGGCGCTTTGTCTCGCGTTGCCTCCCCTGGCACTCGTTTGGTGGCGCTGTATGCGTAAGGGGCTTCCCATCTTTCTCACAGTACTAGCGGACATTGGAACGAGAGCAAAGAGTAGAGCAGATTATACGTCGAAAAAAAATGGAAAAATTCGGAGAAATGAAGCTTTCTGAACTCCGCAACGAGTGCAGGATTCGAGGGGCCAAAGTTGACGGACGCAAGCAGGATCTGGTTGAGAGGTAAGACGAAAATTCTGTCCATGTTGCATGAGCACAAAACATTGTTTTGATCGCACATGGAGATTCGAGCAACTTGATAACTTTTTGCGAAAACTGCTGTGTGCATGATATGAATTTTCCGTAAAGTATATATTTCTTAAATTATTTCCACATTTTAGATTAGAAGGAACTAATCATAGTTTGCTAGCACTAGTAGCAGCGGCCGCGGCGAGCATTGACGGACGATCCAATAATAATACTATTGATCACCTTTTCAGCAGTGCCATCTCAGCTATGGCCTGTTGAGTTTATGTGCAGTGTAGGTCTGCATGGTACACTTTCTATTGCAAAACTAGCTGAAAAGCTCATGATGTATTACTCTATTATTTTGTTGTTAAGCACTGTAATGACAATAGTTCAAAACATTTATTTGGTCTCTTTCTCTCTGTTGTTAGGCTTGAAGCATACGAACGAAACCAAAACTTTGGTCAACCATCTTCCCTGGAACCAGAGTTCAAGCTTTCTACCCCAGAGGCTGATGTTTACCGTGACATTAACCTGGACTCTCCGCTGCCACCGGTCACGGAAGGCGCTGTCAGCATCTACCTCGGCACAGTTGATGCCAAAGTGACCAAGAAAGCTAGGAGTCTGTACCAGGAGCGGTACCTTAGCTTATGTCGCTGGGCACCTGACCAAGAAGGTACTTTTTTTTGTGAAAGTGCCAGGCGCAGATGAAGTCAGGTGTGACATACATTGTAGACATTAAACTTGATAAAAATGGCATAATTTGTGCTGCACAGTGCAAGTGTGCTGCTGGAATGGGGCCAGCTGCACACTGCAAACATGCACGGACTAAGTGTGTGTGCAGCTGAAGGAGAACTGAAAGTGGCAGAAACTTGCACAATGAAGCTGCAGAGATTTCATGCTGTTAAGCGTCCGCATGGCGGCTCACCAGTAAAAGCAAATGACCTGAAACTCCCATTTGGTGATGCGACTGTTTTTGACCCACGGCCGCTGGAGCGGAGAAATACGCAAGCCACTTTTTTAATGTGTGGAAGGCTTGTCCCACTGTAGTGGAGAGGCCAGTCTCTCACCTCTTCCCTCCTGCCAATATCCGGGGAACCCTTCATGACCACAATTATTGCTTCCCCATTGGAACCGCTATTGACACATGCCTAAGGGGACTGGGTGTGACAGGCCTGGACCAAGCAGAGAGAGAGAAGCTAGAAGTAAAGACCAGAGGGCAGTCATCCAACCAGCAGTGGGCAGTGGAGAGGACAAAAAGGCTGCAGTCATCTTCCTTCGGCAGAATCTGCAAAATGACTGACAGGACTGATGCAGTCAAATTTGCAAATAGCCTGACATATGTTTTGCCCCAGGTTAAGTCAGCATCAGTGACACATGGTAGAAAGTATGAGCAGGTAGCACTGAAGAAGTTTGAGGAGCAGTGTGGGGAAAAAACCCAGACATGTGGTGTCTTTGTCTGCGAGCATCATCCGTATCTTGGTGGTTCTCCAGACGCTCCGGTGATTGAAACGGATGGGACAGCTTCTGTGGTGGAGGTAAAGTGTCCATACACTATGAGAGACCAGGTGGTGTCAAGCAAAACTGCGCCATACCTGGAAGAAGAAGATGGTATCATGAAGCTGAAGCAAAATCATGACTACCACTATCAGGTTCAAGGACAGATGCTGTGTGCAGGAGCACAGAATGCATATTTTGTTGTGTACTCCTTCAGGAATGTTGTTGTCCTGAACATTGCCAGAGACAATGCCTTCATTCAGACAATGGTGACAAAACTGAAGGCTTTCTATGACAGGTATTTCATGGATGCTCTGCTTGAGATGCATTTGTTCAGAACATATACAGCTGCGGAAGACGGTGACAACGGAGATACATAGTCAGATCTGCATGTTCGTCAAGTCAGTTTGCCAGTGTTAACCTTTTGCATGTCGGTAGCGGTTTTAGCGACGATTCCTGTATAAATCATCGTGACTAAAACCGCTACTAACATGCAAAGGTTAATTCTTTTAGCCTCAAGGCTGCATTTTAAAACATTTGAGCTTGGAGGTGTCGCATTTTGACTGTGCACAAGCTAGTTAACGTGTAGTGCCAACTTAGCTCTTTTCCAAGCTAACTATGCAGACACTCTTAAAATATCATGGCTGATGCATCTTTTACTTTGGTCTGTTGGGGCTGCATGGGTTACCCATTTAGCCCCAAGGCAGCTTTTCCAAATGTGTCACTTTTATGTCTGTGATGATCGTGTATCAGCTGCAGATAGATCAAGCATGATAGCTCAAGGGTAGCACCTGGTGCCAGCTAACCTTGAATTACAATGCATTATGATTGTTGGTTCATCTCCAGCTGTTGACTGCTGGTGCTAGGTGAGCATTTTTAATTTGAGGGTATTATAGTTTACCACCGAAGTGAAATACAGATCTATGTACTGACACCTTTTAGATGTTTTTACTCTTAGCCTTGCACAGCAGTGCTGTTGTTTATAACTTAGGCCATGAAAATGCAATGAATACCCCAACTAACAAAGAAGCACCCATAGAAATTAAAGACAGTCACAACACAAATTATTAATTTCACCTTCGGGTAAAAAGTTTTGGGGAGAATAGAAAAACATACAGTTCACTGCGTGTCATTGCATGGAGAAAGTAAATGACAGCTGTGCTTTTTTCTTTGGGTTATTCTTTGTGGTACTGTTGTTGTTGGTGCCAAATCTTAAAGGCACTGAAGGCTGCTGCAATGTCACTGTCCTAAAATACTGATCAACTAAAACGTGTACCTGAAACATAAAGGCAATGTGTACTGTGTATCTAGATCTGAATAGTAATAAAGGAAACAGTATTCAGGTTCACCTGAACTTCATGTGTTGTACATATGTGTGAGTGCATGCAAGTTACAACTGTTTGTAATGTCTAATTTTAATCCATTTAGAGTCATGGCCACATTTCCAATCTTTTGAGGTGTCAACATATAGCTATGTGCCAGTTATATGAGAAGGATCAACCATGACGGTTCAAGGGTAGTGTTAGATAACCATGGCACCAAGCTGGTCAGGCACTACCTATGAGCTGTCATGGTCAATCGACCTGTCTGGAAAAACAAATCTTGTGTCAAAATATGTATGCACTGTGTCAGCGTGTGTACAGTATTATTGTCAGATTCCCTGTTGACCGCCATTATAGGTCAGACTCGTAATGTGCATCAGTTCGCTGCAAAATCAGTTCCACAGTTGTTTGGCTCTCATGAAGATGTTTTCCTTCAAAGTCCTATCCCAGCTAAAGTGTTATTGCCTTCAGATTATTTGGACTTTTGACATGCACATTAGTTTTGCAGTGCGTTTTACCTGTAGTGTCGTGTAACAAATGGAAAATGTAACAAATGGAAATCCACACACCACAGCTTCACACTCAAAATCTAACAAGTTACTTTTAGATTGGCAGCGTGATCTTGCTAATAATCTGAAAGGTTAGCTTATTAGATTGTGAATGCGAAGCTGCACCAAAGAATCTGAAACTTCAGATTATGAAATGTAACAAGCCACAAGGATAAGTTTTGTAAGCAATCATATCAATTTACTCACTTTAAGGCTTTCACTCAGCAAACAATAAATATTGTGGTATCTTTAGTAAACACAATGCAGACATGACTAGTTTATAAGTATAACATGAGTGGAGTGTGCAGTACACTGCAAGGTTCTACAACGCTTTTTCAAAAGTCACATCAGGTATAAGTCACAAACATCAAGCAAACCTACTAATCACTGTCTTTCTGAAATTGCACAGAAAGAAGCACACACTTATGATCTGGGTGGAGAGCTTAGTCTCTATAATGTTCAGTCTGTGCTGGCAGATTGTGTACACTTTTGCCATACCGATGATTCTCTCCACGTGCACACGCTTACTCGAGATTTTTCTGTCGTTCTGTAAAGTGCAGGGTGCAAGCCTGTTCTTCTTCTTAAAAAATGCTGGAATATTAATGCGCACATCTCTGGATGCAAATATGTCCTGGACGTCAAACCCCTTATCCGCCATGTCACCTGGCTGACACAAATGGGTGAGGGGGCTGCGCTCAACTATTTGTCTATCACTGGCGGAGCCTCCATAAGCGTGTGAAATGTATGATGTGTGACTCCAATCAACACTTTCACTGTGTTGGAGTGTTTGTAGTGAGAGAAGCTAGCCCTCTGTGACCTTGGGTTTGATGGCTGCTTCACTCTGACTTCTGTAGCATCAACCACCACTCTTGTGCTTGGAAACTTCCTCTTGAAGTCTGCAGGGCAATAGTAGCAGACTAGACTGTGATCTGGCCACCAGTTAATTTCACTCCACTGCAGGTGACAAAAGTTAATCCATGTTACAAACACATTTTGTACAGTGAAAACTGACGCACCAAACATCCGTGCCAGTTCAAAATGTGGGTAATGGCGCCTCAGTTTCACAACCATCAGTAAAAACTGGTTATCGCGTGACAGACAATCACAACGCTGGCTGTAGGCATACTGCAGGTAATTAACATTGTCACCTAAGGATCAAAATGCTGCCATGAACACGCTGAAATTCTCCAACCCTGTGTAAAAGTGTACAAGTTCATCTGAGGCCCTAATGACATCAACAGACAGGTATGGCTCACGAGATAAAATGGGCGTTTGTTTCTTAGTTTCATCAGTATCAACCGGTGACAGAGAAACTGTCTGTGCATGATCTTTCACATTAGTCAGAGGGAACAAAAATCTGGCTAAACATGAGGCACTGTCTATGTGTGCAGCAGGATCAATATTCTTATTGGGGCTACTGTCCCTAACCTCATTTGCTGTTGTGACAGTTTCTTCTACAACCTGTTCCACTGCTACACTGGTTTCTTCCTGTAAGTCCTCAGCTGTAGTGGCAATTTCTTCAACTGCAGCAACATGCAGGTCTACATCTGAATAGAAATAGTTCTGTTCTTCCTGTATTTTGTAACCGGCTGATGCGGTCCCTCCAGCTGAGACGCTATGATGTGGTTTTTTTTTATACCTTTACCCTCTGGCCACCAAAGTCTCTAAGCCTTTGTGCTACCCACGCTTAGCCAGGGGCCGCAACCCAGCAACGAAGTCAGTCAGCTAGTCATTTTGTAGTACTCTAAAAGTTGTGTTAGTGAGTCCGTGTTCTAGCCTCTATAACTTTTTAACGGCTTTACCAATCGAGAATCCGTAACTCACATCAGTTTCCTCATGCAACTCCCCTTCTACTCATATGCTCGGTGTTTAGTGATTTTAGGATCACCATAGTTCAATTAGCGATTTACTTACTTTTACAAATTTCAATGAGCCCTCTTAGCCCACCTTAAAATTTAATAATAAATTCCTAGGACTTCCCTCTAAAATATAGTTTTTGGTAGGTTGTAGCTATTTACATTTCCTGTCTTTTACGCCAAACCCGAAGCCTTTGTGATAAGTAATTATTGAGTTATGGCTCTTTTTGTAGTACCTCGGAAGCACAGATTCACCCATTTTTCGGTCTGTCTGGGACCGTTTCTTTGTCCGTGCCGAGTTGCTCTCTTTGCGGTTCGCTCGCAGAGTATTTAAGCCGGTCAGTGCCAGAGCGGGAAGTCTTTGTCCTAAGAGTTGCCCCACTGACAGTATAGCTACCACCGCTCTGAGCCATCACTGAGCTTATCTTCAACCGCATCTCCACTGGGATATCCGTAAGTCATGTTCTTGTTACATTGTGCGTTGATGAATGATGTTATTTTATCCACCAGCTGTTTATTGGACTTATGAAGAGTTACGAGCTAGATTGTCGGTTTTGCCCTGTGTCGGACAGTCAGCCATTAGCGGCCTTTCTTTCGATACGATCGCAACAAGTTGCTTCGCGACTGTTTTGGAAACCCTTGTTCCCATTTCGCCTGATGTCTAAGTGCTAGCCTCCTTTGCTGTAGGGTAACATATTTTCAGTGCCAGATTATCCACTGAATTTATGGCAGGACTGAGTGATCAGTTCGTTGCAGTATGACGCACACTTTCATTTCGCTTCGTTGGCACTGTGCCAAGTTTGTTTGTAACACTCTGCGTCTCTGAAAGAAGTATTTAGATCAGTAGCTCAGACTCTAACCAGGGCAAAACAACATGACAGCTATTTTTATGCTCGCTTGATTGTTGTACTGATCGAAGATGCTTTCAGTGCTTGTTGTTTTGCTTGATTCATTTGTTTGGTTTGATTTGCCATCGAATGTTTGTTTTGAGATTTCATATGATTTGATACGTTATTTGTATTGTGTGCTTGATGCATTTTATTTCATGTTTAATTGGGCTTTCTTGCCGCTGCTATCCTTTCTCACCTTGTCGTGCTTAGTTTCGCGTGAATTCCACTCAGGCAATACGTGTGACGTCACGAGTGCTAAAATAGACAGCCATCTTGGTCTGACCTTGACCCGCTATTTGTCGTCTGCTTGTTTACATTGGGTCGAGAGAGTAATGCGATAGATTTCTACCTTTCCAAATTTAGTGTATGATCGGCAGTGTTTGATTATAACGTTAAATACATTCAACTAACTGGTGAAGGCTTTTACTTTGATCTGTTACAACAAGTGGCAACACTCGCTGATTTTCTGGGTAGTCGGTTGCACACTCCTATGAAATGATCCTTTTCTCTACGGCTTAGCGCATAGTAATTATTAGTGAGTTCGACGTATGCGCACATGGCGCCCCTTATATGTATATTATGTGACTAGGGGTTAAAGGCACCGGCAGCCTGTTTTAGTAAAAGTTCTTAAGGTCCGGATCCACACTCTTGATGTCACACTAATTGTTCATGTTTTAAGATGCAGATTTTTCTCTCTCTCTCTCTCTCTCTCTCTCTCTCTCTCTCTTTCACATGTTGTGTCGGTCTGGGATTCTGCATTATATGGCCTAGTGTCATTTGGTCCGGGATTGCAGATTGACACAGTGTTTGGCCATTATGCGTCACTTAGTAACTCCAGTGTAGTGTTTGTCTGTGATTTTGCATCCTGCGGCCTGGTGTCGTTGGGTCCGGAATCGCAGACCGACACATGAGCTGAGCTTATAGCATGCTAGGTTGTGCGACATCTAAGTTGGTCTGTTATACTGCATTCTATGGCCTGGTGCCATTGGGTCCGGAATCACAGGAACAACACACAGTATTTCCTGTGGCCACTAGTTGTGTACGACACATTATTCTTTTCTTTCCTTTCACTCTCCCTGCCTTGAACTTTCTGTTTGTTTATAATATATTGTTTGACGTATTCTTTTGATTTGTTTATTGAGGTTGCTTTGCTTTGCATGTTGATGCCTGTTTGCATTAGGTCTATTATTGTTGCTTTTTGCATAGACTTAGGTAACTACTTTTGCACATGCAAGTAAGCCACAACCTACACTTAAGTTTTTCTGCCTATCTCCTCCTTTGTTCTGTGCTACACACACTGAATGAGAGCGACTATTGATTTAAGTATGTGACATCTCTTCCCACTTGATTGTGCCCAAGGAATGTATGTGATGTGTTGTGTATATAGCTAGGTCTGAGTATGAACGTGGTGTGAATGCTAGTAGGTAGGATGACTGTGCGCGCACAAGTGTCCCTGTCCCTAGTGTACCCATTTTATGGATGAGTGAGAGTCTGTGTACGACTGTGGAGCCAGAAGTACAAAGTGGGTTAGATTGAAAGTGATGCGAGTACAGGCTACCTAGTTTGTTGTTATGTGTCGCTGGATGCGTATGATTGTGTTTGCGGTGTGACTGTTGTAAAAGCGACCAAAAGGACTGTTGTGTTTATGTTACCTTATATACTTAGGAAAGACTATATATTTATAGAGATAAATGGTTGCACCTGCTATAGGTTGTGTTGTAGTCGTTTCCCATTTCACTACATGTTCGGTTACTGTTAGTGTTTGTATGATTTGCTTACTCTATGGTCATGATGCCTTAAATGCCCTGATTTGCATGCTGATTTCATGCTTCGTTGCCATTTAATATCATGATGTGTGGTATGGTTGATCATGTGTATCTTTGATGATTATGTGATGCCTTATATTGATCTTTTGGCTTTAATTATAATTTAGTGCCAACATGACGTTTCAGCCTTAAGTTATGACTCAAATTAATAAGTTGGTTCATTTAGTGAATACAGTATTTGTATGATGCAACTTTCTGGTACCATTTCTGATAATGTGTTTTGTTGTATTTGTCCTAGGTGCTGTTTGTTTTAACGACAAATAAAAGTACGTCAACGCGACCTCTGCTTCGACTTCGTATATATTCCCCAACCTATTCACCCACAAACACCCGGGCACACAAGTCCACAATTTGTTTTTCATCATTTCCCTGGTCTTCAGCAGTCATCAGATTTCTGATAGCCCACCTTTTTGCTGTGGAGTTCACCTCTTCTTCCTGTTTTCTCTTCTGCCTTCCTGCTCTGCCAAGCTGCGCATTGGTTTTGGTCTTGGTCCATACGAAGACACTGGGCACAGCTGTCACCTTCAAGACTCTGCGCTGCCTCTTTGTACCTGTCAAACATAATTTTGTATAAATAATAATACATGGTATTTATATGGCGCATTTCTCTTATTTATAATATAACTCAATGCGCAATTCATCTGAGGCCCTAATGACATCAACAGACAGGTATGTCTCAAGAGATTTCTCTGTCACCGGTTGATACTGATGATATATACCTGTAATAAATTATCACAAATTCATGTAAAATCAAGGTCACCCACACATGTCCTACACCTCTCGGTGCCACACCCACACAACTGAATCACAACACAAGCTGTGGATACCACATTAAGATAGTGAATAAATAAGCTACAGATATTGTGGTGTGCCTTGTAACACTGTAGGATTACTGGCAATGGTACAGAGCTGTACTCTGATGGTCATGATTAAAATCATGCATGAGAGAGACAAACAGGGGTCCTACTAAAACCCGGAATAACCCGGAATAACCTGTCCTAAGCTAAAATAACCATATCTATAACTATTATTGCGTACCTAAACACAAAATAATCATGTGTTAGAAGTTTGGTTTACATTAAAGTTGATTTAGTTGTACTAGTAAGCCGTTTTCCACAACCGTTGACACGTCGATTACTTCCCTTGCTACACAATCGCTCTGTCCGAAACCAGTCGAAATAACCTCTCCTAAGCCCAAATTACCACATAAACACATATTATTGAGTACTTAAAGTAGTAATATTCATATATTTGAGGTTGTAGGTGCCGTAAAAGTTGTTTATTTAGCGTTAGAAAGCTTCGAAGGATTTGTTCTTTGAGCCTCTTGTTCTATGCCTATCTTCGCCCTACGCGCATTCGCCCACACCGTTCGTCCCAATCACATTTCGTCCCATGACGTTTCATTCCCGATGCTGTTTAATGGAAGACATTACGCTATGAGCGGACCATGATAATCAGTTGACATTCAAAGAGAACATAACTGGAGCGTTTCTGAGCTCGAATATAAACATCTAGACCGAAAGAGTTGACTGCCAGTGCTTATGCATATGGAAGCCCCCACCCCCTCCCCCCCCCCCCCACCCAAAGGGGGGGCGTATCACATATCCCACTGTTCCAGCCCCTTGGTGCAGGAAATTTAAATCTAGGTCCCCCACGTGGGGGACTTTTACGGCACTTACAAGTAGGTTCTCTCTTAGGGTGCATAAAAATTTGGCTCTAGGTGGAGGCATGGAATGTATGCCCCTGCAGAAACAAACCACAGTAAAATGTGGTCTTCTTTGCAGGTAGGCAGAAGTTCCATCTCATCCTCCAGTATTGCCGATGGTGTGCTGATGAGGTCGCCTAGACCGAAACAGCTGTCCACACCAGCTAGATATCTGGACCCCCACTTGGGGGACCTAGATTTAAATTTCCATGCACCAAGGGGCTGGAACAGTGGGATATGTCTATGATCATTGGTCTATCATGCACAATTCTCTCTCTTGACAGTGCTTTTTTCAAATATATACGTTCTGGGACTGTTATTTTAACTATTAAAAAAAAAGAAGGAATCCTTAGTTCATGTTAATACATAAGGACAGTGGATTAACTGCTTGAATTTTTTTTTCTCTTTTTCATCCTTCTTTATTTTATTGTTGGTGTTCCTTGTGGTAGTAGTGGTGGTCAGAATATGTAAAATTTTGGTTTATTAAAAAGCCATTTTAATATCCTAACAGAGCGCTGGTGGGACAGTCAAATTGACACCAAAAGTACTGCTCATTTCTCGAAAATTCTTCTACATCTCAACGCGACATAGCTGGCAGATCTGACTGCTTCACAAATACTAGTCAAATCTGGCTGACAGGTATATTCTCAAAAGTAAAACAATTTAAAGGCAAGATCAGTCATCTATGAAAAGTAGTATTAGTAGTATGTTTAGCCTCACTAAGTGTGGAGTTGCTGGCCTACCCACCTGTGTTAAATCCAGAGGACTTTCACGTTCAAAGGTTATCTCAATAAATCTTTTGTCAATGACACAAGGCCTACCCCCCCCCCCCCACCCCCACCCACCCACCCTTCCCTGGCATGCACTATACACACAGTTGAGAGTGAGACTGTAACTTGGGTGTAGTTGTAGGTGTACTTAATGTGTAGTCAGAGCGATAGTTTAGGTGCTTTAGGCATTCGTCATACATGCAGTGGTACCTTAGGAATATGTTTTTTGTTCAGGGAGGATTGGCGGGGGGGGGGGGGGGGGGGGGGTGGAGGAAGGGGGGGGTGCAATGTGCCCGACATGTAATAATATTACTCTCTGACCTTCAAAAAGTTGTATGTACCCTGCACACAGCAGATGAGGTGTAACTTAGGTGTAGGTGTACTTGAGGCGTAGTTTAGGTGCTAATCAGGGGCAGATCAGTCCACCTTTCCCTGGCATATACAAACACAGTTGAGGTGTAACTCAAGTGTAGTTGAGGTGTAGTTTAGGTGCAAATTAATGAAAGTTTCAACCTCTTTATTTTAGGGGTGGTGGTAGAGCAGGGCGATAAGAGTGTGTGAAGACGGACCACTTTTGCCTTCTCACCACTTCCTGATATGTCATGCTATGTTTGATACGCCTCATGACCACGAGGACTGAAAGGAGGAAGTCCGCGAGCTGGGGGTTAGTTATTTCGGTGGGGGCGAGGCGAAGGTCGTCGCACCAGGAGCTCAGTACTCGCCATTTTCCCTCGTAGACGCGTCGTGTCGAGGGTTTGCGGGCTGTAGCGATAGCTTCCACTGCTGCACTCGAGAAGCCTCTAGCGGAGAGGGCTTGCCGCACAACCTCCAAGCGTGACGGAGTAGGCGCTCCGGGCATGCGTTGAACAACGATTGTCGCGACTGCTTGAGCATCGTGCGGGGTGCAGGAAGCAAGCAGCAGTGGGGGTCCGTGGCAAGGCTGAGAAGGTCGGTGGTCCAGGACCGGTTCCAAGAGAACGGGGCGACCAGCAGGACGACCGCATTGCATCCCCGAAGCTTGAGGAGGACGTTGGAGGCGAAGACTGTCGTGGGGTACACGTACGCGAGGAGTCCGTCCCACGGTATGGACAATGCAATGACTGCCCAGGCCATAGGGTCTGGGATCAGGGAGAAAATAGAGGAAGCTGGTGATTCCACCTCGCAGCGAACAGGTCGACCATTGACGTCTCCCATTGCGCGCAGACCATCCGGAGGATGTCCTGGCGTAAGGTCCACTCCGTGTGTAGCAACTGGCCGCGTCGGGTGAGTGAGTCAGCCAAAACATTCAGTCGGCCGGGGCTGTGTCGAGCACGAAGGGAATGTTGCGGTTCTCTCACGAGCGCATTAGACGGTAGAGGAGCATGCACAGGTTGGGTGAGCGCGTCCCGCCCCGTTTCTAGATGTACGCCACCACTGTCGCGTTGTCGGAGAGGACGAGCAGTTCCTGGTGACTGAGTTGTTCCTCCCATACGATGAGGGCTTGCCAGACTGCTTGCAGCTTCAACTAGTTGATGTGCTTGTCCGAGAACTCCGGAGGCCAGGGGCCGGACATCGTGAGGAACCGCAGTAGCAGGTGGGCTCCCCCACCAGCAAGACTTGCATCTCCACACAGGGAAAGTCGAGGAGGCGGAGCGGTCAGGGGGACTCCCGAAGCGAGCCACGATGTGTCCGTCCAACGCAGGAGATGGGGGTGAATCAACGGAGACACGGGCACCATGACGGTCAGATCTCCAGAGGGGGGACGCCAGAGAAACAGGAGGTGCAGCTGTAGTGGCCGAGCGTAGAGACGACCGAGGGGGAGCAGATCCGCCGCCGCAATGATCAACGAAGGAGCTAAAGCCATGACGGAGGCTGCGTTTTGCTGGGCTACCTGGCCGGCTAGGCGGCCACCTTAGGATCCATGGCTCCGACAAACGCACGCTGTAGAGGTCATTGGCGAACTCCATGCCGAGAAGGGCAAAGCGCCGAGCGGGAGTGAGGTCCGACTTACCTGCGTTGACTAGGAACCCCAACCGCGACAACAGCCGTATCAGTGCATCCCTGTCCAATGTCCGGTGGCCTCCAAATTATTGCGCAGGAGGAGGTCGTCGAGGTAGTTTGACGCTGGGCTGGAAGATGGCTGCCGCGCCTATGTCACCACTGCGTCCATGATGCGGTTGAGGACCCATGGTTTGAGATTAAGACCGAACGGCAGCGCCCGAACTGGTAACTACTCCGTCACAGGTGAACCGGAGAAACTTCCTGGAGGCCGAGCGTATGGGAACCTGGAGATAAGCGGCGGATAAGTCCAGCCTGATCGCGTAGTCCAAGAGCTGTTCGGCGGGGCCGGAGTCTGCAGGGCGAGAACCACGGCCTAGCGGGCGGCCGGAAGCAATGTGGAGGTGTCTTGCGAGGCCAACGTTCCGAGATGTATCCTTTGGTCTGCCCGGTCGCAACGAAAAGCCAAGGCCACCTAGGGGTACACGGCGCAGCTGAGTCTGCAGCACGGGGGGTATTCTGTGGCAGGCCAGCAACACGGCATCCCGACGCCACAGGTCGCAGCTTGGAGGCGCCACCCACGGCGGTGACTGACGAGAGATACGCTGCCCAGACTGCCGCTTCCGCGAGAGCTAGTAGGATTCCGAGGAGGGGAGTCAAGTAGAGGAGCCAGGCGCCCTCAAAGCTGTGGATAAAGGCTTGGGGCAGGAGCTCCAGAATCCCACTCAGGCTAGGGAGCTACGGACGAGCGAGGCAATCTAGTCCAACCGCAGAGCCGGGCGCGGATCCACAGCAGGCAGAGGGCAGACGAACGCCTGGGAGAGTCCCGAGAACCAGTCCTGACGAAGGAAATGTCGAGTCTGCCTGGACACCTATGGACGGAGAAGCATTTGGAGTTCCGGGAACCCGACAGAAGGAGCGCTGAGCAGGCATAGCACAGGTCACGAAGGCCGGGAGGCTGTGGCAGGGACATTAAACTCCTCACCTGTCTTCCAGCATCCACCAGCGAAGGTCCTCCTCTTGAGCGGGGGGAGATAGCTGGCAGTCAACCGCGGGAAGCGTGGTGGAGATGAGATGAGCACTTGGTCCAGGGCAAGCACAGTGTCCGTATGCGACGAAGAGGCCGGCTTGCGGAAACCGAGGAGTCTGCAAAGGGAGAGCGAGTGAGTCTGGTAGACTGGAGTGGCGTGAGGGCTCTAAACTGCCCGAGGTCCTCGGGCGGGTGGGAAAAAGTCTCTCTGACCCGGGCTCAATGAGGCGGGCTCTCTGCCGGCGTAGCGACTCCCCGTAAGAGTCAGTGTGCTTTGGAGACGAGCGAAGACTGACAGCGGACATGGGATGGCGCGTGGCGCGTCTCTCCGAGCCGGGCTGTCTGCAGACAAGCAGCTTTGTCCTGGCGGGCTCTCTCCATGAAGCGATTGCGATGATAGCAGTCCTGCTCCGAGCGCGAGGCTCCTGCCCCCAAGTCGCCGGACGCGTGGGTAAGGTCTCTCCAAGCCGGGTTCATTGAGGCGGGCTCTGAGCGGGGACTGACAGCGGACATGGGACGCCGCGTGGCGCGTCTCTCCGATCCGGGCTCAGCGAGGCAGGCTCTCTGCCTGTCAGAAGGCTATGTCCAGGTGGGCTCCCTCCTGGAAGCAATCACGTTGAACGCAGTCCCGCTCCGAGCGCTAGGCTCCCGCGTCCGGTGTGGCGTCTTTCCCATAAGGTCGGGGAGGCTCCTGCCCCGAGTCGTCGGACGCGCGGGTAAAGGTCTCTCCATGCCGGGCTCAATGAGGCGGGCTCTCTGCCGTCGAGGTGACTCTCCGTAAGAGTCAGCGGGCTTTCCTGGAGCCGAGCGGGTACTGACGGCGGACATGGAATGGCGCGTGGTGCATCTCTGGGCTCAGTGAGGCGGGTTCACTGCCTGTTAGTAGGCTACGGGCGGGCGGGCTCCCTCCTGGGAGCGATCGCGTTGAAGCAGTCCCACTCCGAGCGCTAGGCTCCCACGTCCGGAGTGGCTTCTTTTCTAAGGTTGTTGCGGTCTCAGCGGTCAGTACGCAGGGCACTGGGAACGGCGCTTCGACTGGATTTGGATCACACACAGGTGCCGGTCGCTTGCGTCTGTACACTCCCTAACTGCGAACAGCGCAGCTCAGGTCAGGTAGAGCACGTGTCGTAAGCGTGGTCGGAGGCGCATCCGATGCAGTGTGGTAATCTGACGGCCACTGGAACCTTCCGCATGCGTACAGGTCATCAACAGGCCAATGCAACACACAACACACCTGAGCTGAAGGCACGCGGGCGAGGGCCTGTGGGACCCCACCCTGGTAAGGCTAGTAGTCCATAAGCTAGGAAGGTCTACCGTGCACCCCCCCCCCCCCCCCCCCCAGTACTCAATAAGATGGATTTCAAAGTGTTCCTCAGTATGTCCTGAGATGTTTAAGCCATGTTCCCCGAAATTCCTTAGGAACACACCAGAGATATAGCCGATGGCGCAAGGGTACCCCCATTCACGCTCTTCGCAGGAGCTAAAATGAGGTTGAGAAACATTTTTCTCTAAATAAATCAGAATTCATTCCAGAAGCCCAAATCAGGTAATATTATGTCAAGACACACCTTCTGCGTCCTCTGCAAAAAACAGAATGAAAACATATTGAACCCAGTAAACGACCATTTCCGCGAAATCGCAAAAAAGACAAAAATAATGTGTCAGATGTCTTCAGACATTTTCTATAGCACTGACAACCCATTTTAGGTTTACATCATTAAAACAGGATGTCGCAATTATTATAAACTTGACTAGGTGATGCTGTGATCACTGTAAGTGCCACAGTGGTTGATTTTGTATCCCTACCCTCAAGTTGTAAAAATACACAAAATTAATTAGAAAAAATTGCTTAAGTTATTCCATTTTATTTTGACCTCTCTTTACCTATTGAGTTTCAATAATGTGAGCATAAAGTGCAAGAAAATAAGGAAATTCGGCATCCTTTACGGTATGTTCGTGGTGACTGATAGCTTTTTACCATTTAAAATTGCTGAATTGGGAAACGTACATTGTTTCTGATGCCCTCAGAAATTTTGTATACAACTGATAGGTCTTTTTTAGATTTTATTGGTTAGGATAGAGTACCACAGTTACTCCCAACCTGATGTTATGATGCTGTGATGCATTTAGGGGCCACAGTGGCTGAATCTGCTGCCCTACCCCCATTTTACCTGTACGCAAAGGAACGAAAAATGATCATAACAATTGCTCCTCTGATTAAATATTTTTGTTGCCAGTTTTCTTAACAAAATATGTATATTGAGCATAAACATTTGTGATCATTTCATTAATTTCAATGTGACCCATCGATTTAATTGTAATTCTTTTTATTTAAGGCATGCTTAACAGGGGCTGCCGCTGAAGCTTCTATCGTCTGCACATTCAGCACTCTTGTCAAACTCGGGGAAGGTGTACCTCAGGGAGATGTTGTGTCTGATGCTGTTTTTGGTCTACATTAATGACATCAGTACAACAGTACCAACATCACCATCTTGAACATCCTCCATGCAGATGACTTTGCAGTGTGGAGCGCAGCAGAACATAAAGAAATAGCATCATCCAGAATCCAGGATGATGCCAATAGAGTCAGCAGCTGGACTGAAAGAGGCCACTCAAACTGAGCTAGACCATCTCTTTCAATCAGACGGAAGAGGTCACCTCAAAACTGGAGATCTTCCAGTACCAAAGACAGACAGGCCAACTTTACTGGCAACAAATAAATTACTGGATTCACGTGGAGGCCTCACATTGAAGCCATGGAAGCTATAGCTGCAAAAAAGAAAGAGTCTCTGATGAAGAACTGGTGGGGACCACATTGGCGTAAATTACAGCATCCTGACACAAGCAAACACCTGCTCGGTCAGACCAGTTGTGCGGTACCTAGATACATCGACAACATGAAACACTGCCTGCAAAACCAAAAAAGCCAGGCTTGACAAGATGCAGAACATGGGTCATTCTCATGATGCAGTGACATTCTTAGAGCCATCTGGAGCACCCCAATTTAGGAAATGGAGGACATTGGAGCCACTGGAATGCAGAACAGCACACACGATGAAGAGACTTACTAAACACCGACAGCATGGGAGACTACAGGAGCAGACCAAGAACCGTCAGAAATGCCCAATCTGAACCGCCAACTGAAGGTCCTGCAAAGGGCTAACACTGACGTCTTGGAACCAAGCCCAAAGATGTGTGAACAGCTCCCTTCAGATACCTGGACATCTCAAAAGAGCCTTCAAGACAACATAATGTTCCAGGACGCTTTGCCAAAGGTCGCGGCACTGCACAAAGCCATCTTGCTGGAGGCTGTGCACAAGCGCTACCCTCACTGCAGCTGTGATACCACACAAGATGCCGTGCGGAATGAAGGAAGTGGTGTGTACATCTGTTGTGCAGACCGCACTACTACCTCCCTCTCCTTACCAGCTAGCGGCAGCAGCTCCAACTATCGTACAGATCTGCAGGTGCTCAACACAGCAGCAGAGCACTAGCTAGGGAAAGGCAGCAGCTTGATCCACTGATCTCACCAGGAAGCTTCAAGATAGACTGGATGCCCTGTCCACAAAATAGTGCTGCAGTGGATTCCAGTGCATTCTGGACTAGCTGGGAATGGAGACACTACAACAACAAAGTGATTGGCAAAAGCAGAATGGCGGCTGCAGCCCGTGGGCAGATGACATCAACAAGCTGAACAGGGAGAGCCAGGCCACCATCTTTCATCTACGCACTGATTACTCTGGACTGGGTCCATCCAGAAAAGCAGGAACATTTCACAAACCCAAACTGAAGCCTGACGTTTACACACTTTAATCAGATCACTCTGTATCAGCAATTATTTGAAGCTTCCGTGCCTAATGCATGAAGAGTAGAAGCGTAAACAACCAATCAGAATGTTCGCCATGCAGTCACTTTATGATCAGAGCTAAATATAGATCACTTGCAACAAGCGTCAGCATGGTCGTTTGCAATGGGAATAGTCACAAATTAATAAAGACACATAAAAGTATGGTAGCCATATCACGACCTTGCATATCCACTCTAGAAGAATCTCGACCTTTCATAAAAAAAAAAAAGGCTGCTCAATTCACGCGCACAGAAAAACAAAATGTTACCAACTGTTACGAACTTTCCGACGTCACACATACAAGGTCACTAGATAGTGCGATCTTATCCAAGGTTCTAATCTACGGAAAACAAAGATCGTCCGCTATTCTCCGTGCGACTTTTCTAGAACGTTCTGGACTAAACTTAACGTATCAAAATAAGCGAAATCCACTCTACGCGCAAACGAGAAATAAAAACTTACTAAAAAGGTACGTGATTCGTAATCATGATAGCTCAAATAAATATCGGATCGTTTCCTACGATTAACACGTGCATGTTCTCACAGGATAATAGAACCACAATCGTAACATTAATCCCCTCTTTAGAATGAAATTTCACCGAAAAAAATTGTTTCAAATAAAAAACAAACAAACGGTTGTGGCTGTGTTAATCTACACGAACCCTAAACAAATAATTTCTCATCAAAGTCAAATCGAAATAATCGTCTCACAGTTCCTTTAAACAGTCCTGAGCGAAGACATGTCCCTTTAAAATGTCATGAAAACCAAAATGTTTATTTAAACTGTTCTGGACACAGAAATGTTCATTCAAACTGCTCTGCTCAGGTAATCCGCTCCAAAGTTAAGCAAACCCTTGATAGATTGTAGCTTAATGACAAAGTTTGTTTCTGGAACATCACCAAATCACGAGGTACAGTTCACACAGTTCAAAGTTTACTGGTCCTGGGTCAAACACTGTCAGCTTAGGAAAAGTTTCACAGTCCATACACACCAAATTGGATCTTTCTTGTTCCTTCGCGATAACAACTGGCGATCTGGAATCTTTGACGACTCTCACGTCCGGCGTATCGCGAACATTCTTTCTCAGTCCTTCACTCGTGTTGCGAAGACGGCGACACGGCTCGTCACGAAACGGCTCGTTCGATGTCGGACCAAGCTCACGCTGGACGATATCCGCAGTCTCTGAGTCGGGTGCAAATTGATGTCCGAACTCCGTTGATTGGACTCTTAACGTCTGTTTCTTCCTCTCCTTCTCCTCCTCCTCCTGCAGCTCCGACATGTCCTGTCTCAGAGGAGATCCGTCTCGCTCGCGACCCTCGATCACATGGCTTTTCGGCGATCCAATCTGATCATAGTGGCGGCGCTCGGCATCGTATTGCCGACTGTCCAACTCATGCGCCTGTTTTTGCTGCAGGTGGTCGATGGCTGCTCGCTGTTCCGCCTCCCGCTTATCTCGCTCGCTGGCCACAGTCGCGTCCACCTGATTCTGCAATTGCTCATGCGCCTTGTGCTTCTCTTTCTCCAAAGTGTCTCTAATCACCGTTACTGCGTGTATGTTGTCAGTCACTTTTAGAGGAATGGTATGGTGGTTCTTTTTTTCCGGACTTCTCGTGATGAATGCACAGGTTTCAGGTTTCCACTTCGGATCTGGATCGTCTGGGTTTCTGGCACTGTTAACATTTCCGATGATAAGATCATAAACTGGGGTCTTCACACACAACGCCTTCACCTATCCTCTCAGGTACAGGGTGTTGACATTGACCTTGGCAAGGGGGGCGATTCTCTCACTTCCATCGGCCAAGACGAGGGTTGTCCACTCATGTAGCTTCTGCTCTTCAGCTACTAAATTCTCTCTCACGATTATACAGTTACAACCGGTGTCTCTCAGCACTCTCACTGGTGTATCGCCGACGAATCCTGACACGACCGGCATATGCGGCACTTCATTATCGGGCAGCGCGATGTTTGACACTGGTAAGAATGTAGCCCCATCTCCTACTTGGACGCGTCCATTCTTTCTGAAAGATTCAATCGGCTCCGGTGTTACTCGAGTTTCTCTAGACTTAAAGTCACCGGATGACGTCACATTATGGCTAATACAGCGGCGGCTCTGTGTTGAGACGTAGTACTGCTTCTGCCTGCTATCCCGCGATCTTGGTTGGATCTTCTGATGTTGTCGCCTCGGGGAACAGCTTTAGAAGGACACCGTATCGCCTTGTGACCGTTTTTTCCACAGAGAAAACATGTCAGGTTCTCCACCGGCTTGTATTTTGGGGTGTCTCTGACATTGTGGATTTCCTCTGCTGGTGCAGACACACGCTGCGGCTTACTGGACCCGAACTTCATGTTGTGGGTGTCAAGGTATCTTTGAGCGAAATCTGCCAGGGCCTTCAGGAACAGGTCCTTTTGTTCTCTGAGGTGGGCGGCCAGGTCCTTAGAACATGCGTTGAGGACTTGCCCTTTGATGATGAGGTCACACAAGTCCTGGTACTTTCTGTTTAAACCAGCCAGCTCTATCCATTTCTCCAGGTAACTTTTGATTCTCTCAATGAATATGCCGATTGTTTCTCCTTCTTCAGGCTTGCAGTTCCGAAATCGTCGTCTGTAACCCTCTTTAGTGAAGTCGTACTGTCTCAGCAGGGCGGATTTCAACTGCGTATAATCGTCGGCTTCTTCTCTTGGTAAGCGAGTATAAAATTCAAGCGCTTTGCCAGTTAGAGGTGCTCTCAGTTTTATAGCCCAAGTCTCTTGTTTCCAGTTGTTTACTACTTGCAAAAGCTCTCGAATCGCTCTAGGTAAACATCCATCTTATCTGAATTTTCTGCGAAAGGTGGTAGCTTTGGCGCACGGGCTGTTTGCTCTCTGCTGGCTAATGCTGTTGCTTCAGAAACCCTCTGCCTCTGTGCCTCAATCTCCATCTGATTCAGATGTATTTCGTGTTGTCACTGCCTCTCCGCCTCTTCTCGCTCCTCTTCGCGTTGTTCCTCTGCCTCTCACCGCTGTTTCTCTGCTTCTTCTGCTTGGATTTCGAGTTTCCTAATTTCACGCTCTTTAGCTCTTTCTTCTCTCTCCAGTCTCTTCTCTTCTTCGAGTCTCCTTTTTCTTTCTCTCTCCAGTCTCTCCTTTTCTTCTTTCTTTCGTTTTGTCTTCCTTTTCCCGTCTATCCTTTACAAATTCGAGGAGTTGAGCTCCTTCGAGTCCATATTCCTTTCCAATTTTCAGGAATGTCTCCATCTCTTCTTTTCACTCCTGGCTGTTTTCTCCTGCTACCCTTTCCACTGAGCCAACTGAAGGGGTCCCGTCGGAGGTGCCCAAATGTTACGTGGTTGAGTCGTAGTCGTAGTATGATAAATACACCAGACGCACGCACGTAAGGTTCTTTTTTTTAAATAAACCTCATTCAGCTGCAACCCGTCACACGTGGCTTAAGGATGTAGACAATACTGGAGTAACAGTTCCAACAATATTTTAATTCAGCGATGCGATCTCCACACAATGCACTTCCAAATGCACAAATACTGATACAAAGTCCCTTCTGCAAATGTCCACTCTGGCAACACAAAGTTTATCATCCAATGTACACCCTATACGGGCCACGTACCTATGATAAACTTCGTGTCTTTATCACTGACAATGCAAGACAATGTACGAACCTACTTTCCCAGCGCCCTCCTTATATACACAACCACTTTCCAGAACACTCCAAGAAAATCATACAACGCAACCAATCAAAGCAAAACACGCAACTGAAACTCATAAATAAGAATTTTCTGGAATCACTTAAATAGGCTACAAAAACTCGGCTGCTCATTTCAGTGCTAAATCCTAGTGTATAATAAAGACACATAAAAGTATGGTAGCCCTATCACGACCTTGCATATCCACTCTAGAAGAATCTCGACCTTTCACAAAACAAAAAACAAAAAAGGCTGCTCATTTCACGCGCACAGAAAAACAAAATGTTACCAACTGTTACGAACTTTCCGACGTCACACATACAAGGTCGTCTTCACTTCCGCCCGCTTCAGTTTCATCTCCTGCTTCATTGGCGTCCGTCCTCCGGCGACATCAATGCCCTGGTGCCGGTGCCTCCAATCCTTTGCCCACACATCCAGCGCTGGATGGACACCTCTCGGCTCGCTTCGGGAGTTCCTTTCGCCTCACCGCCCCCTCAGCTCTCGCTCTGCGTGGATGCAAGTCTCTCAGGGTGGACTGTACACCTGCTCTCGAGCTTCCTCTTGTCGTCCGGACTCTGGACGCCGGACCTAGCGGACAGACACATCAACTGGCTAGATCTACAAGCAGTTTGGCAAACACTCATCGAGTGGGAAGTCCGCCTTCGCCACCAGACGCTTCTTGTTCTTTTGGACAACACCACAGTCGTCTCCTACATTCAGAAGCAGGGTGGTACCCACTCTCCCGATCTGTGCATTCTCCTCTACCGCCTGATGCACTGGTGCGAGGACCGGGTATCTCCCTCCGAGCTCGACACATCCCCTGACACTTGAACGTGTTGGCCGACTCCCTCTCTCGGCGCGGCCAGCTACTCCACACGGAATGGACGCTACACCCGGACATCTTTCAGGTGATCTGCGCTCACTGGGAGACTCCCATGATCGACCTATTTGCCACGAGGTGAAATCGCCAGCTTCCCCTCTTCGTCTCCCCGATTCCAGACCCTCTAGCCTGGGTTGTTGATGCGCTCTCCATTCCTTGGGACGGGCTCATTGCGTATGCTTAACCCCCCGCCGGTTCTCGTTCCCAAAGTCCTACTCAAGCTCAGAGGTTGCCGCGCGGTCGTGTTTCTGGTCGCCTCGTTCTCTTGGAACAGGTCTTGGACAACCGACCTCCTCAGTCTCTCCTCGGGTCCCCCTCTTCGTCTCCCCACCTTGAGGACTATGCTCAAGCAGCCCCGCCAGCCGCTTTTCCACCCGTGCCTGGAGCGGCTCCTCCTACATGCCTGGAGATTGTGCGGCAAGCCCTCATTGCCCGAGGCTTCTCGGGTGCCGCAGTGGAAGCAATCACTTCAGCCCGTCGACCTTCGACTAGACGCGTTTACGAGGGCAAGTGGCGAGTGCTCCAGTCATGGTGCGATGACCAGCATCTCTCTCCCCCATCGAATTGACTACTCCACAGCTGGTGAACTTCTTCCTCTGGCTATTTGGAGACCTCGGCCTCGCCCCCATCACGATCCGAGGATACCTGTCCATGATTGCTGACACTTACCGTCATCTCAGCCACCCAGACCCTGACGCATGTAAAGATCTCGAAGACCTGATGGCACATTTTGGCCTGCAGCGCCCGGTTCCCCGCTCCCTCATTCCTAGCTGGGATTTACCCTGGGTCCTGACGTGGCTTAATTCGGACAGGTTCGAACCGCTTTCCCTGGCTCGCTTCGCTGGTGTAACAAGGAAGGCATGTTTCCTTTTGGCCCTGGCCACGGCGGCCAGAGTAAGCGAACTACACGCGCTGTCGGCAAGTTCTGCCTGTCTCCATTTCCGGGCAAATGGCTCAGTGCAATTGCTCACCGACCCTGCCTTCCTCGCCAAGACCAGGTCTCCCTTAACTGCGCCCCAGGTCATAACTATTCGGCCGCTAAAAAATGTGAATTTTCCTCAGGAGACCAGGCAACAAGATCCTGTGCGCGACTTACGCGTTTACCTACGCAGATCCAAGCCCGTCCGTTGCGGATGGTCACGCTTCTTTCTGCCTTTGGTCCTCGGCAGACATGACATAACTGCTCAGACGATATCTTCCTGGCTACGCTGGGTCGTACGGTCCGCCTACCAGGACCTTTCCCACGACGGTGCGAAGAGGCTCAAGATACGCGCACTTGAGGTTCGAGCCATGGCCACGAGCGTCGCCTTCGATCGCAACTGTGCTGTTCGAGACATTGTGGCTGCAGTGGGCTGGCGGGTAGAATCAACATTCGCCTGCTTTTACCTCAGGGATCTGTCGGGCCAGCGAGACAACCTCTCTCAGGTGGGGGACATCGCCGCAGCGCAACACTCCCTCCCGGCGCCGGACGCGCCGTAGGTACACACTTAGCTAAAATTGTCGGGAGTTTGGCGACTGGGGGTCTGGCTGTGTCGTATGCCCTTTATGACGATACCTTGGGCGCGGCACCCACCTCCTGTTCGCCATTCTTCCAGACAGTAATGTCATCGGTAAGGTTTTTAGGACACAAATTAATTTTTCTCTACAATATATTTTTTCGAAAAATACTTACCGATGACATTACTCAGAGGACCCTCCCACCTGCCCCGCTTGCCGCTGATAAGCTAAATATCATGACTGATTGTGATTGGGCCACGTGGTGAGTGCCCAGATGGGCTGGGACGGGAGGCTACTCTCGGCCCTAGTTAGGGTTCCCCGAGTGCCTTCCGGGTTGTGTAGGAACTCAACAGGTTCTTAGGCTAAAATTGAGTAAGTAGTAGACACTTCCAGACAGTAATGTCATCGGTAAGTATTTTTCGAAAAAAATGTATTTTAGAGAAAAATTAATTTTTGGCTAAAAACCGGCTACCCTCAGCTGCCCCTCAACCGATCAATATTCGTCCTCTTCGGGGTCCTGACACGCCCCGGGATGTCAGACAGCAGGATCCAGTCCGGGCGTTAAAAATCTATCTCCGACGGTCAAAGCCCTTACGGCGGGGTCGTTCACGCCTTTTCTTTCCCTTGGTTCCAAACCGGCACGATATATCCGCCCAAATGATCTTCTCTTGGCTGCGTGGAGTTATCCGTTCCGCTTACAATGACCTCTCGACTGAGGGTGCGAAGAAGCTGCGGATTAGGGCGCACGAGATCCAGGATGTCTCCACGAGTGTATCGTTCGACCGTAACTGCGCCGTGAAGGACATTGTAGCGGCTGTGGGCTGGCGGGCCGAATCTACCTTTGCCCGTTTTTACTTGCGTGACCTCTCCAGCCGGCGACACAACCTGGCACTGGTGGGTGACGTTGCCGTGGCTCAACACTCCCTCCCGGCGCTGGCGGCGCCATAGGTAACACTTAACTGAAATTGTCGGGAGTGTGCCCCGGCTGGGGGGTCTAGCTAAGCAGTTACCTGGGGGTATTGACCCTAGAGCAGCACCCTCCCCATCTTTTTAATTCTTCCTCTCAGTAATACCATTGGTAACGATTTTGAAGAAATGTATTTTTCTTTAAAATATTTTTTTCCGAAAAATACTTACCGATGGTATTACTCAAACTTCCCTCCCACCTTCCCCGCTTGCGGCATGTCAGCTCAGATAGAACTGGTAATAACGGCCTCTCGCGAGATTTGGAATAGAGGTTACTTGGAGGATAGGGAGGCCACTCTGGCGATTAGGTATGTGCTTGCTACAGTTACGTCCCTGGTTGTGTAGCAACACACAACAATTTTTGGAGGCTGAAATTGTCAGGCTAAGTATATCTTCCTCTCAGTAATACCATCGGTAAGTATTTTTCGACAATATTTATTTTAAAGAAAAATACCTGTTTGTGTTACGGACACCAAACTAGAGCTGTTTGCAGATTTTGCTTTGTTAACATGTTTTATTTGTATTAACCCTGATACTCTACTGCTTGAAATAAATTTGACTATGGTAGTTCAAGGGTGGTGCCAGAATAGCTTGGCGCCTGATGCTGACTCGTTTAAAATGTGTGTATTGTCCTATGAGAGCTACATTACAGATTAGGAGATAAGTCAATCATTACAGTTCAAGGGTGGTGCCAGAATAGCTTGGCACCTGAGGCGCCAAGCTTTTCTGGCACCACCTTTGAACTACAACGGTTGATCTAGCTTGTAATCTGTAATCTAGCCTTCACAGAACTATAGGCAATTAAAAAAAAAAACACAACTCAGCCTCAGGATCTAAGGGGTTAAAAGGGAACTGTCCCTATAGTGCCTTTAACGATGTGCGATTTTCCAATGAAAGGCGCTGTACACACTGAAAACGTGGTTCGAATCTTTATCTCGGCATGGAGTTCGCCAATGACCTCTACAGCGTGCGTTTGTCGGAGCCATGGATCCTAAGGTGGCCGCCTAGCCGGCCAGGTAGCCCAGCAAAACGCAGCCTCCGTCATGGCTTTAGCTCCTTCGTTGATCATTGCGGCGGCGGATCTGCTCCCCCTCGGTCGTCTCTACGCTCGGCCACTACAGCTGCACCTCCTGTTTCTCTGGCGTCCCCCCTCTGGAGATCTGACCGTCATGGTGCCCGTGTCTCCGTTGATTCACCCCCATCTCCTGCGTTGGACGGACACATCGTGGCTCGCTTCGGGAGTCCCCCTGACCGCTCCGCCTCCTCGACTTTCCCTGTGTGGAGATGCAAGTCTTGCTGGTGGGGGAGCCCACCTGCTACTGCGGTTCCTCACGATGTCCGGCCCCTGGCCTCCGGAGTTCTCGGACAAGCACATCAACTAGTTGAAGCTGCAAGCAGTCTGGCAAGCCCTCATCGTATGGGAGGAACAACTCAGTCACCAGGAACTGCTCGTCCTCTCCGACAACGCGACAGTGGTGGCGTACATCTAGAAACGGGGCGGGACGCGCTCACCCAACCTGTGCATGCTCCTCTACCGTCTAATGCGCTCGTGAGAGAACCGCAACATTCCCTTCGTGCTCGACACAGCCCCGGCCGACTGAATGTTTTGGCTGACTCACTCACCCGACGCGGCCAGTTGCTACACACGGAGTGGACCTTACGCCAGGACATCCTCCGGATGGTCTGCGCGCAATGGGAGACGTCAATGGTCGACCTGTTCGCTGCGAGGTGGAATCACCAGCTTCCTCTATTTTCTCCCTGATCCCAGACCCTATGGCCTGGGCAGTCATTGCATTGTCCATACCGTGGGACGGACTCCTCGCGTACGTGTACCCCACGACAGTCTTCGCCTCCAACGTCCTCCTCAAGCTTCGGGGATGCAATGCGGTCGTCCTGCTGGTCGCCCCGTTCTCTTGGAACCGGTCCTGGACCACCGACCTTCTCAGCCTTGCCACGGACCCCCACTGCTGCTTGCTTCCTGCACCCCGCACGATGCTCAAGCAGTCGCGACAATCGTTGTTCAACGCATGCCCGGAGCGCCTACTCCGTCACGCTTGGAGGTTGTGCGGCAAGCCCTCTCCGCTAGAAGCTTCTCGAGTGCAGCAGTGGAAGCTATCGCTACAGCCCGCAAACCCTCGACACGACGCGTCTACGAGGGAAAATGGCGAGTACTGAGCTCCTGGTGCGACGACCTTCGCCTCGCCCCCACCGAAATAACTAACCCCCAGCTCGCGGACTTCCTCCTTTCAGTCCTCGTGGTCATGAGGCGTATCAAACATAGCATGACATATCAGGAAGTGGTGAGAAGGCAAAAGTGGTCCGTCTTCACACACTCTTATCGCCCTGCTCTACCACCACCCCTAAAATAAAGAGGTTGAAACTTTCATTAATTTGCACCTAAACTACACCTCAACTACACTTGAGTTACACCTCAACTGTGTTTGTATATGCCAGGGAAAGGTGGACTGATCTGCCCCTGATTAGCACCTAAACTACGCCTCAAGTACACCTACACCTAAGTTACACCTCATCTGCTGTGTGCAGGGTACATACGACTTTTTGAAGGTCAGAGAGTAATATTATTACATGTCGGGCACATTGCACCCCCCCCCCCCCCCCCCCCCCCCCCGCCAATCCTCCCTGAACAAAAAACATATTCCTAAGGTACCACTGCATGTATGACGAATGCCTAAAGCACCTAAACTATCGCTCTGACTACACATTAAGTACACCTACAACTACACCCAAGTTACAGTCTCACTCTCAACTGTGTGTATAGTGCATGCCAGGGAAGGGTGGGTGGGTGGGGGTGGGGGGGGGGGGGTTAGGCCTTGTGTCATTGACAAAAGATTTATTGAGATAACCTTTGAACGTGAAAGTCCTCTGGATTTAACACAGGTGGGTAGGCCAGCAACTCCACACTTAGTGAGGCTAAACATACTACTAATACTACTTTTCATAGATGACTGATCTTGCCTTTAAATTGTTTTACTTTTGAGAATATACCTGTCAGCCAGATTTGACTAGTATTTGTGAAGCAGTCAGATCTGCCAGCTATGTCGCGTTGAGATGTAGAAGAATTTTCGAGAAATGAGCAGTACTTTTGGTGTCAATTTGACTGTCCCACCAGCGCTCTGTTAGGATATTAAAATGGCTTTTTAATAAACCAAAATTTTACATATTCTGACCACCACTACTACCACAAGGAACACCAACAATAAAATAAAGAAGGATGAAAAAGAGAAAAAAAAAATTCAAGCAGTTAATCCACTGTCCTTATGTATTAACATGAACTAAGGATTCCTTCTTTTTTTTTAATAGTTAAAATAACAGTCCCAGAACGTATATATTTGAAAAAAGCACTGTCAAGAGAGAGAATTGTGCATGATAGACCAATGATCATAGACATATCCCACTGTTCCAGCCCCTTGGTGCATGGAAATTTAAATCTAGGTCCCCCAAGTGGGGGTCCAGATATCTAGCTGGTGTGGACAGCTGTTTCGGTCTAGGCGACCTCATCAGCACACCATCGGCAATACTGGAGGATGAGATGGAACTTCTGCCTACCTGCAAAGAAGACCACATTTTACTGTGGTTTCTGCAGGGGCATACATTCCATGCCTCCACCTAGAGCCAAATTTTATGCACCCTAAGAGAGAACCTACTTGTAAGTGCCGTAAAAGTCCCCCACGTGGGGGACCTAGATTTAAATTTCCTGCACCAAGGGGCTGGAACAGTGGGATATGTGATACGCCCCCCCCCCCCCCCTTTGGGGGGGGGGGGGGGGGAGGGGGTGGGGGCTTCCATATGCATAAGCACTGGCAGTCAACTCTTTCGGTCTAGATGTTTATATTCGAGCTCAGAAACGCTCCAGTTATGTTCTCTTTGAATGTCAACTGATTATCATGGTCCGCTCATAGCGTAATGTCTTCCATTAAACAGCATCGGGAATGAAACGTCATGGGACGAAATGTGATTGGGACGAACGGTGTGGGCGAATGCGCGTAGGGCGAAGATAGGCATAGAACAAGAGGCTCAAAGAACAAATCCTTCGAAGCTTTCTAACGCTAAATAAACAACTTTTACGGCACCTACAACCTCAAATATATGAATATTACTACTTTAAGTACTCAATAATATGTGTTTATGTGGTAATTTGGGCTTAGGAGAGGTTATTTCGACTGGTTTCGGACAGAGCGATCGTGTAGCAAGGGAAGTAATCGACGTGTCAACGGTTGTGGAAAACGGCTTACTAGTACAACTAAATCAACTTTAATGTAAACCAAACTTCTAACACATGATTATTTTGTGTTTAGGTACGCAATAATAGTTATAGATATGGTTATTTTAGCTTAGGACAGGTTATTCCGGGTTATTCCGGGTTATTCCGGGTTTTAGTAGGACCCGACAAACAGCGACTTAATATCGGTCACAAACACTTGCATAATGCATGTCTACTGCATTAACTTAGAATTTCATTACAATACACACACGTGTTTTTATATTTATTTTTTATATTAGGAAATGCATACAGGTATTATGTTTTACTTACCCGCCTGATTGTACTCGGAGACGTGATAGTCGTCATCTACGAAGTGACTTCTGCAGACGATACAGCTGGCAGTCGGTTCGAAATTCTCTCTTCTGATAGCGATGATCCACTTTTTCCGTCGGATTATTTCCTTGGGAAACTGATGTCCCATTCGATTTGAGCAGCCATACACACAGCAACATCCTCCAGGCATTGTTTTCGCTTCTACTATCGATGAAGTACAGCCGGCATCGGTGCATACACTCTGTTTACAACTCGCGCTGAGGAAGCCCCTTGTGCACCCAGCGCCACCAAACGGCGGCAGGGGAAGATAATTTCAGCTAAGTCGACCATTGTGCAGTACACGGCGTGTCCGGCGCAATGCTGCTAAAACAACTACCTACACGTTTGTATTCATAACACATCTCAGCCTAAAGTGACTGTTGTGAAAGCAACATCGTTCAAAAGTTGACATTCTCACCTATACACTGATACCAAACATGACAACATTACGACTTACACTTGTGTAGCAGATTAGGGTGAAAATAAAGGGAACGAGAATTTGTTGATGTACGATGTCTGTGTTTGTTGTGAAATTGACAAAGTTTCCACAGCCATAACACGAAGACGTAACTTTTCCCAACGAAACACACTTGCATGCATAAGGGTCAGCATGCCTACATTAAGTATCACTTACCGGATTTTCACTACGCGTTGGGGGACGGAAGCAGAAGGGTGGTTAATGAGGTCACTGACAGGTCGCGTTCTGGCATTTCTCGCCCGTAGTCCCGGTATTCCACAGACTGCTAATGCCCTCCGTATATTAAAATCCGATTAGTCCTTCACAGGTCACACTGACAGTATTCAACAGTGTTTTATTTTAAATATACCTTACGGTTCAGCACATTTGCTGACACACTAGGCATAAGAACAATACTGAGTTTCTGTTCACAGATACACAAGATCGACACCGGCTAAACAGCGTTATACGAGAATTGTTTTCTGTTTTACTACTGGAGGAATGACGGAGTGAAGGACGGGTGACATGAGTGTCATGTGCTGGGTCATGAACAGTCCGAGTTTTTCCTCCTCTGTTTGCAAGCCAAATGTCCTGGTCTTTAAAATGTTAATGGTAGCGTGGACTCTCTTCACCTCCCTGCTCACCATGAAGCGCCAACCCAAATCCCCACTTAGACATAAAGTCAACGCAGTGACACTCCAAGATATGTTGTTTTGGAATGATGCTACTGGCTGGAAAAGTACTTTAAAAAATCGTATGCAATCTTGTCATTGATGTCTTGCATTGATTCAGTTCTGCTCTTCGTACCAGCATTTTGTGAGAAACATTAGCATGGACTTGTGAGTAAAGGTCATTCAGAATTCGGAACTTTAAGGATATGTCATGCGCTGCTGCATGAAGTTTAGGATCATCTGTCAGCTTCATGGTATTGCTGATAACACTGTCACCAACATCAGTCAACACATCATACTTCAAGTAACGGTGGCAGTGGTTGCCAACAAACGAACGGTCATGGTATGCTTGCATGAATATCTTATTCCTCTTTAGTGCTTCGAGAGAGATGAAATATAGAGAGCGGACTGACACCTAAATCAATAATGCCGTATCGATAGTTTTAAATCGGGGTAAATTACGTACGTAAAGAGCACACCGACACCTAAATCAATAATGCCGTATCAATAGTTCTAAATCAGGGTAAATTACGTACGTAATTTCCAGTCTCCCTTCAGTACAGTTGGTGTCCACAAATTGTGGCTAGACAGTGCAAACAGTGTAACTGATTTACTCCAGGTAATGAACACCAGCTAAGTGCGCAAAAGAAGCTTCCTTCTTAATGCGTAATTGGGTTAGGTAACACACACCTCACAAACCACGCTCCAAGCCCCCACACCCCACCCAGCTCCCCTACCCACACACCCCACCCCACAAAGCCACACACACCCACACCCTACCCACACGCCCCGCCCAACACCTCACCTTGCGCTCGCGCATTCCTATCAGGCCAAAATTGTCCATTCTGGGTCAAGTCTTAAAAGTGTGCCACTAGAACAAATTTTAAATATGGGTCGTTCACAGAAAATAGGGCAAATTTTAAATGTAAGACAAATTTTAATTATAGGGCAAATTTTAATTTTAGGTCATTCTCCAAATGTATGTCACCATGCCATTCTTGAGACAATGGCTTACACACATAGAGTCGAGAAAAAGAATTTTGTTTTTCTGTTTTTGAATTCAAGGACATGACTGAGCACGTCGTTGGTGACGTCACTTAATTGAAAGACAAACCCCCATTTCTTTACCCCCCAGTGAGATACCTGATTCAAAGTTACTATATACACCTGCTCTGTTTTACAAGTGTTTTAGATCATTAACTCGCACGAGGAGAAAATTGAGTTTGTGTGAGTGGTTTAATATTTCTCAGGAATGCGCCTTTCGGTTGCAATAGACAGTCACACGATAACACACTTACAAAAAGGTTGGATAGGATACTTTTTTCAGTGAACAGTATGGTGTTGAAATCAGGTGCCTGTATTTCATTTGTACTGTTTTGAGTTTGCAACCCAATCATAACAGGGCGAGAATCAAGCCAAACAAACTTTTGCGTAGTCATTATTATTATAACACCTGCCATGTGGCTGAGTTTATTAGATTGCACCCCTTTCATGACCATAGAGGCATGCTTGAAATAGGCGGTGAAATCGAATACCTGTTTATGCTGAGTGGGGATGACACTGTACTTTTATTCCCAGTTTAGTCTGAGTTTACTACAGAAGCGTGACGTGCCTGCTAACACGTTCAGATTTTATCGTGATTTGGTGCATTTCTTATTCAAAATGGGCTGTGAAGATTAAAACCAAAACAACTCAAAAGCTAAGTGATTTTTTTAATACACATGAGCGCTTAGCCTGCTCTCAGCAATGTTCAGTTGAGCGTCAAAAATCAGATACAAATATATATTTATTGCTCCATTGGTTTCAATCTTTTTTTGTATCTGAATTGTAATCCCATCACTACCGTTTTCGACAGTATGGCCTGACCCATGCAGGTAATCGTCGTCTGTACTACGTAGGTCTAGCCATAGTGTGTACTTGTCTGTCAGGTATTGGCCGATTCGCACATCAAACAGATGTAGATCCTTGCATGCTATGTTTGCCGGTTTATCTCTAAGCCTTCCACTAGCAAAATACTTTGTGATCTCATCATAGTGCTGGTATGCCATCATTCCCGACGCAAAGAATATATTTGGGCATCCTTCGATTGTACAGGATAAATGTGTAATTTTCGGATTATAGAATTTTTCTGAATCTATTTGGTATGGACTTCCTGGTTCAACGAACAACATGAGTATGCCTTTCAGTGACCTAGCAGGTGTTTTTAGGTTGATGTTCCAAATCTGGTCGCTTTTGTTTTTATTAATTAAACTGTGTCTAATAACACAGTCATAATAAATCGGCAGTCTTGACTGGTACCGATTTTGTATGAGAGTAGCTAGATGAGCATGCGTGACAATTTCATATTCCAAGGAAATATTAGAGATCTTGTATGATGCATTGAGATCCGTTGATTTGATAACTTTGGAGTAGTCATTGAAAATTAGTTCAAAATTCAGACGGTCATTTAGTGCTCCTTGGTAATAAGGTAAATGCGCTGTTAGGATTTCAAATTCAAGTGAAGTGCAAAACCTATTTCCATATGTTTTGGCCACAATAGCGTCTTTGACTTCTGTTGTTGATTTATCTAGTGCATTGATTCTGATTTTGGCAACATTACCAGACTGTATACCTTGATAAATACGGTCTTCTTTTTCTTCTCTTGTAAGCCACAGATCTGCAAACATCATCTGAAGATCGACACCACAACCATCCTCCGCTTAGCCGAACTGGTGCTGTCCATGAACTCCTTTCAATTTATGGGTCAGCACTACAAACAGAAAAAAGGAGTCGCCATGGGCACTAAAATGGGGCCCTCCTATGCCTGTCTGTTTGTGGGCTACGTGGAGGAGAAGATTTTCACTCAATACACTGGACCTCTGCCAGATCTCTTCAAGCGCTACATCGACGACTGCTTGGGCGTCACCTCAAGAAGCATGACTGACACACTTCAATTCATCAATTTCATCTCATCGTTTCATCCGTCTCTCCGATTCACGCATGAGATTTCCGAGGAGTCTGTGCCCTTCCTCGACATCCGAATATCCACCAAAGCCGACTCTGACAAACTCCATACTACCGTCCATTACAAGCCCACCGACGCCCACACTTACCTGCAGTTTTCATCAAGCCATCCTGCCGCCACCAAAAACGGTATCCCATTCTCCCAATTTCTGCGACTCCGTCGGATCTGCAGCAGCGACGACGACTTCACCAACCAGACCCAAACCATGGCCACTTTCTTCTCACACCAGGGATACCCCCAAGACATCGTCAACACCGCTCGTTCTAAGGCTGAGGCCACAAGCAGAAGTGAAGCTTTGAGGGAGAAAACTCACAGTGCTGCAGAGGACCGGCCGGTCCTGTGTATCACGTATCATCCTCACAACATCCCCATCAAAAACATTCTCCTCAGGAACTTCCACATCATTCAGAATGACACAGTATTGAAAGACATATTTCCTGAGCCTCCGCTGGTCGCTTACAAACGTGACACTAACCTAAGCGATCATCTTGTTCACAGTTCACTTCGCGCATCTAACACCTTACCACCTGGCACACACCCTTGTCAGCAACCACACTGCAAAGCATGTCCGTACATCAACACATCCCCCGTCATCACCGGACCCCTGTCATCTTTTCATGTCCACCGATCATTCACATGCCAGTCATCGGATATTGTCTATGTCATCTCATGTTCTCACTGCCCAAAGATGTTGTATGTGGGGGAGACATACCGTACACTCCCTGAACGCTGCGAGGAGCATGTTCGTTCGATCCGCCTCGGATACAACAACCAGGTTGGACGTCATTTCAACGAACCGCCTCATAGCCTCACACATTTCAGCATACGCATCCTTTGGCAAAATACATCCCACTTCATCCGCCGCAAAATGACAGAATCCTTTTTCGCGGACAGGCTTGGCACTTACCATCCGCGCGGCTTGAACATTCGCCCCTAGGGATGTATGCTCGGCCTGATGGGTAGTTGGTGCCAGGCTTGACCTCACTGTTGATACTGGATGCTACCTTTGAGTGTGTGTGTATGTGTGTGTGTGTGTGTGTGTGTGTGTGCATGTGCGTGAGCTGCAGTAGGCACGAGTGAATGCGAATGTATGCAGTGACGTGTATGTATATAGACGTAAGTTTTGTGCTACGTGTTTTGTGCATGTGTATTTGCGTCATTATGTGTGTGTGTGTGGGTTTTTTTTTTTTTTTTTTTTTTTACGTCATTCTAAATTCTCTCTATACAGGATGACGTCTTTTCTTTCTGGTGTTCTTTTCTGTTCTACGTTTGTTTCCATGTCACCTGAGGAAGGATCTTTGATCCGAAACGTCGTTATTTGTTTCTATTTTAAAGGGTTTTCTACCACTATCTTCTGTTTTTCTTTCAAGCCACAGATCTTTGTAACAGTAGAACACATCAGCTTCGTCAAGACTAAACACTTCCTGACCTTCAAGTTTAAGTTTATTAGTCTTAATAATTGCTCTGCCTAGATTGTCAACTAGTGTTTTTTTGTCATCTGTGTCTGATCAAAGTTCAATATTAAAAGCAAGGCGTGCAGTACCAGGAACAATAACGTCATTGGGGCCTAGGTTAGGAAATTTGACGGTAAGAATTTGGTTCTGATCTATGAAGATAGGATTGTTAGTGATGACAGTTGATAGCCTAATGCCCTTAACACCAAGAGGTTCACATAGTGTTCTGTATGGGTCTAACTTTGATCCGTAGGACTGTGTCATTTTATTATGCAAAAATAAAAAAAAATTAAATTAATAAAAACAATGGCAGCGGGAGGATTTGGTCATGAAGATTTTGAAATGGATGATATGAATGACTATGATACTGGTGCAACAGATATGCCTGGAATGGTAAATACTTCTAGTATGTATCACAAACTGATAAAAGACAAAGTAAACTTGTTTTATGAGCCCCACCTGGGTCTGCCCTGGGGGACTTGAGTGGGGTTAACTACTTTTTAGTTCCCAGGGTCACCTTGGTCAGCCCCACATGGTGGGTTTTCCTCTCTATTCTGGGGCGTGTGTTTCTGTCTGCCCTTTGTCCATTCACCTGTATTTGCCTTTTTAAAACTCTCCCTACTGTCTGCACTGCATGTAGCTCTTGATATTGGATGTGTGTTGCTAAATGGTCTTAGCTTTATTTAGGCCCCATGTGTTAGGTTTATTTAACGTGTTGGACCAGCTGGCGACATACATTCAATGTTCTGTTTAGTTTTTTTTTTTTTTTTCACAAGCAGTGCAGGCACGTCCTGAGAAAGTCTTGTTGCTGTCGGGACGTTAGGCTATGTACAATCAGTCAATCAAGCATTTTATGATAGTGTTGGTGACTGCCCAGATGAAATGGATCCTAATCAGTTTGAATATGATAAAGGTCATTTATATTTAAATACTGTTGACAAAGGAAAAATACAATTGACTAACAAAAGAGACCCCGGCAAGTTTAGAGCTTTAAGACCAGTACAATCAAAGGTGAAGGTGGTGTTGGCGCCTTGCGTCAACTTGGTATTGGAGATAAAAGTTACCACCTCGAATTGCTGGTGCTCTTCATGACGTGCAAACAAGTTTGCCAACAGGACAAGAAATTGAAATGACAGAAGTAAAAAGACTGCCAGAAATAGCAGACAAGGCAATACAAGAAACCTCATTTGCAGAAGGGCATATAAATGAAGCTATGAAAACAATAGAAGACTCTCCCTTGACAATGCGCGAGTTAGTGGGCTTGGATAAAACACTGCAGTCAGTAAGAGGTGAGCTTGTGAATAATGTAGCAAATCTAGGTGAGCTTGATAATCACATAGAAAGGGAAAAGGAAAAATTAGCTAAAGCTGATGATGAGAATGATGACATTGAAATAAAAGAAAGAATACAACACAGATTAAATGATTTGCAGATAGAAAGATCAGCGCGACTAAAAGTGATTGAAATTGGGAAAGAAAAACTGAAAACACAAGTCAACAGAATTAGAGAAACTATTCAGAAAATACTTTACGAAAACACAACATTGGCTGAGGGATTAAAAACACTTTTCAGAGAGCAGGGTATCACAATTGCAAGTTTAATTACTGCTCTTGGATTTATTATCAGTACTGTAGTGTTAGCTGTAACGGGAGGACCAGGTGGTAGCACTCCGACCCCTCCAGCTCCTCCAGCTCCATCAGGCCCAAAAGATTTACAGGCATTGGTAAAGAAACAGTTGTCTCATATATCAGACTTGCTTAAGAAATTGGCTGTGAAATCAATGGATGCCCTGCCTGGCATAATAGGTAGTGTTGTCAGTTGGCTGATTAGTACAGCAGCAAAGGTAGTAGGGTTTATGGCGGAGCATGTGTGGGTCTTTTTGGTGACAGTAGGAGGGTTAATCATAGGATACTTAATGAAACAAGTAAAGAAGTAATATTCCTAATCCAGTAAGGCCTATTATCAATGCATTTCTCTCTGACTCATGTGTGTTAACTGATGCAGGGCTTGTGTTATTGGCTGTACAGGTGTCAGTGTTGAGGTTGGGGTCAGGGCTGTTACTCTCTGTACAGGAGTGGCGTGACTGGTGTTACTAATGGTTTTAATGACTGTTGATGTGTGGTTGTTGGACCTAAGTTTACTTACTTACTTACGCCCATCACCCCCCCCCCCCCCTGGGGCATAGGCCGCCGACAAGGTCCCTCCAGCCGTCTCTGTCCTGGGCGAGTCTCTCCAGCTGTCCCCAGGTGTGGCCCATCTTCTTGGCATCTGTCTCCAGGTCATGTCGCCAGGTGTTTCGTGGCCGACCTCTCTTCCTTTTTCCCTGGGGGTTCCATCTTAGGGCTTGCTTTGTGGTGTTTGTTGCTGGCTTGCGTAGTGTGTGACCTATCCATCTCCAGCGGCGTTGTTGAAGCTCCACTTCTGTAGGCTTCTGCTTTGTCCGCTGCCACAATTCCTCGTTGCTGATTTTGTCTGGCCAGCGTATCCCGAGGAGCCTTCTCAGACTGTTGTTGATGAACGTCTGTATTTTCTTGGTGGTCGACACTGTAGTCCGCCAGGTCTCTGCTCCATAGAGGAGTACTGATTTCACGTTGGTGTTGAACATTCGGATCTTGGTGTTGACTGACAGATCTCTTGAAGTCCAGACGTTCTTTAGCTGGAGAAATGCTGCCCTGGCCTTGCCTATCCTGATCTTCACGTCAGCATCCGTCCCACCCTTCTTGTCGACTATGCTGCCGAGGTAAGTGAAGCTCTCCACCTCTTTTAGCGCCTCGCCTTCCAGTGTCTGATTGAGGCCTAATTTTTTATCACGCCCAGCTACAATTATTTCGTTATTATAATTTGTTATTGTCCCCATTTAGAGTTGAAGGTCAGATGGCAACATGTATAACCCGATGCCAACTACAAAGTCAACTTTCCATCTGGCATATCTGAGAACGCCTTTGTAGTGTTGTATGCTTGATGGGAAATCAACAACTGAGTTAATTGAATCTTCCAGGTTTGCAAGAAACTGTTTTTGTGCTTCAAATTTACCACTCCCGTTTAAAATGTTTGATTTTGTTTGAGCTTGTGCTCCTAGTATACACCACACATACATTCGAATAGACTCATTGATGCGTTCAACTCCTGCTTGTGTAAAACCATCACTCCTATCTAAGACAAATGTGGTCTAGGCATTAGACTGTTTCTGTTCTATTGAGCCTAACCACACTTCAGATTTTGATGAGAATGAAGAGTAGGGAGGCCAGTAATCTTGGAGGTATTGTCTGTGACTCGTAGCATAATACAATGTACCTCTACCATTGTGATCATCAAGTTTTTGTGTAAAGTCATACTTTGTACTGATGTTAAATTCCTTATAGATGCGTTCAAATGCTTTTATATCCATGGGGTTGTTAAACTGATTCCCCCCACCCGGGTCTGCTCTGGGGGACTTGGGTGGGGTTAGGTATTTTTTAGTTCCCAGGGTCACCCTGGTCAGCCCCACAGGGTGAGTTTTCCTCTCTTTTCTGGTTAATGTGTTTCTGTCTACCCTTTGTCCATTCACCTGTCCCCCCACCCGGGTCTGCCCTGGGGGACTTGGGTGGGGTTAGGTATTTTTTAGTTCCCAGGGTCACCCTGGTCAGTCCCACAGGGTGGGTTTTTCTCTCTGTTCTGGGGCATGTGTTTCTGTCTACCCTTTGTCCATTCACCTGTATTTGACTTTTTAAAACTCTCCCTACTGTCTGCACTGCCTGTAGCTCTTGAAATTGGATGCATGTTGCTAAATGGTCTTAGCTTTATTTAGGCCCCATGAGTTAGGTTTATTTAACGTATTTGACCGGCTGGCAACATACATTCAATGTTCTGTTTAGGTTTTCTTTTTCACAAGCAGTGCAGGCACGTCCTGAGAAAGCCTTGTTGCTGTCGGGACATTAAGCAATGTACAATCAATCAATCCATTCACCTGTATTTGCCTTTTTAAAACTTTCCCTAATGTCTGCACTGCCTGTAGCTCTTGATATTGGATGTGTGTTGCTAAATGATCTTAGCTTTATTTAGGCCCCATGTGTTAGGTTTATTTAATGTATTTGACCGTCTGGCGACATACATACATTCAATGTTCTGTTGGGTTTTTTTTCACAAGCAGTGCAGGCACGTCCTGAGAAAGCCTTGTTGTTGTCGGGATGTTAAGCAATGTACAATCAATCATTTGTTCAACTGATTAAAACTGGATTCAGTGGGTAGTGGGGTATGAGAAACGGAGATAGGAAGAGTAGATCAGATACTTCTGTTGTGTTTGCGCCAGCAAACTTTACCATAGCTAGAGAAGCGACAATAATATTTGAAATTGTCAAGAGATCTGTGGATGCAGCCAAAGAAGCTGATATTGCACAGGGAATCAAACTTACATGGGATAGCACAGTGTCAGAGTCATCATAGGTCTTTATTGTTATTAGAAAAGGCACAGAAATAGAAGTATCAAGTAGTAATCCTTCTGTTAAAATAGTGATTGATAAAACAACTTTTGTTTTTCTAAGTTTCATAAAACTGGAATACATAGATCTTGTTTTGTTTTATTACGCTAGCAAATTGTATACTCTTGAAGAGTTGCAAAATGTAATCGCTGATTAAATATTTAAAAAAATATTTGTCATAAAAATGGTGAACTTGTATCCGCAAATACCACCTGAGCCGCTTGAGCCTATTGTTCCAGATAAAACATTACATTCCGTTTAATGAATATTACAGAAGCATTGAAGTACTTGAAAAGAGAACAAGCAAAATACTCCAGGTGCAAAAGACGATATAAAACAGTTTTCAATTCTGTACACAACACATCAATGGTTGTGGGTGTGGTTTCAGCTGGATTATCTGTAGGAGGTATAGCTCTGTTTACGACGGGAGTGGGAAGTGTCATAGGAATTGTTGTTGTAAGTGTTTGCCCTTGCCACAAGCCTGGCATGCTTTGGTTTGGAAGCCCTTAACTCATTCTACCCCAGACACACCACAGCAAGATAAGGATCGACCATGATAGTTCAAGGGTGATGCCAGAATAGCTTGGCGCCTTATGGGCGCTAAAGCAGTCTTCAGAGAACAATGGCAAAATTTGGGGATTTCGGTGATGGGGTAGAATGAGTTAACCAAAGATTTGATACAAAGTTGCAGAAGCATGAAGCATTGAGTACGCTTGCTGGAGCTAAGCTCAGCAGTATGAAACTTATTATCAGTAAGGCTTTAGACGATAATAAAATTGACGATCACATATTTAAGAGAGTGCAGGATGATTTGGCCAATTGCAAACAACAAAAATCTGAAAAACAGAATAAGATGCGTAGTCAACCCGTGAATGTTGAAGAGCTAAAGAAATCTTTTTTTAGAAGAAGGGGAAAAATAGGGGTAGAAAAAAAAAAAGAAAAAAGTTCAAGGACTTTTATGCAAGTAAATATCAGTTTTGGTAATCGTTCATTATTTCTGTCATACATTTCACAGAGAGATGTCATGCCTTTTACGCCTGCCCATTTGACTCCATCAGCTCCACCACCAGAGTACTACTGAAAATAAAAGTTTTCTTGTTGTCCTTGTAACTTGTGAAATCTGTCCAACTATCTTGTTGACTTGGGTTAAGAACTTATAAGAACTTATGATAAGACACTTATAAGTTCTCTTATTGTAAGTCACGTATAAGAACTTGTGACAACTAACTTCAAAGTTAACTTCAATGTTGTAGGTAACTTTGAAATTAGATATCAAGTAAGATCACGTTATTCTAGAAAGTTACATGAGCAGTAACTGCATAAGTTTACTTCACTCAGTTATTCACAGGCTGCCCACTCGGCACTGGCCTCCACGTGGCGTGGGTGGGTAGTCTCCTCAGTAAATGACTGAGTGGGCTAGCAGACGGGTGCCATCTTTGTCCAGGAGTAAGACTTGATGTCAGTAGATATGTTGTTCAGTCTTTTTAACTGGACTGGTTTTTAAGGAGCTGTGCTAACCAAGGTCGTACCATGTTGGATTGGTCCTTAAAAATACTCGTGACTTTTTGGTCCTTTGGATCCCAAGTGTTTGCGTGCTTGGAGACCTGTGTCGGGGCAGAAGAGGATCCTGGTGGCTGAGGTTTCCTTTGGGCTGTGGCTCACTGGTGCCAACACTCCACTTCGGCCTAGAGTTCTACCTAAACGGGAGGTTAGTCATACCGGCCTAGTCAATCGTCTCTTGTCACGTTGAGCCCTATCCCACTGTTGACATGCGGGTTGCTATGTTGAGCACCATGCTATAGCCTCTGCTGCTGATTAGGTGCTTTACGCCAGTATTTCCCTGCATTCAACAGTGTGATAGAAGGCGGTGGCTCAAACAGTTCAATCGGGCTTACCCCCTTGAGTATATCTTTCCGGCAGTCTCCATTGTGCGTCGGCTGGAGACCCGCCGACATTTGCACTTCCCCTTGTTGGGCTTGGTGGCGGGCGGTGACCCCCGGGGGATGAATATCTCTACTAATATAATATGAAAAAAAAACTTGCACAGAAGAGGCACATATCCACCAACATTGAAAATGACAGTGACTCGGACTGTGAGGAAGAAACGCCTCAGGCGTCAGCCGTATGGCCTCGCTTCCTCATTGTCCATAGCAAGTGAAGGAGAAACCAGTTGCCAAGCTGCATCTTTTTTGGTGGGGGAGACCCTCAGGAGCCGTGTTGGCAGGCCTGACGCACAGCGCCTCAGGTCTGGTGACTTGCTGGTGGAGTGCCGTACCCGGGCACATTCCAGCAGGCTGATGAAGATCTCTTCCATCGGAGACACTCCAGTGGAGGTCACACCCCACAAGACTATAAATTCGTCAAGAGGCGTAATCAAAGATCAAGCTTTGGCAGAACTGTCAGAAGATGAACTTGTACGGAACCATAAGTCTCAGGGGGTGACTTACGTCAGGCGCTTCACTTCCAATCGAGGTGGTGGGGAGATCCGTCTCCCTACCATCATCCTGACGTTTGGCACCCCCACCCCTCCTACTACTCCTTGAGAGTGAAAACGTACGTCCCTCTCCCCTCCGGTGCTTTAAGTGCCAAAAGTATGGCCATGGGCAGAAGACATGCCATCAGGCAGAGGCTTCATGTGCCTGTTGCACTAAGCCCGGACACTCTGCTGAGTCCTGCACAGCCACCCCCCTGTGTATGAATTGCCAGGGGGCGCATATGACTTCGGATAAGAAATGGCCTCGTTGGATATCCGAGTGCAAGATTCAGCAGGTGCGTGTGGAGAAGGGGCTGTCCTTTCTGGATGCCAAAAAACTGGTTGAAGTCCCTGGTGCAGCTGCGGCTATCCCAACCTCTAACACCTCAGTGTATACTTTTAGTGCAGCGGTGGCAGGCAAGCGCCCCACCAAAGACTTTTCATGTCAAACCCCAACTTCTTGGTTGGGTGCGGAGCCTCGGCTCATCTCGCCCCTGGAGCGTAACCGTCCTCAAGTGGTGAAAAGGAGCCACGGAACGCAGAAGGCGGACACTGCCGGTCCGGTAGTGCCGCCTTCTGTTGCCCCTAAGCCTCAGCCCCCACCCAAATCTGTTAGTCAACTCCAAAGGCTTCTGGCTCTGGTCAGCCTTCTAAGGCCACTAACTCAAGTGGCAGGAACGCTGCCCAGGACCAGGGGTCTAAGAAATCTATGGGACCGCTGTGCGCACGGGCCTAGAAGGGGAACACTGATGTCCCCCTTTAAAACAAATATGCTGCACTGGAGGAGCAGATGGAGGGAGTGGAAGTTGTCGTTGCTGTTGCTGCAGTGGCTCCACCTCCATCTCCGAAGAACCAGAGGAGGCCAGGGAGCCGGCCCCCCTCTGTTTCTTCAACTCCTTCCAAGGTAAAGGAAAAGGGGGGGGGGGGGGAACTCCTTACCCCCAGATAAGACTTAATCATGTACTCTTTGCTTCAGTGGAATTGTCGTGGTCTTCAAGCTAACGTTGAGGAAATACGTCTTTTAGTCAAGTTCCATAATCCCTCAGTAATATCTCTTCAGGAGACTTACCTGAGGACTTCTGGCCCTGTGTCCTGTAATGGTTTTAATGTTATGCATAAAGGCTCTGATTCGGAGAGGCGCTCGGGTGGAGCGGCTCTTCTCATTAGTAGCCAAATTTTATGTAGCCCCATTAGCATCGACACTTATCTTCAGGCTGTCGCAGCTCGGGTTACCTTAAAGAAGACCATAACCATATGCAGTATTTACCTGCCACCATCACTGCGGGTCTGTAGCAATGATATTTTTAACTTAGTAGATCAACTGCCCCCTCCCTTTATTCTCATGGGGGATTTTAACGGTCACGGTCACCTTTGGGGTAGTGACCACTATGATGGCAGAGGTCAGATGTTAGAAGATGCTTTTTCTCAACTTAACCTATGTGTCTTTAACGATGGCTCACCTATATACTCTAACTCAGGTTCCGGATCTAGTTCTGTTGTAGACCTCACTGTGTGTGATCCTTCTCTCATGCTGGACTTTGACTGGAAGGTTCACGACGACCTGTGTGGTAGTGACCACTTCCCAGTAGTCCTGTCTTCGGTCAGCTGTGAGGAGGATTCGCCGGTGGGGCGCTGGAATCTCAAGAAAGCTAACTGGTCTCTGTTAGCCTCTCTCTGTCAGTCTCATCTTACAGAGGAGGTGGTCATGTCAGCTGAAGAACCTGTGTTTTACTTCTATTTTGTTGGAGGTTGCAGGTGAAACCATCCCTAGAACTTCCACATCACTCCATCGGAAGCCGAGAGTACCATGGTTCAATGAAGAGTGCCGCAAGGCCCAAACAATGCGCAAATCTGCTCAGCGACGTGCTTTTCGTAATCCGTCGCAAGCAAATATTTTAACATTTAAAAGACAGCGGGCGAAAGCCCGTTACATTTTTAAACGCGAACGCCGTGCTTCCTGTAGACGCTTTGTCTCATCTTTATCTTCTAGGACTCCATCCCAAAAAGTCTGGAAGGCTGTTCGAAGAATTAGGGGCAGGGGTGGCTCGGCTTCTGTCGGCCATCTTAGAGATGGTGCCAGTTTTGTCACAGATAAAAAGGCTGTGGCCATTTTGCTTGCCTCCACCATTGCCCATAATTCTTCAACAGAGCATTATTCACCTTTCTTCCAGAGAGAGAAGGAGAAGCAAGAATCTTGTACTTGTGATTTTATATCGGATAACTCGGAAGACTATAATGCCCCTTTTACGTTTTCAGAATTGCAGCAAGCCATGCAGAAATGTACTGATTCTGCTGCTGGATTAGGTACCATCCACTATCAGCTCCTAACACATCTGCCTGAGGATTCACTCCTTGTACTTCCCATATCTGGATAACCGGTTTTTTTCCGCCATCTTGGCGCCAGGTTGTAGTTGTGCCAATTCCCAAGCCGGGTAAGGATCCTTCAGACACGGGCAACTACCAGCCAATAGCTTTGACATCCTGTTTATGTAAAACTATGGAACGCTTGGTCAACGCCCGACTGGTGTGGCATCTTGAGTCGCAGGGTCTCATCAAAGACCTCCAGTGCGGTTTCCGGCGCTTCCATAGTACAACTGACCATCTAGTCCGCTTTGAGTCTTTTATCTGAGATGCTTTTGTCAACAAGCAGCATGTCTATGCAATTTTCTTTGATCTTGAAAAGGTATATGACACTACCTGGAAGAATGGTACAATGTCTGATTTGTCGGACATGGATTTTAAAGGGCATCTGTCCGTTTTTATTCACAATTTTTTGTCCAACAGCTCGTTCCATGTCCGTGTGGGCTCCACCCTCTCCGACTCCTTTGAACAGGAGATGGGTGTCCCGCAGGGCAGTATTCTATCTCCTGTTTTATTTAGCATTAAATAAATAACATTGTTAAGGCCGTCAAGGATGATTCTGAATGCTCTTTGTTTGTGGACGACTTTGCTTTGCGTGCACGAGGTCGAGGACCTGCGTCCCTTGAGGGGCGCTTGCAGCTGTGCGTTGATCGCATCCAGGGGTGGGTGTCTCTCAATGGATTCAGGTTCTCGCCCTCTAAGACAGTCTGTGTGCATTTTACTAACCAGAGAACATTTTTTTCCAGAACCTAGCCTGAGCATTTCTGGAGTGCCAATTAAGGTGGCCGAAGAGGCATTGTTTTTAGGGGTCATCTTTGACAAAAGATTGACCTTCTGCAACCATGTTAACTACCTTAGAACCTCATGTCACAAGACCCTCGACATTCTTCGTGTCCTTTGTCGTACTGACTGGGTTGCAGACCACATTGTCTTACTTCGACTGTACCAGGCCCTTGTTCGGTCCAAACTGGATTACGGCTCTGTGGTATATGGCTTGGCTTCAAAGTCTGTTCTACAGCGTCTGAACACAATTCACCATCAAGGTCTGCGCATATGTCTGGGAACCTTCAGAACATCTCCAGTTCCTAGTCTGTATGCAGAGGCAGGGGAGCCTTCTCTCAGGCTCCGCCGCATCCCCCTCATGCTCAGCTACGTTCTGAAGCTGAAGGCCCATCCGGTGCAGACAATCCTGCCTATGATTGTGTTTTTAACCCGTCGTTTGCAGAGATTTACGATGCCCATCCGGGAGCTGTCCGTCCACTTTCCTTCCGTGTCCGACCTCATCTGCAGGCGGCCGGAGTAGACCTGGACAAAGTTTCGGAATCTCTGCAACACGTCACTCCACCCTGGCTACTACCAGTTCCTGACATCTTGCTGGACTTGACCGCCCACAAGAAGGATTGTACTCCACCAGCCATATACCAACAGAGCCTCAATGAACTCCTTTCAAGTTTTCCTGGCTATTGTCGTCTTTATACGGATGGGTCCAAGTCTGAGGGTGGCTGCGGCTGCAGTGTCCTCTCGCCATCCTAAACGCCCATTTAAGCTCCGTCTCCCTGACCATTCCTTTGTATTTAGTGCAGATCTGCAGGCAATTCTGCTGGCACTCAAGCATGCCTATCAGTCTCGGGAGCGGAACTTCCTGATTCTGTCTGACTCTCTTTCTGCCCTGCTTGCCCTTTAGGGCGCGGGAACAGACCATCCACTGCTAGTGCAGATTAGAGAGCTCTACGCAGACTTGATGAAGGAATATTATGACATCGTTTTTATTTGGGTCCCAAGCCATGTGGGCATTGAAGACAACAGAATCGCAGATTCTGCTGCCAACAGTGCCTGCAGTGACCCTGTCCCTGACACACAGACTGTCTATAGTGATTTTAAACCTGTGATTAGTGCGTACATATCCCGCGAGTGGCAGTCCAAGTGGGACAAAGAGGAAGGGAACAAGCTTCATGAAGCTTTTCCTAAGTTGTCTGACAGTCTACCTTTCTGCTGCGGCAGCCACCGTGAGGAGACTGTCCTTGCTCGGCTCCACATCAGGCACACGTATGTTACGCACTCTTACTTACTTAAACAGGATGAGCGTCCATGGTGTTTTGCCTGTGATGAGCAGTTTTCTGTTCGACACTTTTTGCTGTATTGTGCTGACCTAATTGACACCAGATATAAACACTTCACAGCAGACTCCTTGAAGTTTTTGTTCCGGGATGTTTTCCCGGACAAAATCTTCAATTTTTTGAGAGAATGCAATATTTTTAACAAGATCTGAGCATTCATAGACTATGTGAATTTTTTTTATTTGCCCTTTTTGAGAGTCTGTACACGTTTCTTTTAAAGACATGTGCAATATTTTTAGCCTGAGATTTTTAATCTATATTTACATCTTGTCTTAAGACCTTGCTTTTAGTCTGGCTGACCAGATTTTTACCCATCCCGCCGTGAGATAACAATGTCTTTCTCTGCAGAGCAATCACCGACTATAAACAAAGTTGGCTGTCTTTCAAATTGCTTGTAAAAATACTGCAGGTAGTCATTCAGTTTTTTTTTTTTTCTCAGGGTCGACTAAATAAATGTTGTGATCAGTCCAGATGAATAAACGGTTGTGATAAGCTTTGTTGTGATTGATAGTAGGACAAAATATCACAATGTTTTCGAAATGGTGGATGTATCTTGTTTGTAAGAGACTAAGAACAAATTCTAAATCCCCCAGCCTGTGGCACCAACAAATAAGCCACAGTGTGGGTCGAGTGTCATTAAGTTCATTTTTAAAACACAATATATAAATTGTGTGTACAAAACACTATGCATGCCTCTCTGGTCATAAAAGGGGTGCAATGTAATAAACTCGCCCACACGACAGGTGTTATATAATGACTACGCAAAAGCTTTTCTGGCTTGATTCTCGCCCTGTTATGATCGGGTTGCAAACTCAAAGTACAGTACAAATGAAATACAGGCATCGGTGCAGAACATAGACAGAGGTGTGTTTTCTTTTCCTATTTTATTAATGGTAAAATTTACATGTGTATTTGTGCAATGTGGCATGATCAATGATATTACCGGTGATCACAGAGTAGGCCCTCATGCATGCACAAAGTACTAAATATGTTTGTTAACAGAAAGTCAGATTATTTACCTGATTTTACCTGAGTGGCCACTGAGCGCGGCCGATGGGGTAGGAAGTTTGAGAACTTATTTTAACCCCCTTAACTGTCTCTTTATCATGGCGGTTCTTGAACTGGTTGACAGTTTCAGCTTCGACAATTGATTGTTTCAGAGCATTCCATGGGTTCACAACTCTTTGGGAAAAAAAGTTTTTTTCTGAGATTCAGTCTGGAACTCTCTTTGAACAGTTTGCTGCTGTGACCTCTATGGTAAAATGATGACTGGAATGAAGTAAAAAATATGTCAGCAGAAACTTTTTCAAGTCCCTTTATAATCTTGAAAGTCTCAATGAGATCTCCCCTGTCTCTCCTTTCTTTTAATTTCTGCAAGTTGCAAAATGCCAGTCTCTCCTCATACGGCAGGTGACCAATCCCTGTAATCGATCTTGTAGCTCTCCTCTGCACCTTTTCCAACTCTGCGATGTCTTTTTTGAGGTATGGTCGCCATGCCTGGATGCAATACTCCAAATGTGGTCGTACAATTGTTTTGTAGAGTGGGACAATAACTTCTCTAGTTCTGGCTATGACTGTTCGCATGATCTGCCCCACTCCTCTGTTGGCTCGTTTTGCTGCCTCGCAGCACTGGCGACTGACCGACAGTGACCTGTGCATGATGACGCCTAGGTCCCTTTCTACCTCCACTGCTCCAAGTTCTTGTCCTCCCAGCGTGTAAACCTGACAAGTGTTTTTACGGCCTGCATGCAGAGTCTTGTTATTGTTAATGTTACTCTAACTACTTGTATTTAAGCCTGGTATATTGAGTTTTGCTATCATTTTGTGACTACAATGCAACACAACTTTGTTTATTTTTGCAGAAGGGAAGGATAATCTTATCCTAGGGCACCTTAGCTCCTGCATGAGGAATGGACCCACAACAGCATGCCTGGCACCAAGAACATTGGACACTTCAGATTCTCCGCAGCGCAACCTGGCTTTGTGTTTCATCGCACAACTTTGGCCTATCAAGAGCAGGCAACCAAGCTGTGTGACGTGTGGGACCTGGTGGCCCTGCCAAATGAACCAGACATCATTCCTGCACCTGGTCTGCCACGAGAGAGACAGCAGTACCTGTACAACAGCATTCACGAGTTTGTCCGTGCTGACGAGGGATTTAGTGTGCCCCCTACCACACTAACTGAAGTGAAAGTGATATGAACATTACATTGTTTGGGTGACAATCTTCAGGCTTCAGCCAGCATGTTCCATTGGCTCATGAGAATGTGTGTCACGTCCGTGGACAGTTTTTATTCATTTCAATTTTTCACACTGACACCCATGGAACTGTGACTTGGTGTTCCTTACATTTGTTTTAACACTGAAAGGACATCTAAGAGTGTGACATGTTATGAAGATTGGAGATTTCCTTTAAACTTTTCCAGAACTGAGGACTGCTTTTATTTAATTACTCTGCTGATGGTGTTGACATTCAGTGAGTGGTGTTTTACATTGCCGCAGAAACATTTTTACTGTGGTGGCCTTTGTGTGAAACTGTAAGGATTGCTTTCTATATTCTTCAAGTGGTCTCCCTAATACCAAGTAAGTGTGTTGCTTCTTTTTCCATTTGACTCTTTTCATGTCATTGTTTCCATGATTGAAAGTCATTCTTGATTAGTGGACATGTGATCCATTCACTATTAACGTCCTTGATTTAGATTTTTTTTTTAAACGTTTGAAATAGGTTCAATTGTAGTCTTGTCTAGCTCTGAAATTTAGCAAAATTGCAGTTTATTATTTTATAACTGTTTTTACAGTTTTCATTCAGAACATGTGCACCTTACATCAAATGTTGTTAGAATTATATTACTTATCTGCATCAGTCCTACTGTGTTGTGGTTTGTTTTGTTTGCGTAAGTTTGAGTGAATTTGTACTGTGTTTACAAACAAAATATTAGGCATAAGGGCAGTTTTTGCATGTTCAGATGATGGTTTATGTTGTTCCCTAGCTCTGTGCAAAAGTTTATAAAAATTGGTTAATATTCAGACCCGGTTGCTATGGAAAATGTGACCCATGCGGGCTGAAAATCTTTCTCATCGATTTTCTCAAAATGGCCACCATTTGAGTGACAAACTTTAAATGCACGTTTCTCGCTTAATAACAGGTCTACAACAATAGTTTTAACATCAAATTAATCTGTAATGCTAGTAGATTTTAATGGTGTAAATATCTCAAACTCAAAATTTCCGACTTAAGGTCCCTTTCGTGGGAACATGTCACCATGTGTGTAAGCCATTGTCTCAAGAATGACATGGTGACTTACATTTGGAGAATGACCTAAAATTAAAATTTGCCCTATAATTAAAATTTGCCTTACATTTAAAATTTGCCCTATTTTCTGTGAATGACCCATATTTAAAATTTGCTCTAGTGGCACACTTTTAAGAGTTGACCCAGAATGGAAAAATTGGCCTGATAGGAATGCGCCAGGTGAGGTGCTGGGCGGGGTGTGGGTAGGGTGTGGGTGTGTGGGGCTTTGTGGGGTGGGGTGTGCGGGTAGGGGAGCTGGGTGGGGTGTGGGGGCTTGGAGCGTGGTTTGTGAGGTGTGTGTTACCTAACCCAATGACGCATTAACAAGGACGCTTCTTTTGCGCACTTAGCTGGTGTTCATTACCTGGAGTAAATCAGTTACACTGTTTGCACTGTCTAGCCACAATTTGTGGACACCAACTGTACTGAAGGGAGACTGGAAATTACGTACGTAATTTACCCTGATTTAGAACTATTGATACGGCATTATTGATTTAGGTGTCGGTGTGCTCTTTACGTACGTAATTTACCCTGATTTAAAACTATCGATACGGCATTATTGATTTAGGTGTCGGTCCGCTCTCCATATTTCATCTCTCTCTTCGTCAAGGCCAGAAGTGACAGGTCCGCACAAAAATGGCAACTTTGTCTCTTCTCTCAGAGCGTCTATTTTGTCCTCGAATTCTGCTACCTGCTGCATCTTCTGCTCACGTCGTTCATCAAACTGATTTGCACTCTCATTGTGTCTCTTGTCGCTCAACACTGCAATACCCTCGGTCAGCTGTTTTCTTTTTTCAAGTTCTTTGATGACTCTCAATTCTGAAATGTATTTTTCAAAAGGTGCGTTTCCATCATGTGCCTCCTTTCCCTCGGCCAGTCTTTCAGCAATGACTTTATCAAGTTCGTGGCATTCTTGCTCTAGGAGGGAATGATGTTGTTGTTGTTGTTGGTGGTTTTTTTTGTTTGTTTTTTACTATACCTAGCAGAAGATGGAGGTATGGTGGTGCTGTGCAGCTGCAAAATCTCAACATCGAAGATTGGTTCATGTACAACATTGTTGTAACCCTTGGCATTCTTTTTGTCTCCTCCTGCACGCATGTATCGCCTATAATCCCGCTTGATGTTGTTAAGCGTTCTCCGTTTCACTTGTACTCATGTGGAGCTCTTTGTAGCTGACTTTTCGAAGCTGTGCACCAGAGACCAAAGAGTTTGACGAGAAAATCGTAATCGCCAAACAGAAATACACGTATCTGTTTTTCTTTCCATTTCATGGTGTGGAGAACTGACACCTGTTCTTTAAACGGCTGCAAAATTGTTTGAAGATTTTTATGACTGTCTTTACAGTTAGCCATACACACCCAAAACGTATTGTTTAGAATAGGGTTTTGGAGATTAGCAACTTGAAGCATTGTTTTATAACTGTTACCACCATGATCTCCTTCTAGTTTTATCCAAATTTCATTATTTGGTATTTGTTCATGCCATTCAAGAAGATTTGCAGCTTCAAACTTGTCAAGCAGTTCAGGAACAAAATGTGTGAGATCCTCTATGTAGGCGACAGGCGTTTTCTGGCTCTTTTTTTTTTCTTGTTTGTGACTTTGTTTTCAAAGGTCAGATTTTTTTTGTTTAATGGTCACTGTGCCACAGAGCGCTTCTTTCTGGGTCTGCCTTTCCTTTCTTTCACTTTCAAGTTTGACACCAATACTTCTCATGAAGCGTTTGTATGTTCTGTACTTGGACCAGCTTAATCCTAGATTGGTTCTCAGAGCAATACCCTGTTTTCTACAAACATACACGGATTGCCTATGACCTGCTCTGTCTAATGTTGCAGTCATTTTGTCCTTTCTTTCTCGTCTTAACTCGTCAGTTCTGTTATTTGTTCAGCTTTGTCCACTTCTAATCCGCCAGACATATTTGCTCTAGCACGGGCTAATACCTTTGACCTTCGTATTACGGCTGATGATGCCCCTGTTGTTGGTTTTCTTGGTTTTGGTATGTGCATAAAATACAAAGGCTGTCCTCCAGTCTTGCAACGGATTGTGGCATCAGCTGATTCATTAAGCATTGTGCGGTTTAGTGCCGTCTGATATTTTTCTTCCTCCTTTGTCAATGGCATCTGCAGTTCCTGGACAGGTCGAAGGCTGGGTCGTTTGATATGTGGAGATGTGGCTATATCGACACCCGTTTTTTCAATGGGTGAAATGGCTATTTCATGCGTCCGCTTGGCTGGTGGAGATGGGGTCCACACTCTTTGTAACGGCGACGTTTGAGCATCGACTTTGCATGGCGTTTTACGGGGAGTAGACATCGGGGGAATGAAAACTTGTATACCACTATCACCTTCATTAGTGCTGTTATTAGTGTCAGTGTTATGAGTGTCACTGTGACATTCCACAGATCGAAACGGTTGTTTTTTCCCATGTGCACCCTTCGCTGGTCGTCCTTTTTTACCTAGCTGCATGAAATGAACGCACACGACACATTGTCTTCAACACTCGTATTTGGATCGAACATGGTCCAAATGTGTTGCGATGAGGCAATATCAGACGCCGCATTTCGCGTTGTCTCCGCAGACACACTTGTTTCAGAGTCTATCCGTTTCATCCGACTATAGCAACTACTACACAGTGTTTTGGAGTGCATCAGGTCTTTGTCTTCCTGGATATTAATTCCATAACACTTGCCTTTGTGGATTAAGTGTTCATATTTGATACAAAGATATGACTTTTTATCACTGTGTTTCTTTTGTGATCTCCCGCCACATATTATGGAACACACCTGTGTGTACACAGACTGTATGCGTTTCATCAGACTCCATCATGATCAAAAGTTAAATCAAAAGTACATGTACACGGTTCACTGTTAGTGTTACACTATTTCCCGAGAAAGAAACGTGAATATCTCATCAATACTCACAATAGTATCCGTGTAACTAAGCCCTCACCCCCCCCCCCCTCCCCCCCCCCCCCACACGTCCTGAGAAAGCCTTGTTGCTGTCGGGACGTTAAGCAATGTACAATCAATCAAACCTCACCTTCCCCGATTCGGCCGGGAGTGTACTAAGGCAGGCGCCTGGTACTTGTCTGTCGACACTTCCCCGCTTGCCGCAGTCGAGCTAAGACTCAGAGACTGCCGGGGAACGGTGAGAGCGCCACCGGATAGGAAGGAGGGGAGCCCACCTCGGGTGTCCTGGTAATGTCACCTGTCAGGGCTTCCAATTACTCGCGGTTTTGCGGATTTCCGTGAAAAAACAAATGTCATTTCCGCGAAATTGACCTGCGACCCGCAACAAAAAAAAAATTGTCCAGGGGGAAATTAAAATAATGAAAATACGGTGAACTGCGAGTCACAGCCAGAGTCTGAGAGCAGACGACGGAAGTTACCGGAACGCGTCCAGAAGTTACCGATGCACGCTCACCTCACGGCTACCGCCATTTCGATCACATCGCAAACATATCGCGTGCAGATATCGTTGAGAAGAATTCTAGCAGAGCAAAGGATATAATATAGACAAAGAGTGTGATAATAATTGGAACCGCTGTGGCACCATTGGCCGCTTGGCGTGCCGAGTGTGCGGTGCACCATTTTTAACAGCAGCCGGTGCTGAAGTGTCGCACTGTTGGCCAGGCTGTCGTAAGTCTAGTAGTAGTAGTGTGAGGACAAAATAGGCCGCAATGCCCTTGCAAATGTCCTTTCTTTTTTTTATTACTTTATGGGCCTGGTATGCATGCAACACCTAAGTCCCTTTCCTCATCACATAGATACCACCTATTTAATGTCACTGTTAACTTTCATCAAGTAATCATGTTCAGGATTGTTACTTCAGCATGCACGACCTTGCATTTCTCTACATTAAAATGCAAATTCCATGTGTTGGACACTTTTGCAAGTGATCCAAATCATACTGCAACACGTCTTTGTTGATCGATTCATTATAGATTTTAGTATACTCTGAAAGTAACATAAAAGTAACACTATACTCTGAAAGTAACACTCGCGTGTGCGCAAATCCGGCGACTGGATTTTTTTCAGGGATTTTAAAGAATTTGTATTGGGAGCCCTGCACCTGTAGTGATTGCCTCCCCTGTGGTAATGTACACAATGAGTTTTTTTGGCTAAAATTGTTAAGCTAAGAGAGATGAATATAGGAGATTACAAGCCCACCCATTTAAGAATCAATTGATTTATTTGATCCTTTCCGTAAATAAACAAACGCACTTGACCAAATACCTTCAACAGCTTTATCTGCCCAGTCAGGCCACCCAGCCCCTTGGAAACAATGGCTAGTTAAAATGTCAATGCTGTCACAGTTGGCGTTCCTGAGAAATAGCGACTACATCCTGTACACGCCACCCACCCTTTACCTTATACCCCCTTACCCCCACCCTACAAAGCCCCACACACCCCACCCCACCCCTCGCACACACACACACACAAGCACACACAAACATATTAGGTCAAATTATTCCGTTCTGTGTCAATGCTTCAAATTATGTCACTAAGCCACTAGGACAGATTTTAATGTAATACAAACCTTAAAAATATTTTTTTTTCTCCAAATATGGAGCTTCAAGTCGTTCCTAAATAAAATAAAACTCCCAAAGTGAGGAGTTGTGTGGAGGAAAAAGAATTTTGTTTCAACGTCTGTGTGAAGAAAAAGTTTTCACTCCACTCATCATGACTGCTGCGACGCATTTAAAATAAAAGACAAAACCCATAACTCTAATCCCAGTGAGAGACCTCAGTGATTCAAAGTCACTATACACCCACCCTGTTTTACGAGTGTTTTTAGATCACCAACTCACACGAGGAGAAAATTGGGTGTGAGTGGTTAGTTTGAAACCGGATCACAGACTTGCGTGCGTTTATTTCCTTGTTTACCCACCAGAGCAGGAAGATAATCATAGTCATTATTATAATGCTTGCGGTGTGAGTGAGTTATTAGATTGCACCCCTTTCATAACCAGAAAGGATATTGTTAAGAAGAGAAACACAGAAAAGTGTCCACTCTACACATCAGCACATCGTGACTGCTGCAACGCATTTAAAATAAAAGACAAAACCCATAACTCTAATCCCAGTGAGAGACCTCAGTGATTCAAGTCACTATACACCCACCCTGTTTTACGAGTGTCTTTAGATCACCAACTCACGCGAGGAGAAAATTGGGTGTGAGTGGTTAGTTTGAAATCCGAGCAAGGACACCTGCGTGCGTTTATTGCCTTGCAACCGGGCCAGAGTAGGGAGAGAATCAAGCCAGACAAGCTTTTGCGTAGTCATTATTATAACACTTGCCATACGGTGAGTTTACTAGATTGCATCCCTTTCATGACCAGGAAGTTGTGCTTGAAATCGGTTGTGAAACAGATACCTTTTTATTCTCAGTGGGGACAACCCTGTACAATAATAGGCCTTTTATTCCCAGTTTAGTCTGAGTTTAAGCACAAGCGTGACGTGCCTGCTAACACGTTCGGATTTTATCATGAATTGGTGCATTTCTGATTCAAAATGGGCTGTGAAGGATTAAAACCAAAACAACCCTAAAAAGGTAAGTGAATACTTTTTAATATATGTGACTACTTAGTCGGCACTCTTGTATGTTTAACTGCGCATCATAAATCAGATATAGATATATGTTTATTTTTCCATCTGTTTCAGTCTTTTTTTGTATTAGAATTGTAATCCCATCACTGCCGTTTTCAATAGTACGGCCAGAACCATGAAGAAAGTCATCATCAGTACTGCGAAGATCTAGCCACAGTGCGTACTTGTCTGTCAGGTATTCACCGATTCTTACGTCATACAGATGCAGATCCTTGCATGCTATGTTAGCCGATTTATCTCTGAGCCTTCCACCAGCAAAATACTTTGTGATCTCATCATAATGCTGGTATCCCATCATTCCTGATGTGAAGACTTGATTTGGGCATCCTTCGATTGTACAGGATAAATGTGTAATTTTCGGATTATAGAATTTTTCTAAATCTTGTTGGTATGGAGCCGCTGGTTCAACAAATAACATAAGAATACCTTTCAGTGACCTAGCAGGCATGTTTAGGTTGATATTCCAAATCTGGTCGCTTTTGTTTTTATTAATTAAACTGTGTCTTATGACACGGTCATAATAAATCGGCAGTCTTGACTGGTACTGATTTTGTATGAGAGTAGCTAATGAGTATGTGTGACAATCTCATATTCCAAGGAAATGTTAGAGATCTTGTATGATGCATTGAGATCCGTTGATTTGATAACTTTGGAGTAGTCATTAAAGATTAGTTCAAAGCTCAGGTGGTCATTCAGTGCTCCTTGGTAATAAGGCAAATGTGCTGTTAGGATTTCAAACTCAAGTGGAATGCAAAACCTATTTCCATATGTAATTATGTTTCAGCCACAATAACGTCTTTGACTTCTGTGGTTGTTTTGTCTGATGCACTGATTCGAATTTTCATAATGCTATCTGACTGTATGCCTTGATAAATATGATCCTCTCGTTCTTCCCGTGTAAGCCACAAATGTTTGTAGCAGTAGAACACATCGGAATCGTCAAGACTAAACACTTCCTGTCCTTCAAGTTTAACTTTAATATTCTTAATAATTGCTCTTCCTAGGTTGCCAACTACTGTTCTTTTTTCATCTGTGTCTGATAAAAGTTCAATATTAAATGCAAGACGAGCAGTACCAGGAACAATAACATCACTGGGTCCTAGGTTAGGAAACTTAACAGTAAGGGTTTGGTTCGGGTCTATAGTACTTGGATTGTTTGTGATGACTATTGTTTGTCGAATGCCCTTAAAACCAAGAGGCTCACGTAGTTTTCTGTATGGGTCTAACTTTGATCCGTAAAACTGTGTCATTTTTATTATGCACAATAAAAAAATTAAATTAATAAAACAATGGCAGCGGGAGGATTTAACCATGAAGATATTGAAATGGATGCCATGAATAACTATGGTACTGGTGCAACAGATATGTTACAAGGAATACTTACAGTTTACGCCACAAACTTTTAGAAAGCAAAGTGAACTCATTTTATGATCATGTTGGTGACCACCCAGACAACATAGATCCTAATCAGTTTGAACTTGATAACAAGGGCCATTTATATTTAAACACTTTTGACAAAGGAAAAGTACAATTGACTAACAAAAGAGACCCCGGCATGTTTAGAGCTTTAAGTACAATCAAAAATGAAGGTGGACTTGGCGCCTTGCATCAACTTGGTATTGGAGATAAACAGTTACCACCTCAACTTGCTAGTACCCTTCATGACGTACAAACAAGATTGCCAACTGGTCAAGAAATTGAAATGACTGAAGTAACAAGAATTAGCAAACACAGTAATACAAGAAACATCATTTACAGAAGGGCAAATAAATGAGGCTATGAAAACAATGGGTGACTCTCCTTTGACAATGCAGGAGTTAGTGGGGTTGGATAAAACACTGCAGTCAATCAGAGGTGAGCTTGTGAATAATGTAGCCAAACTAGGCAAGCTTGATAATCACATAGAACGAGAAAAAGAAAAACTAGCTAAAGCTGATGATGAGAATTATGACACAGAAATGAAAGAAAGAATACAACACAGATTAAATGATTTGCAGATAGAAAGATCAGCACGACTAGAAGTGATTGAAATTGGAAAAGTAAAACTAAAAACACAGATTAACAGAATTACAGAAACTATTCAGAAAATACTTCACGAAGACACAACTTTGGCTGAGAGATTGAAAACACTTTTCAGAGAGCAGGGTATCACTATTGCAAGTTTAATTACTGCTCTTGGATTTATTATCAGTACTGTTGTGTTAGCTGAAACGGGAGGACCAGGGGGTAGCACTCCGGCCCCTCCAGCTCCACCAACTGATCCAAAAGATTTACAGTCGTGGGTAAAGAAACAATTGTCTTATATATCAGACTTACTTAAGAAATTGGCTGTAAAAGCGATGGATGCGCTGCCTGGCATTTTAGGCTCACTTGTCAGTTGGATGATAAGTACTGCAGCAAAGGTAGTAGGATTTATGGCAGAGAATGTTTGGGTCTTTTTGGTGACAGTAGGAGGGTTGATGGTAGGTTATTTAATGAAACAGGTAAAGAAGTAATATACCTACTCCAGTTACACCTATTGTCAACGCTGTTCTCTCGGAATCATGTGTGAAGTCAGGGGACTTGAGTATTACATCTTGCGTTACTACCAGGGCAGGGGAAGTAACCGCCTGTAATGGTTTTAACAACTGTACATGCGCAGTTGTTCCTCCTAAGTTACAGATTGATTGAGACCGAGTTTTGACCAACACCTGCAACTATTATTTCATTATTATAATTTGTTATTGTTCCCATTTGGAGTTGAAGATCAGACGGCAACATGTATAACCCAATACCAACTACAAAGTCAACTTTTGATCTCGCATATGTGAGAACGTCTTGATAGCGCTGTATGCATGACGGGAGATCAACTGATGAGTTAATTGAATCTTCCAATTTTGCAAGAAACTGTTTTTGATATTCAAACTTTCCATTCAAAATGTTTGATTTTGTTAGTGATTGTGCTCCTAGTAAACACCAGACATATGTTCTGATAGACTCATTTTCGCGCTCGACTCCCGCTTGAGTAAACCCGTCACTCCTGTCTAAAATAAATGTGTCCAGGCATTAGACTGTTTCTGTTCTATTGATCCTAACCATACTTGTGATTTTGATGAGAATGAAGTGTAACCAGGGTACACTTGGGTAATAGGGTAATAATCTTGTGGGTATTGTCTGTGACTCATAGCATAATACAATGTACCCATGCCTTTGTGATCATCAAGTTTTTGTGTGAAGTCATACCCAGCACGGGGGCTTATGTTAAACTCATTACAAATCCGTTCAAATGCTTTTATATCCATGGGGTTGTTATACCTGTTGAAACTAGATTCAGTTGGTAGTGGGGTATGCAGTTCTGACAGTATACGTCTAAGCTCGTAATAAGTGTGGAAATGGTACATAGACCTAATCAGTTTGTTTGAGTGATTCAAATGGTCTGTAAAAGAAATGCCGCATCCTGTAGTACTACACAGTATAGCAAAGTTAAATTGGTTTTGAAACATCTGTAGTGGACTTGAAGACCACTTTCTTGCAGTAGCATTGTCTGTTATTCGAGGGTTTAGGTAATGATCAAAAGGGTTGGGTACTTTGACTTGAAATAAATCTTGTTGACTTACAGCTATGTCGAGTTGATTTAGTTGAATTATTTTCTGTTCATAAGTAGGGGCGACATTATATTTGGCATCCACGTTAAATTGAAATGCGTTTGTAGTGGTAATGGGTGGTGATTTAAATTCCATCCTTTTTTATGTGATAATAAAAATGTTTATAACCTTATGAAATCTTGACACAAGCAAACCAGTGTGGTTAACTAATGGGATTGATAATCATGATGGTAGCAAGGCTGTAGCTATCCATGAAATGTTTTATACAGTAAAGTGGTTTAATGTAACAGATGATAACAATTATTCTGTAAGTGGAACTCTTGATGGTTTAGAAAAGGGTGATATTTTACAAGCTGGATATTATGACTTTTGTACTTTAGCTGAATGGCTTCAAAATGAATTTAAAATTAAAGCAACTTGAAACCCAGCTAATTTACTTGTTACAATTGAATTTCCGAAAAGTGGTCAGTTTTCTTTATCAATTAGTCTTTTATTATTACTTGGTTTTTTAGGTAAAAAAAATAACACATCCAGACAAAGATTGGTCACAATCAGATGGACGTCTACTACCACCAAAAAAAAAAAGAAAAAGAATAACTGGCAGATATCCTGTTCATTTGTCAGTACACACAGTGCTAAATGTTTTTTTAAAAGAACTGAACACTACTGAAAATGTACACAATGGAAAGCCTTCAACTTTGATAAGATGCTTGCTGACTGGAACTGCCCCATATTGTGAAAGTGTGGTTGCTAGATTTCCTAATTTGCAGTTTAAAAAATTAGGTTCTAGTTTCTTTGAATCACTGTGTTTATCTGTAACTAATCAGGATGGTAAACCAGTTCAGATGCATGATTTTACTGTAGTGTTGGAAGTGAAATAAATTTTATTTTTCTTTTATAAAAATGAGCGGCCTTGGTCCAAAGCTGAGAATTGTACCAGTTGCATGTCCATCAATAGAGTTGAAAGATTTGGCTGACGTGCAAGATTATGATAAAGAAGGTGAGGTAGGAGAGATGTATGGCCTTGAACTTGTGTCCGTTGGATTGTACAAACGAAAGGTAATTGAAGATGTAAAAGATGGCTCATTTCCTAAACTTAGTCAACTTCGTGATGTTACTGTTCCTACTCCTGTAAGTAATTTGCTTAAAACATGTGGGTAATAAATGGGTAATTATTCCTACCCCTGTTCCGCTTGCACCTATTCCCATTGTATGGGATGTAAAGTTTGTTTTTATCAAAATGTAGTAAAACTGTTGCCGCTAGGGTTTCACGTGAAAGAAAAACAGAAGATAGTGGTAGAAAACCCTTTAAAATAGAAACAAATAACGACGTTTCGGATCAAAGATCCTTCCTCAGGTGACATGGAAACAAACGTAGAACAGAAAAGAACACCAGAAAGAAAAGACGTCATCCTGTATAGAGAGAATTTAGAATGACGTAAAAAAAAAAAAAAAAAAAAAAAAAAAACCACACACACACACACACACACATAATGACGCAAATACACATGCACAAAACACGTAGCACAAAACTTACGTCTATATACATACACGTCACTGCATACATTCGCATTCACTCGTGCCTACTGCAGCTCACACACATGCACACACACACACACACACACACACACACACACACACACACACACACACATGTGTGTGTATGTGTGTGTGTGTGTGTGTGTGTGTGTGTGTGTGTGTGTGTGTGTGTGTGTGTGTGTGTGTGTGTGCATGTGCGTGAGCTGCAGTAGGCACGAGTGAATGCGAATGTATGCAGTGACGTGTATGTATATAGACGTAAGTTTTGTGCTACGTGTTTTGTGCATGTGTATTTGCGTCATTATGTGTGTGTGTGTGTGTTTTTTTTTTTTTTTTTTTTTTTTTTTTTTTTTTTTTTTTTTTTTTACGTCATTCTAAATTCTCTCTATACAGGATGACGTCTTTTCTTTCTGGTGTTCTTTTCTGTTCTACGTTTGTTTCCATGTCACCTGAGGAAGGATCTTTGATCCGAAACGTCGTTATTTGTTTCTATTTTAAAGGGTTTTCTACCACTATCTTCTGTTTTTCTTTTTTGTTTTTATCAGTCTTTATGTTTATTTTACTGATGAAGGTGCCTTAGTATTTAGAAAAGTTGTTAACTCTGAGCCAATGCTTGTAAGTCTTGTGCCAAGCTATTCCGAAACCAATAGCAGAGAAAAACTAAAACTTTAAGAGTATGGAAAACGAAGGTATCTTCTTACAAATAGAAAAGGCAGAACAGATACTTCTATTTCTTTCGTACCAGCAAATTTTACCATAGATAGAGAAGTGACAATAGTTTTTGAAATTCTCATGAGATCTGTGGAAGCTGTGAAAGAAGCAGATATCACACAGGGAATCAAACTTACGTGGGATACCACAGTAGCAGAGTCAACAAAGGTTGTTATTGCTATTAGAAAAATCAATACAGATTTTGAAGTTTCGAGTAGTGTCCCTGCTGTTAAGGTAGTGATCGATAAAACAACTCTAGTTCATCTAAGTTTCATAAACCTGGAACATGTAGATCTTGTTTCATTTTATTACGCTAGCAAATTGTATACCTTTGAAGAGTTGCAAAATAAATTAGAAGATTAAAAAAAATATCTTGCCATAAAAAATGCCACCACTATATCCGCAAATATCACCTGAATCACCTGAACCTATTGTGCGTGATAAAAGATTACAGGCAGACTCATTCCGTTTAATAAATATTACAGAAGTGTTGAAGTATTTGGAAGGAGAACAAGAAAAATACTCTCGGTGTAAACGCCGTTACAAAACGGTTTTTAATTCTGTACACAAAACATCAATTGCCATGAGTATTGTTTCAGTCGGATTATCTACCACTAGTTTAGCTCTGTTTGCCACTGGAGTTGGAAGTGTAATAGGAATTGCTGTTGAATGTGTTGGTGCTGTCACATTTATGACATTTTTTGGTTTAGAAGCCCTTAACAAAAGATTTAATACAAAGTTGCAAAAGCATGAAGCATTAAGTACACTAGCTGGAGATAAGCTGAGCAGTATAAAACTTATTATCAGTAAGGCTTTAGAAGATAATAAAATTGATGATCACGAATTTAAGAGAGTGCAAGATGATTTGGACAATTACAAACAACAGAAATCTGAAATACAAAATAAGATGCGTAATAAACCAGTAAACGTTGAAGAGCTAAAGAAATCTTTTTTAGAACAAGGAAAAAGATAGGCGTAGAAGAAACTTTGAAAAAAGTACAAGGACTTATAAACAATTAACGATAGGTTTTGGTAATCCATTATTTTTGTCATACTCTTCACAAAGAGATGTCATGCCTTTTATGCCTGCTCATTTGACGCAATCAGCTCCACCACCAGAGTACTAAAAAAGGTTTTCTTGTTGTCCTTGTAACTTGAGAAATCTGACTGAGTGTCTTATTGTCTGAAGTCAAGAACTTATAAGAACTTATGTTAAGACATTTTAAGTCACTTATAAGAACTTGTGACAACTAACTTCAAAGTTAACGTCAAATATACTTGTAAGTTGTAGGTAACTTTGAAATTAGTTATCAAGTAAGATCACGTTATTCTAGAAAGTTACATGAACAGTAACTTCATAAGTTATTCACAGGTCTAAGCAACGCTGTGTTATTTTATTTTTTTTTTTTTCATTATAAAATGAACCAAGATGAATTACTTCTTCTAAGCGATATCTGTGCTGTAGAAAACAAAGACTTAGACTCAAAAAAATAACGTCTTCTCTCTGTAGTTGTTTCCGGAAATCAAAAGCTTTTCTTGGTAAACAATACATGACAGAAGACATTGAATCTCTTACCGCGGATGAGATAATCAAACTACATTCAAAATATGAAAATCACATTAGTTCACTAATGACACGTGATTTGAGTCGATCTCTTGTCTGCCTATACACAAAAGCTGTGAGTCACTTCCTAACTGTTGATAGTGACAACCTTTCACATGATTTAGAAAGCAACCCCATAGTTTCAAGTTCAATAGGCAAATTAGCATGCCTTATGTTTTACAAGTTTGGCAATTACCTTGCACCTGTGGTAACCTTACTCATTACCAGTAGTCATAATAATTTTTCTAAATTAAATTTTAAATTATAAGAAAATGGACGAGACACAGATGAATCCACATCAGAGTCCTGTCTTGGCACAAGTTCAAATGGTGACTAAGGTTAAAAGCCCAGGTCGAATAGAGGCTGGGAAAAGATTAGCTGAATATAACAGACAAAAAAAAAAATTACAGCTTCAAGCATTAACAGAAAAGTCTCATGTAACTGACCCACCGTCAACAGCTCCAACCCCAGCACAAGTGTCACTACCGCCAGGGCCAACACACCCCCAACAAAGTGAGAGACAAACAACTGAGTCTAAACCTGAAACAACAAAATATATAGTTGCTGGATTGATTCTCGGATTTGGTTACGTAGGTTACCAATTATACAAAAAATACAAACCACAGACTCAAACAGTGTCCAAAAAATCAAGCACTCCAAAAACAAAAGAAAAAGTCGCCACATTACCAGCAAAACCCAAAGCCGTGGACCCATTTTACATGCAGTAAATAAATTTATTATTTTAATTTTTGTGGTATAAGAAAATGAGCGACACAAAGAACATAATGAACCTCGTCTATCACTCTGCCGTAATAAGCGGGCTAAAAATTGCTTATTCTATGCTGGGGCAAAGTCTTCTCAAAATGAAATCGGCAGACTTGAGTAGATTAGACTTCGGAGACAGTGCTAAGCTAGTAGCCATTGTAACAGCATCGATTGCCACAAAAAACCTTCTTGTCAAGCAAGGAATTATTCCAGAAAATGTTTCTATGTAAATAAAAAGTATGGCAACAATAGCTATTATGATTGGTGGGGCCATTGTTAACGCACTTGCATTTAGTGGATCAAACTATCTTTTTTCAAAAATGGGTAGAGAGGAATCTGCAGAAGAAATGAAGCGTCACAATGAGGCGTCTGAAAAACTGGCACAAGCTCAACAAGATTATGAGAAGCAAAGAATTGAGAAACTTGATTTTATCAATGAAAAATTGAGGCTTGAGGGTCACGCACAGCATACATTTTCTAATGTCGATGACGCGATCAAAGAATATTTTCTTGTTACTGGCGAAGACATGACCATCCCGCAACCAAAACTTAGTGACTACTACCAGCCAAGCCCAGAACAAAGAAATGGAGAAATAAAATTTGTTCTAGTAGGAATGACATTAGTATATTTACTGTGTGTGTGAGTGAAGATCTTTTTGCAAAATACAACTGAGGTTTGTTCATGACTGATTGCCCAGTACAACCTTCTTGAAGCAACCACCTGTTGTGCATGAAAAAATGGTATTAACCAATATAACCCCACGGCCGCATTTCCCAAATTTTGGAGGCGTCGCAGGAGGAAATGTATTGACCATGATAATTCAAGGGTAGTGCCAGATGAGCTTGGTGCCTGAAGGCGCCAAGCTCATCTGGCATTACCCTTAAATTATGATGGTCAATCCGTCTCCTGCTCTAGGGACTCTGGACTAAAAGGGTTAAGAGACAGGTGCTCTGACGAGAGAAGTCTTGAAGGGCAAAAGTCTGGCCTGTCATAAAATGACGTCATTTAGGTGCCTACAAACGTCTAAATGATGGTCTTGATGATGGGGGATCTTTTATAAGGGAGCTCCATCCAGACGGGCGCTACTGTTGTCTATATGATGGTCTTGATGATGGGGGATCATTTATAAGGGTGCTCCATCCAGACGGGCGCTACTGTTGTCTAGATGATGCTCTTGATGATGGGGGATCTTTTATTAGGGTGCTGCATCCAGACGGGCGCTACTGTTGTCTAAATGGTGGTCTTGATGATGGGGGATCTTTTATAAGGGTGCTGCATCCAGACGGGCGCTACTGTATTTACTTAACTCGTTATGCCCAGAGGATGAAATTATCACATTTTTGTAGATATCCCCTAAGGTCTATATTACAGTTCTGGAGACTCCAACCTTGAACTATCATGGTCGATCCACACCCTGTCGCCTTTCAGGGCTTTGTATACCTTGAACTATCATGGTCGATCCACACATTGTCGTCTTTCAGGGCTTTATGTACCTTGAACTATCATGGTCGATCCACTCCCTGTCATCTTTCAGGGCTTTGAACTATCATGGTCGATCCACACCCTGTCGTCTTCCAGGGCTTTATGTACCTTGAACTATCATGGTCCATCCACACCCTGTCGTCTTTCAGGGCTTTGAACTATCATGGTCGATCCACACCCTGTTGTCTTTCAGGGCTTTATGTACCTTGAACTATCATGGTCGATCCACACATTGTCGTCTTTCAGGGCTTTGAACTATCATGGTCGATCCACACCCTGTCGTCTTTCAGGGCTTTATGTACCTTGAACTATCATGGTCGATCCACACCCTGTCGTCTTTCAGGGCTTTATGTACCTTGAACTATCATGGTCGATCCACACCCTGTCGTCTTTCAGGGCTTTATGTACCTTGAACTATCATGGTCGATCCACACCCTGTCGTGTTTCAGGGCTTTGAACTATCATGGTCGATCCACACCCTGTCGTCTTTCAGGGCTTTATGTACCTTGAACTATCATGGTCGATCCACACCCTGTCGTCTTCCAGGGCTTTAAGTACCTGATGTAAAGGTCACATAGCTTTATTTGCCTATAGTCGGGCTTCATTCTACTAGTGTTAAAATTAAGGTCATCCGTATGAGGGAGCAAATATGTGCGTGTGTTTTATGTACCCAGTAATCTACTTAACAGTATGAAACGTCATTGATTGAATGCATCGAGCCCCGAGGGGACAATCTGACATTTTGAGACTGTTCTCAGTATTCTACATGACGTGTAGATGACTGATTGATCGTTATGATTCAAGGGTAGTGCCAGAACAGCGTGGTGCCTTGAGGCGCCAAGCTAGTCTGGCACTACCCTTGAATTATAACAATCATAACTACATGTATAACTATCTTGATCAATCCATCTGGTGAAAGTGAGTCATGGCAGAACGAGTGAAAAGCACAACTGCCGTGTCACAGGCTTCTTTCAGACTTTGCAGTTTTCTTTTGCTGTTACAGTTGATGATATATCCATAGCCGGCAATGATCATTTCCCTATACACCCAGCTCTTCATCACTACTGATGCGTCAAGGAGATGAAAGCGTTAATGTTTTAACACTTTCAGCGACAGTAATATTTTGAGATTATTTTCCGATGAAATGATGTTCTTGTAGTACAATGATGGCTAATGAATTGCGCTTAATACAGAGTGTACGAACGAACGTTCAAACTTTATTGATCCATATATGTTTTGATGTGGGTACAGACAGAAAATGAAATGTAAGTTTATGTTGATGCAGGGGCGTTTGCATATTTTTTTCTTTCTTTTTTTCTGATATTGTAATAAATATTAATATGATGATAGAAAATTAACTGCAATTTATGCTTTTGAATGAACATTCAAAGTTCAAAGTGCGTTATATATTTTTTGTTTTATTGTAATGGACTGCTGTAGAGTTGCGCGCCATGATGAGTTTCGTGCATGCCCAGAGTACAACTTCAAATGATTTTCAGTAACAAACGACTGCATCATGTGTGACCTAGTAGCGCTGGCGATCACCGACTTCTGTCTATGGAGGCTAGAAGCTCTACAGAAAAGTCATCCTTGTCTGTGCTAGCAGCTTTGATCTTTACGTGCGAAAAATACCCGGCCAGGCCCCTGGTATTGAAGAGCACGATCACATGGTTCTCCTCCATAGTCTTAGCAAAGTGTACAACTCTGTTGTGGTCTGTGATGTTCTGTGACAGATGACAGTAATATTCATTTGGACGTCGATTATGGATTCTCAGTACATGCGTTGTATGACTTGACAAATTAAAAATTGATTTCACCATATTTATGCTTATTCTTGTTTTGCCATTGGACTGTACAGATGAGAAGATGACAGTAGTGATGATTTTGCTTTGGTTCATTGCCCGCCATATGTGTTCAGTATATACTGAGTGGTCTGCTGCAAGTTGCGTGTACATGACATAAATCACTGTCGCTGGAACCCCGAAGAGTACAAGTTGCATGCCACATTCGCTTGCACAGTGTGATTGCTTAACTCCTTGTACTCCAAGACCGAAATCACCAAATTTTGCCGTTGTCCCCTGAAGACTGCGTTGCAGTGCAGGACGCAGATCGACCATGATAGTTCAAGGTAATGCCAGAATAGCTTGGCGCCCATAGGCGGTCAGTCAGTCAGTAAGCCCATAGGCGCCAAGCTATTGTGGCATCACCCTTGAACTATCATGGTCGATGCATATCTTGCTGTGGTGGGTCTGGGGTAGAAGGGGTTAACCTTTTCACTGTCAACAAGTAGTGAACAGAATCCAACTGCAAGAGGCATAGATCCTCATGAGCCCCTGTAGTTGCGGGGGCTCATGAGGATATATGCCTCTTGCCGACCCCACTTTGTCTCCATGTACCTCGGTTGAAATAACTAAGATTTCACAAGCTATTCTGCCTCCACTGGCAGTCAAGTGCTGTTCCCAACATAACGGCCTCCATTTGAGAAACAGCGGCAGCCGATCTCATGCAAATTAATAGAGGAGTACAATTCCGTGAACTTCTGCGGCTGCAGGGGCTGCGGTGAATATGTCTCACGCAGATGGAACAGACTGTAGCCGGTGAATATGTCCTACGTTGATAAACAGACTCTTGCCAGAATGCGGACATGGTTGGTGAAAAACTGGTCTCATGTAATCGCGTGCCATTACAGGCTAGGCTGAACTTGCCAGATGCATCCACTCAGGGAGTACACAGGTACTTTTGCATCTCATTTAAATGGAAGTGTACTAGTGCTGAACTCCCCGGGTGGGCCTTTCTAGGGAGTACAGCCCAACCTGTCTATAGCAGTCACCCAAGAAGTATACCTCCCCTTCAGTTGTACTATATCATTACTCTGCAGAAAACGGCCACCTGTCTATTGTGGCCACATCGATCCTGTCCCTTCGGTGGCTGTTATGGCCAGGTTTGACTACAGTCAGAATGCACAGATTCTCAGCCCCTGCACGGTTCTGTGTCTGCTGTCGCTAGAATGGTCACGTCAATGACGTAGACCTGGAAACGCCAACACGGACCTATACCTGAAAATTCCCAGAAGAACCGGTACCGGAAGTACCCACATGGACCAAGCGGAAGGACTGGACGCGCCTCTTGCACATCCAGACACTTCAATCAGATGCTGAATTTTAACAGTCCCAAGTTGCCCTCTTCGCATGTTCTGTATTTTGTGCTTTTTTTTTCCAAAAACTTGCTATCTTTTTTAATCTTTACCTATTTGTATGATGAACTGAATTATGGCTGACTGACCTGATTGTAAGGTAATTGTTGATGCCACACAAGGCGACTCGAGACAGGACCTAATGACTACAATCCCAAACTGAAGGAAGTCTTTATGATCCACTGTAGTTTTTGTGATCCACGCTTATCTTTTCACAGTTTTTGGTGTGGGCGATTTCAGTTTCCTGAACCTGTGTAATTTTTGTAATTCAAGATAGTTATGCATGTTATTATTGCAGAGACGATCTGACACTCGCCATGTTTAACTCAACAGGACGCGTGCACCCAATATGCGCTAAGCTATTTTCGTTTTTCTTGATAAAGGACCCAATGCAAGGTTAACCCTTTTAGCCCCAATGCACTTCAGCAGGAGATGGATCGACCATGACAGTGACACACATTCAGCACCAAGCTAATCTGGCACTGCCCTTGAATTATCATGGTCGATCCATCTCCTGCAACCAGTACATTATTAGTTGAGGCTTTTAACTCTTTTAGCCCCAGGACCCTGCAGCAGGAGATAGATTGACCATGATAATTCAAGGGTAGTGCCAGATGAGTTTGGCGCCTGAAGGTGCCAAGCTCATCTGGCACTACCCTTGAATTATCATGATCAATCCATCTTCTACAATCGGTACATAATCATTAGCCAAAACCCCCAAGATTTGAGAAATGGGACCTTGGGTCTAAAAGGGTTAATATTTGGGAAATGTAGTCCTGTGGGTAAACGGGTCAGTTGCCTGGACCCTTTTCCTTGTACAAGACAATGGCCTCAAACTTGAAGGAGGGATGACCTTGAACCTTCCTCCCTGTGCAACGTGTTGCCCCGCTGGCCACCAGTGTCAACACGACATCCACGTGTATTATCACGTTTGCTGAAAATGACGCTTGCACAGAATCGCATGTGGTCTCCCATTTCAAATTCCGTGCGAGCATCTAACAATGTATGCCCCTACATTCGCCGGTTGTTTACCTACCTGGTTTTTAAAAATAAATGTTCTGAAGTGTTTTTACATCATTAGCAGTACAGTCAGATTTATACCATGCAAACCTGTCAAGGAGCAGTAGATTTGCTGTTGATTTCACAAGAGGCAGCTTTAGAACCTCTTCCCAGTGAATGCCCACCCCCCCCCCCCACCCCCTTTCCAAAATGCTTGCGGTAAGTTGACATACAGTGGTTACCACCGGAAGCGACATACGCCAAACGTTTGCAGTTTGTTCCCCATGGAAATGTTAACTCATTTAGCGCTGATGCGCCACGGCAAGACAGGGACTGAGCGTGATAGTTCAAGGGTGGTGCCAGAATAGCTTGGCGCCCATAGGCGCCAAGCTATTCTGGCACCATCCTTGAACTATCATGCTGGATCTCTCTCTAGCATTGTCATACAGTCCTTCAGAGGGCAACTTCAACATTGGGGGATTTTTTTTTTCGGTCCTGAGGTAGAATGTGTTAAGTGAGGGTGACTGTGACTGAAGTTTGAAGTTATCCCCTCGGCTCTCTATTGAAGTTAACCTGTGGGCTCTCTATTGAAGTTAACCCGTGGGCTCTCTATCGAAGTTAACCTGTGGGCTTTCCAGTGAAGTTAACCCGTGGGCTCTCTATCAAAGTTAACCTGTGGGCTCTCTATTGAAGTTAACCCGTGGGCTCTCTATTGCAGTTAACCTGTGGGATCTCTATTGAAGTTAATCCGTGGGCTCTCTATTGAAGTTAACCCCTGGGCTCTCTATTGAAGTTAACCCGTGGGCTCTCTATTGAAGTTAACCCATGGGCTCTCTAGTGAAGTTAACCTGTTGGCTCTGTATTGAAGTTAACCCCTGGGATCTGTATTGAAGTTAACCCCTGGGCTCTCTATTGAAGTTAACCTGTGGGCTCTCTATTGAAGTTAACCCATGGGCTCTCTAGTGAAGTTAACCTGTTGGCTCTGTATTGAAGTTAACCCCTGGGATCTGTATTGAAGTTAACCCCTGGGCTCTCTATTGAAGTTAACCTGTGGGCTCTCTGTAAGCTTTTTTATGTACAGGCGATTCTGGCAGGAATCACATCGACAAAAACGCTAGCGACAGCCAGAGGGTTGCAAATGTGTGAATCAACAAGATGCACACTGAGTCAGAACTGAATGACAGTGCACCAGCGTCATATACCCTCGTGTGTGCGTTATAGTGAACGCTTCGTAGCTGTTGGTGCACGGCGCCTTGAATGAGCTTTGTCTAAGCAACTTTACATATTCATTGCTACTTCTGATCTCAAATAACAATACACTACTCCCTCCAACCCCAGTTCCCGGCATTCAGCACGCGTAAATCGTGTAACACTTGGGGTAAGGGGGGGGGGGGGGGAAACCACGGGTGGATTAATGAATTTTCGTGTACCTGTTTCCATTTTCCGCATGATGTCTGACAAAGAGACTGTTGATTTTATTGATTTGCTAATTAGATTTATGTCCAAGTCATTCACAAACCTTGTGTGCTGATGTGAACTTTTGAGTCGTGAGACCCTAACGGAGAAGGACCCAGCAAAGAGTGAAACACGGTGAGAAAAGACAGCTACATGGGTGACAGTCTTCTGTCCTGGAGGCTGATTAACTTTTTTTCAAAATGCAAGGAAGCTGAGTTTCCACTGTTTGCTTCAGACAGAACATCCCGTCAGCCAGCCTGTTGCGTCTGCAAGAGGCGTACGTTCTGCTTATAGCAGGGGCTCATGGGAAATTACGTCTCTTGCTGGCTCTCCGTGGATGCTTTTAATAAATAATAATAATGAATGGTTCTTGTATAGCGCAAAATCTTTTTGTGGCAAAAAGTCATTGCGCTAACACACGCAGTCAAACATGACATGGACGATATGAAACATGACAAATAAATACAACAGGACCACGGATCTACGACTGAGGAAAAGCAAGCTGGAAGAAGTGAGTTTTCAACTAAGCCTTAAACTGAGAGAGAGAGTAGGGAGATTTCGCAGACTGACAGGCAGCGAGTTCCAAACTGAAGGTGCAATGAAGCTGAATGAGCGTTCACCAACAGTTTTCAAGTTACGCTTCGGAGCCTTCAGCCTGCAGAGTGAAGCAGAAAGGCAAGCCGGGAGAGTCCCGTGAAAGTGACGGTATGCCAGAGTAGCCATCTTGTACTGGCATCGAAACTTCACCGGCAGTCGGTGGAGTTCTTTAAGCACGGGTGACACATGGTCGTGTTTACGTTTCTTCAGAACAAGCCGTGCAGCGCTGTTCTGAACCCGGCTTTGCAACCGACATACCCTTTCCATGGGCAGACCTGAATAGAGGGAATTACAATAGTCGAGGCAGGAAGTTGCCAGCGCAGTGACTAGTCTAGCCGAAGCGCATTCAGAAAGATACGGCCAGATAGATGCAATGCGTCTCAGCTCTAGGAATGAGGCTCGACAAACACTGCTGATTTGATCGTGCATGGCCAGTGTCTGGTCAATCTTGAAAGCAAGATATCTAACTGATGTTCTGAAGGGAATGGTGCTGCCAGCAATGTTGACAGAAGCACTGTTTACAAGTCGGAGCCGGGAGGGAGCACCAACAGGAATTACTTCAGTTTTGTCAGCATTCAACATTAGCTTGTTACTATTCATCCACGTTAAAACGTCGTCTATGAATCTTTTCAGTCTGTTCAATTGCTCGTACTGTCACCCATGCAGTTATAAGACAATTGTGTTGTAACTGTCTTTCTGAGCATGTTTCTGTCTTGGTTGGGTTCTTTCTCTGCACTAGACTTCATCAGATGACTGACCAATCCGCAGGGACCTGTACACACAGCCGGAGAAATGACAAAAAAGAAAGTAACACGCTATGAAAGGACAGCTTTAGCACAGTGGTCATTTCTAAGCGTCTGTCTTGTGATTTGCTTTGCTTGCTGCGTGCTTGGGAGTCACTTTTGTTTTCTGAATGTTGCTTAACCCATTTAACCCCACAGGCGCTTTTCCTAAAGTTTGGAAGGGTCACCTAACGACTATGTGCAGGAGATTTATCGACCAAGATAATTCAAGGGTAGTGCCAGATTTTATCGACCAAGATAATTCAAGGGTAGTGCCAGATTAACTTGGCGCCAAGCTAATCTGGCACTACCGGCTTTGAATTATCATGGTCGATCTGTCACCTGCTGTAGGGCGTCGGGGCTGAATGGGTTAAAAGAAATTCAAGTGAGTACATTGCTATAAATAACTTTAAAAAATAGCCATGATTTGAATGACAAGAAGAGAAGGACGTTAGTCGGCTCATTTGTCCTTGTCATTCTACAGCTTCATTCTCTCCTTTCTCAAGTATTGTTTTAAACTGGTCAGCTGGTGACAAGGGTCGCAATCTTTGATACCTTGTACCCCATTTGATACCCTGTACCCTTTGATACCCCGTACCCTTTGTACACGCATAGATTCAAATGATGTGCAAAGCCCCAGTAACAAACTAAAAAAAATTGATAGCCATCGTTCACAGATGGCTGGTTGAGCAGGCCGATGTGAGTGTCACGTGTTATGAGCAGTCACGTGTTAACTTCAGTGTCATGCTTTTACAGTTATTGTTGGTTGTTACTAGTGTCACAAATTGCAAACTGTTGTAATGTGTGCAGTCACCTTTAAACAAGCCACATCATGCCGCCGCCCACCCCCCACCACCCACCCCCCCCCCCACCCCCCCCCTAACCAAGCGCAGTGTCGGTCAAAGTAACCGGACATCCCCCCCCCCCCCCCAACTTTTATGGCCAAAATTTGACAGAAATGTTTCCTGTGTAGGAGAAACATGCTGCAAAACTTATAGGTTGTGTGACTGAAATTTATTTTGACCTCATGACATTTATTTTTGTAAAAAAACAACAAAAAACCCGCCACGCAATGAAAACGCCGTTTGAAAACGTTTTTACATGTGCTACCCCGTATATATGCTGCAAAGGGCCCGAAAGTCCTAGACATTGTACATTGATGTGAAGTGTTCTGTTCAGCTTGCTGCCCAGTACATCACATCTTGAACTCGTGACCACAGCGTCGGGCAACCGGCCCTAGTTCACACCGTGTGACTGTTAGCATATAATTCAAGGGTAGTGCCGGCGCCAGACTAACCTGGCACTACCCTTGAATGCTCTACACATCCATTTTTTGGCTGCCCAGGATGCAGTCGACACTTGTACGTCAAGTAAAAATGTCATCGTTAACCCAATGTGTGTCGGTAGCGGTTTTTGTCACGATGATACGCTACAGGAATCTGCTAACGACACACAAAGGGTTTGCCGTGAACATTCTGGTCATCAGTGCGACCTTAACCCTTTGAACACCACGGCCACATTTGCCAAATGGAGGTGTCACCTGACGACTATAGTACCAGTCGCAGGAGATGGATCGATCATCAGTGAGAATTCAAGCTGGACCGATCATGATAATCAGTTGAAGGGTAATGGCGCCAAGCTCATCTGGCACTACCCTTGAATTATGATGATCCATCCGGCATCTCCTGCAACAGGTACAGAGTCCTTGACTAGCACAGACTTGCCTACCATACGGTAGTTGGCCGTATTCATACGGATTTTAGCCTGAGAATACGATCATCTGGTCAGGTCGTTAAAAATACGGTCACAACGTTTTTGTGTGTTTTTTTTTTTTTTCTTCCCCCCTATTAAAAGACGCTCAGTTTGTAGTTACTTCCCTTGGATAAGGACATTTTATTGTGGTGTCTGCAGGGGCATACATTCCATGCCACCGCCTAGAGCTATATTTCCATGCACCCTAAGAGAGAACCTACCAAAAGGGGGGAAGGGCTTGCAGTCGATATTGTAGTAATAAAGGAAACAGAAAAGGGGAGACTGCCAGTGCTAATATTTTAGGAAGATTACAAAGTAAAGTAGGTAAAAGCACTGTCAGGGGAGAGAAGTTCGCATGATCGAACAGTGATCATGGGTCTATTTTGGTCAAAGCACACACACACAAAAAAAAAAAATAATAAAATATATAAAAAAAAATATGAAAACGTGCGGTGCGCTAAGAAAGTGACTGCTTCCCTTGGATAGTTTAGCTTTCGATGCCCTTTGATTTACACCAGTGAGAAAGAATACTATCCTATCCGATAGTTAATTCAGTCATAGTAGAAAAAAATGGAACGAAGCCGTGATGCTGATCATTCTTCTGACGGACCGTCGGCCAAACAGGTTGCTCGAAAGCACAACTTTTTGAAAGCATATAATGAAAAGTGGCCTTGTTTGACCGTATCGTCAAAAGATCAGGATTTTGCGCGATGCATATTGTGCCAAACAGATTTCACGGTTGCACATGGTGGTCGAATGATTGTGAGAGACATATTTCCTCCAAAGCCCATGCCAAGATTGAAAATGCTGCCAAGGGTTTGGCATCGATCAGAGGCATGTTCTCAGCTGCTCAGTCAGGTCAAAACAGTCAGGTCAGACAGCACAAGGTTGGTTTAAGCAGCAGTTTATTCACCATGTATAGGCTGTTTGTAACAACAACAAAACAAAACGATCTTAAGTAAAGTGACCAAATCGGCGAGTGTCATTCTAATTATATTAACAACAAAAAAAAAGGATGAAAATCAAAGAAAAGAAGAAAAATAAAACACAAAGTAGGCCTACATATAAACTCAATTGAATTAAATGAAAGTATATGATGAAAATGATTTTTTCTCATTTATGGCTGGCATTTGTAAAAATACATCACCTTGTATAGCAAAATGCATAGTAGCAGTAGTAGTATCTTTACCGATTTACAAATACTGGTCAAAACTGCCACAATCTGGTTTTTAACTGCCTGGAGTACTGACAACAGTTTTTTTTTTTTTTCAGGTAGGCAAGTCTGCTAGCACCTCCAAAATTAGGGAAAGTCTTGGGGATAAATGGGTTAATATTTGACAGTCGCGCAATGATGAGTCACGTGGTGTAGATCCTTATATGTACAGATTGTAAGCAAGCCAACTACACGGTGACACGGCCGATTGATTATTCGGTATTGTGGTGTTCAGCTGCATGCAACGCGATGACGCCCGCCAGCAGCCGCGGCTTTGACGTGATGGTATTAGTACACAGTTTCACCCCTTCACTTCCGAAACGCAAACAAAACTTCGATGCAAGGGATATAGATCATCATGAGCCCCCGCAGTTGCGGGGGCTCATGAGGATCTATGCCTCTTGCTGGCTGACAAAACAAAATATAAAAATTTAAAAAGAAAAAGTAAGCGACAAGGCACAAATAGAAGACAAAATGAAAACAGAAGACCAATTGAACATATTTCACCCCTTTGCTGCAGACGATACCGTTCGCGGAAAACACGCGTACCGCCTTTTCCGCGAAGGGTGAATTGTAATATGAATAGTTTAAAGGCACGCAGTCCAAAACTTCTGTCTGTTAATTTAAAGGCACGCAGTCCAAAACTTCTGTCTGTTAATTTAAAGGCACGCAGTCCAAAACTTCTGTCTGTTAATTTAAGGCACGCAGTCCAAAACTTCTGTCTGTTAATTTAAAGGCATGCAGTCCAAAACTTCTGTCTGTTAATTTAAAGGCACGCAGTCCAAAACTTCTGTCTGTTAATTTAAAGGCACGCAGTCCAAAACTTCTGTCTGTTAATTTAAGGCACGCAGTCCAAAACTTCTGTCTGTTAATTTAAAGGCATGCAGTCCAAAACTTCTGTCTGTTAATTTAAAGGCACGCAGTCCAAAACTTCTGTCTGTTAATTTAAAGGCACGCAGTCCAAAACTTCTGTCTGTTAATTTAAGGCACACAGTCCAAAACTTCTGTCTGTTAATTTAAAGGCATGCAGTCCAAAACTTCTGTCTGTTAATTTAAAGGCACGCAGTCCAAAACTTCTGTCTGTTAATTTAAAGGCACGCAGTCCAAAACTTCTGTCTGTTAATTTAAAGGCACGCAGTCCAAAACTTCTGACTGCTAATTTAAAGGCACGCAGTCCAAAACTTCTGTTAATTTAAAGGCACGCAGTCCAAAACTTCTGTCTGTTAATTTAAAGGCACGCAGTCCAAAACTTCTGTCTGTTAATTTAAAGGCACGCAGTCCAAAACTTCTGTTAATTTAAAGGCACGCAGTCCAAAACTTCTGTCTGTTAATTTAAAGGCACGCAGTCCAAAACTTCTGTCTGTTTGAAAAAAAGGTGCAGGTACGAGTGGTGTCGAGTGTAACCATGAGTAAAGACAACAGAATATCAGCATGAACAAGGTCAAGTTATCAAGGCTCAAGCCAATGAAAATACTGAAGCGGAATGTCACATTGTCCAGTAAAAAAAAAAAAAATGTACACCCAGAATTTGTTACTGTCAGATCACACACAACAATATTTCATCAAAGTCTTAAAATTATCGCAAGTCAGTAGTCAGGACATTTTGAATTAAAATAAATAAATAAATAAATACATAAAGTGCCGTCATAAAATAAATGCATTCATTCAGCTCCTTTAAGCTACAAGACATCTATACTCACGAGGCCCTGCAGCCGCAGTGGCTCATGAACATCTATGCCTCTTGCAGAGAAAAAACAACTCTTTCCCTCTGATAAAAGATTTTATAACATTGTAAGGCTTCCACTGTAAACGGTTGATAAAAAATGTCAGGTTTTAAATAAACACACACACTCCGATAATTGTTAGTGTCACTTATGAGTAGCCTGTCTTGTTCAAAATTACAGACCAGAACCAATTTGGTTTCAATAAGAGACATAGATCCTCATGAGCCCCTGCGACTGCAGGGGCTCATGAGGATCTATGTCTTTGCAGTTGGATGGTGTTCATATTTTGTGTGCAGTGAAGGCCAGGTTTCATTCACTACATCGGCTTCACACACTCATATATCAGTCAAGAGCGTTATTTAATTGTATAGCTCGTTCATAATCCTTAATGGAGCTTTCTGATTGCTTTCCTTGGCAAATTCGTGTTTTACAGAGTGTCACACCAAAAACCCTTTGTGCAAGCAGTGTTTTCGTTTTGTTTTAGTGTTAAAAGCATCATCAATAGTATGGCAGGATGCACAAACTCCGACACGAATAATATCCACTTTTTTTTCGAGAAATAATTTGCTTCACTCGTATTTTCATTGCCGAAAATCGTCATCTTAGTCAGTCAGCGCGCAGTATATGGCGAAATATGGCTTTGTTGATTTTGGGACCTTACAAGACGTAGTCCAAATCATAGAGCGGCACGCGTTCTTGCAACTATAAACTGGAGACATTAAACAAAATTCATTCATTCATTCGGTCGGTCATAAAAAAACCAACGAAAAACGGAAAGTACACGAAACGCACGCACACACATACACGCTCGCGCGCACACACAGACACGCGCTAATGATAACTTGACCTATATACGAAGCAAATCATTTGGATCATAGTTAAAAATCACTTCAGACAGCAAAAATTATTTGGATTATAATAGAAACTTGAATTATGTAATTAGGCGATTATTATTATTATGGACAAACCATACGGCAGCATGCACTCATTATACGATAAGCACATGCTTGATACGGATTTGTGGTAAATTATGTATCAGCAGGCAGTAATATATTCAAGATTACTGTCCCTGCTCACGCCAGAAGGCGTATGAGGGACGATCGGGTTTGAGGACGGGGGAGGGGTGGAAGTGAAGGGAGAGATGAAGACCCAGGTAGCGAGAAAGCTAGCAGCACGAGGACTGCGGCCCTGTGGGTATCCTAAACGTTAGGGCCGGCGGCAGCAGGACCAGGAAGCCAGCGGCAATAGTGATTAGCTGAGTGTCAGCATGCCTCGATTTGGAAGAGGTGACCAGTAGCACCAATGCCACGGTCAACTACTATCTTTAAAGATCGTGCACTAGTCAAGGGCACAGAGGCCTCCTTTCAGAGCAACCGGCAGCAACGGTCCTTGAATAAAAGAAATACCGTATATTTTATTCTTGTCAGTGTTAAAATTGTGAGGTAAAATACCGTATATTTTATTCTTGTCAGTGTTAAAATTGTGAGGTAAAAGGACCAGATATACATCTATATTACTAGAAGAAAGAGGAACAGGAAATATATACACGTTAAATTGAATGAAGAAGTGATATATGTGAGTTAAAAGTCTAAGCGTTCCTACAATGTAGGCATGAGAGTCCAGGGATTAAGAATAGAATAGAGGTTTAACTTTAAAGCTAAAAGGGAGATTAAAGAAAGAGATGTTCCCGTGAGGGGCTCTAGTAGCGCTGCAGGGTGGATAAGATGCGCTGAGCGAGTGATTATGCTAGCAGTGGAGTCAGCTATACAAGTTAAAACCTGATAAGGGACATAATTAAATAATTATTAAATGAACAACAAGAACAACAACACAACCACAAAAAAGAGAAAAGTCTGATATTGTGGGGCCATAAGATAGAAAAGTCTGATATTGTGGGGCCATAAGATAGAAAAGTCTGATATTGTGGGGGCCATAAGATATAGAAACTTAATAAGAGTCGAGATTAAATATATGTTTAAGATCCAGGTCTGACCTGCTGCATCACTGTTTTGGATCCGCTGTGTGAATTTTGCACACTGTGTCTGCTGATCCTACAGCCTACAGACAGGCCACTTAGATCATGGGATAAATTCATTATAAGAAGCAAGTTAAAAACAAGGTAGTGGCTCAATTGAATTAATTCTTGGGGGTCATGTCAGATTGATTGGTGGAAAAAATTACATGCATGCATATACACACTCACATACATGCACATATTATATTTACCTTTGTTTTCCTCCCAACGTCACACGACCAGTCAATTTAGCGCAAACTGTACCATGTGACCGTGCTATAAAAACCACTGTAGCGAAAAATGGCGGACGTTTTATAGCCCTCTCGATGACGCGTTACGCCCTCGTTTTCGAGTCTTGATAGCAACTCGGTTCGACAAAATAGCAGAAAAAAACGCACTAAAGTAGTCCTATTTGACGTAATACACATCATCTGCCTTATTTTTTACGACATGAGGAGCCAAATAAACAATATTTCACCACTAATTACATAGCGCAAATGGCAAAAGCCTTCCACCGAGACATTTTCAAAGTTCGGGAAACCACGGAACAAAAATAGCTTCCGATGTTGTTTTTTTTAACCAATCAGAGACACAATCCTTGCAAACCGGGAACACACTGTCGTCTGCTCAAACACCAACAGGCAACATGCCACAATTTCACCAAAGCACAGAGCAACAAATTCAAGAACTAAAACGAAAATATACACCCAGCAACACTATACACAAAGCACGCTATTGCCAAATTTTCACGTCACTCATTGCGGGACTATCTGAAGAAAAACATCTCCCGAATTTTCGAAGACTATCGGACATCATGTCTACGCTGTAAAATAAAATCTTACCTTAAAATTCATCAGTCTCAGCACTAGTCCTGCTGTTAACAACGAGCGATTTGTTTTGGTATTCCTTTTTCCAGATATCCCAACACACATGACACTTTAGGATATAACAACGACAATCTGCTGCACACTCGAAGCCATCCCCTTCTGTCATCTTGAATCTAAAGCACGAGGCACCATGCTAACTCAGTTGCACAAGCTGTCACATCAGTGGTCAAATGCCGATCGCTTTATCAAAAAGTTCTTAATTTTTCTGAATCACACAGCAGTCAAGAAGCACTGTCACTGTAATACTGTAACGACCTTTTGTAGACATTGCAGCTTGAATCATTCTGTACACAAGTCAAGATTACGCTTTTTACTCGCGAAAACAAGACTTGCGCTTCTGACACGGAATCATGCTACGTCACAGTCTGGGAATCCCCGGCAGAACATGTATATTCAATGGTGTCACCTATCCGCCACAGAAGCGGCCGTCTTCATAAACCGGATTTTTTTCTAAACAATAAACGGAGGAAGGAAAACAAATACGTTATTGGTCAGAGAGTTAGATCTACAGGGACCATGTCAGGTCAATATAGAGGTTAGGAGAAGATAGAGTTAGATCTACAGGGACCATGTCAGGTCAATATAGAGGTTAGGAGAAGATAGAGTTACATCTACAGGGACCATGTCAGGTCAATATAGAGGTTAGGAGAAGATAGAGTTAGATCTACGGCTGAGGGATGTTGATTGTCATTATCCGGAATTCTGGTGAATTGACCATCATTAATTGATATAAGAGTGGAATTCATTATGGATTCGGCTTATTTAGTGTCTACAGGGGAGCGATTAGTATTCTTGTACCACATAATTATATGGTGGAGGTTGAAATCCCCAGTTACTATCCAGTTATCGTTATCAAGAGTTTCCATCCAGGTTAGGCCGTTTGGGTGGGTGGATTTGGGAGCATAATTATTAATAATTTTTATAGTATTCGTAGCGATTTTAACATTAATAGAGTTGCTGTAGATGGGACATTGTGGATGAAGGGGGACGAAGTAAGTAGGGGTTCATGTTGCACTCCAAGCAAGACATAAGTAGCTGTGAAAATCTTACTCTTGTAATCATTATTTGTTTCGGTTATGGGGGGATAATAGTATCCGTTAATATTTGGGAGATTTGACTTGATACAATTAGGTGATTGAAGACACAAGACGTGATATACATGGCTATTTAGATGTTGAGTAAAATCAGGCAAATTTTTATTAATGGATCTACAGTTCCATTGAAGGATATTAAGCTTAGTGTTAGATGAGACGGGTCTAGCCATAACCATAGAAAGAAGGAAGCTAGGCAGAAAGAGGAGGCAAAGCGCCGCCAGAATATGACTCGCAGGAGACATTTCTAGCAGGGCATGGGATCCATGGTAGCCTCTCCCTGAGGGGGTGAGGGGTGGGGGCGGGGGGGGGGGATGGTATCCTGAAGGGTAGCGATCATACTAATGATGAGCTGATTAAAGCCCATGATGCCGGCTAGGAGGGCACGGAGATGGTCAGATAGAAAAGCTTCTGTCAGTTTTTCCATGTTGTTTTGGACTCTCTGCAAGATTTGAAGTCGACGGGGGTTAAAGAGAGGAGTGCGAACATTTGGGGGGTGGATGTGAAAGGAGATATGTTTCCTGCATTTGGGGAGATTAGGGTCCTGACCGGCGGGAACTGGAGTGTCAGCGGGCGGGAGAACAGGCGGGAGATGTTTATTGGCTTCCCTGAATGGGTGTAGGCCAGGGGTTATGCCGGATAGAGGCACCCGCTCGCGACGGGGGAGAAGGGGGAGGAGAGGGTTTTTTTAGGTTGAGGAGGGAGGGGGCAAGCGGGTGGCTTGATCCAGGCTGAACGGTCCAGATCCGGGGAAAGACTTTGATTTCGACTCGTTTTGTTTTAGAAGAGAGAGTTGAGCGCGTCTTATGGCTTCAGGGTAGGGGATGTAGGTCTGATTTCGGATTTTGTTAGCTTCTCGGAGGAGAGCTATTTTCGGGCATTTCTTGTAGGCCGCACTGTGCGGCCCACCACAGTGAACACATTTGGGCTGGGCAGAGGGGGGGGGGGGGGGGGGGCAGGCAGAGCGGGTATGTCCCCTGCTGCCGCAGCGAACACAGGTTGGGATTTTAGATTTGCAGCCTTTAGCAGTGTGGCCGAGGGGCGAAAGGTCCGAGAGGAATGATAGTTGAGCCAATTTTGATCTTGGAAGGACGTTTGGTTTCGTTGATGAGCTCTATCTTAATAGCGCGGGAGGGAGTGCCATCTCGGTTGGTAAGACGAGTGACTGTATTGTGAACCCCTGGTTTATGAGAGAAGAGGTAATACTGGTGAGGTAAGCCGAGTGACTGTATTGTGAAACCCCTGGTTTACGAGAGAAGAGGTCATACTGGTGAGGTCGTCGTCCAGCGGAATACCATGGGCGACTCCAATCACTTTAGGAATGGGAATAGAGCAGTCCACGTTGGCGCCGCCTATGTTAGTTTTACTAACTAGTTTTTTTCTGGGAACGGGCGTTGGGGCACGCCGCGATCCATGTGTTCGGGCCGATTGAGCGGAGGGATATCTCGGACGGGGCCACCCCCGCGCAATCGCAAATGTGCTTTTGTTGGGTCCCGTGGTTGCGTATAAGTGTGGTGCCGGTCCCAAGGTCACGAATCCGGACCGGGAAGCGGCACTACACCTCAGCCTCCGGTGCCGAGGGTGGACCATCCGTATTTGCGGGAACCTGGTTAGGTTCGCTAATCAGTGGTTTTAGTGGGGGATTTTGTGTGAGAGATAGTGCATTCGTCACGGGACTGAGAGCTAGAGGCCTGAGAGAGGAATTACAGGAGGAGGCATCGACTGGGAGGGTGTTGATGCCAAAAGACAGGGGAGTCGAGAGGGGAGCAAAGCGATTTTAGCTGGTGGTGAGTACTTGGTTAGAGGGGGTAGAAGTGTGGTTAGGCATATGGAAGGAGGGGAGCCTTTCAACACCACTCTCATCACCGCTTTCGCACAAAACCACTTTCATTCCAGGGGGAGGGGAGGACCTACGCTCTCCGTCGCGCGACGGAGCGGATTTCCCCAGAGCGGGGGGACGAGACCTACGCTCACCACATGGGTGCTGATGTGAGGTCGGAGGGGGGGGGGGGACAACCTCTGCCTTCCGCGAGGGCGCGGAGATCTGCTAGGGTTGCGTCTGGAATTTTTCTTCTTTTTTTTTTTTGTTTTTTTTGTTTTTTTTTGTTTACATCTTTGTCCAGTAAGGGGGAACGACTTCTTTCTTTATCAGAAGTGCCACTGCTACTAGCACCGGTGTCTGAAATAGAGCCAATAACGTCAGACAGCGAGGCCTGCAGGTCACGGGCTTCAGAGGCCATTTGACCTAGATTTTTGGTTGCACAGTGAGCTGCCAGGCAGCAAGGTGAATGGCATTCACGTGCAACCTAGAGGGCAGATTAGTAGGACGAGTGACCGGGAATTTGGGTCGGGCGTCACTACAGCGCATTATAACACACTTAGTCTAAAAGTGTGAGTTGACTATAATAAAGCCAAAGCTACACGGGTCAAGGGTGCAATAGACCGGGAAGTTGGGCTTGCACCCATTATGCACGTGGTGCACTGGGTTTAAGATTATACAAATTTTACAAATTTAAAGCTACCGTAAAACTGCCTGGAATTAAGAACGACTATGATAAAAAGAGAGAGTCTGAACTACTATGCCTGATGTATCCTTCCTGCGTAGCAGAATCTTGAAGGCCTGGAGGAGCAGTAGCTGTGTAGTAGTGTCCGTGTAGGTAGTGATGAAGAGTTGAAGTACCAATGGCTGACGAGGGCAGAGGTGGTGGTCCTGAAAAGGACTAGACGACCTAAGGTAACGAAGAATGAAGGGCTTGGCTGTAGACAGACCGGCGGCTGAAATGGCCCTGAAGTGGGCTGGTAGTCCTTAGAAGGACTGAAGACCAGTAATCAAGATGGAGAGCTGGCGGTGGTAGACAGGAGAAGCTAGGAAATAGTGCTGGTAGAGGGGTGGCAGCGGTGAGGTCTCTGTTGCAGGTGGACGGCAGAGTAGGCTGGCTGAGGCTGTGGGTGAGCGATGTTCAGAGTAGGAGCGAAGGCAGGTTGCGACCGCTCGAGTCAACGGCTGGTGTGGGAATGCGAAAGGGAGATGCGCCTGAGAATGAATGAATCTGGCTTACCGTCCCTACTCACTATTGAAGCATGAGGGACTATCTGGTTTGACTTATGTTAAGGGGGGGGGGGGGGGTAAGGGCCAGGTAAAAGTTAGCTAAGAGGGCCAGTGGGCAAGGCCGTATCATCAGTGACCAGTAAGGATCTTACTCTCACTTATTCTGCATAGTATAAAAGTCTGGGTTGGTCTCTGGGGGCCAAGGGCCGTCCCTTCAATCGAAAACACAACGGTCCTTTTCATTCTAAAGTCAAAAAGTCATTTTTTAAAAGATATTTACAGCCCGGGGGTTATTGCCCGGGAATACGTTACTCAAACTCTATGGTTTAAGACAGGTTAAAAGGTTAAAAGAGGTTAATAGCAAGTGGTTAAGAATGTAGTCACTGCATTCGTAGTTCTGCCATGTTGGTTTGTTGGTAATGGCGCTGGCCGCCCTACGCTCGTCACAGTGAGGAGCGCGGGGCAGGCAGCGTGTACCAATTACTATAGTTAGTTAGCGGCGCGGGATAAGGCGCGCGCGCAGTAGGATTGTTTTTATGTGATACCAAAAATGGCCACTATGTCCATAATCAACTAATAGAGACTGATCATCGCCAGGCTAAGGTCCTTTGGGCTTTCTGATCACATGGCTTTCGCAAGGGAGTCCATGGTTATCTTTGTATTGTTTAGGATTTTGGTTCTACGTGGACTGTTGAGAAGAGCTATCTTTTACCCTCTCTGCGCCGTAGTCGAGCCTCTTCCTACAGTGGGAACCAAGTCCCGTAGGACAGGGCTCGACGTGATGTACGCTCATTGGGAGAGGGGGAAGGCTATTAGTTTGTGGGTTGGTAGATCTGTTAATACTCGACCGAGGTTTTGGTTTAGGGATGATCATAGTCTGAGGCTTTTGGGGCTGTCAGGGGATGGGGGGGGGGGGGGGTTGACCCAGGCAGTCTTGTCCAGTTTAAGGGAAGCAGTCCTGTGGATTTCGTTTTCCTGGACTGCTCCTCGCTGGTTACGAAGGGCCTCTTGGTAAGGGATGTACGTTTTATTTCTAATTTTATTGGCTTCACGGTAGAGAAGAATTTTCGGACATTTTTTATATGCGGCACTGTGTGGCCCACCACAGTTTGCGCATTTGGCCAACGCCGTGTCAGGACAGTCCGCACGGCGGTGGTCCCTGCTTCCGCAGCGGACACAGGTGGATCTTTTTGTTTTACAGACTCTTACCGCATGTCCCAATCGGCAACAGTTCGCACAAGGTGCCACCGACGGGGCAAACGGTTCGAGGGGGCAGAGTAAAGTTTCAATCTTGATTTTTGAGGGTAATTTGGTAAGCCCGTGAAGTTCAATCTTTAAGGCCATAGAGACCGTGCCATCACGATTCGTAAGTCTGGTTTTTTTTTAGCGAGGAGGCGATCTCCACGGGGTCCTCTATATGGGGGACACCGCGGACAGCTCCTACTACCTTCGGGATAGGAATGGAACATTCCACGTGGGCGCCCCCAATGTCTGTTTCTTTTTTTGGCTAGGTTTTAACTGTGCTCTAGGGTTAGGGCATGAGATTATCCACATGTTGTGGCCTATGGGCCTCATGGAGATCTCCGATGGGGACACGCCGGCAGCCTGGCAAATATGATGCTGCTGCGTTCCATGTCTATGGATGAGAGTGGCGCCGGTCCCCAAGTCCCTAAGGCGGACCGGGAACCTGCACCACTCCTCCGTGATTGGTTCGGCTGTGTCCCCATCGGATCTCTCCCTGGTTGTGCACTTTTTTCGGTGTCTACGATTTCAATTTTTGCAGACCGACTCGAATTTTTCTTTTGCCTCTTCCTCGTCCTCCACCAGGCCCTCCTCCACTGGGCGGGGGGGGGGGGGGTGGGGGGGGGGCGGGCAAGCTGGTGGAGGAGTTGTCGGGGGCAAACGCCTGGTTTAGTTTTGTTGGAGATTCAGATTTCTGGCTAGTCAATGTCACGTTATTTTGGTGCATAGCACACACTGGACTCAGATCTATCTCTGGAAGTTTATTCATTGGTGATGCAAGGTCACCAATTAGGACGTGTCCTGGTGGGCTGGATGAACTGGTATTTGTTTTACTTTGTGGGCCAGGAGGCGTAGCGGTGAGTCTCCGTTTCCTGTGTCGATGCTTTTTAGTTTTGTTGTTGTTGTTGTTGTTGTTGTTTTGTGTGTGGCTTCACTCGCAAAGGAGATCGGCTTCGTTTTGAGAATTTTCCATTAGAGGAATTTTCCTGGGAGAGGGACGATGAAATTGTCCCAAATAAATCTTCCATTGCTACTTTTGACGTTTGCGCAGATATCGCTGCTTAAGTATAGTAGACTGAGGGGGGGGGGGGGGCGGGAGGGGAGGGGGGCTAGGCTGTCCTATGCTGCGCCGACCAGGTGAGCGATGCTGACCCAGTTCGGCGCTTTTTTGGCCACATTCCTTTTGCATATGAAGATAAGTAGCCGCTAATGTCTCTGTTTGTTTGTCTATTTTGACAAAGGGTATTTACCCGAAATATTAATAAATTGTGTTGTACCGTTTTTTCTAAGCGTGTTTCTTTCTCCGTTAGGTACTTCTTTGCTATTTTGTTTGCAGCGGTAATTCCTGCGCGGCACAGAAAGGTGAGTGCAGCAGGTTCCTAGTTTAACTGTCCAATTTAGTGCCAGCAAAGATGGCTAGAATTTTTAAAGTTATTATGGGCAGGGAGACTAAACTGTCCTATGTTGCGCCGACCGGGTGAGCAACGCTGACCGAGTTCGGCGCTGTTATTTTTAAAGCTAATATCCGCACAGTACCGAAGGTGACTGTAGCGGATTCCTGTACTGACTACTTGGTTTTAGGCCGAGACTAAGGCTGGTAGTTTTTTTTTTTAAAGTTTGATCTATAGTAAGCCAGACTCAAGCGGCGTATACCTTCTCTGAAATTTCGCTTTCTTTTTTGGGAAATTTAGAGGCCGACCCAAAGCAGTTGCCGATGATGTTGGTAGTGGCTGTGCGGCGGCGGCGATGGTAGGTGATTAGTAGTAGGCGGGCGTAGTGAGACTAGAAGACGCAGGGAGCTGTAGGTAGCTGGAAGGTAGTGGTGGTAGTGCCGGGTGGACGGCTGGTGCTGGCACACTGTTGTAGGTGGAAGGCCAAAGGGCGGTGATAGCACGCTGGCTGGTAGTGAGCGAAGTTCTTGAAGGCAGTTCTGGCTGGCTGTGACCAACAACCAACAACGACAAGCAGTGAGAGATGAGTGATGCGCCTGAGAAAGATACACTGGGTTTAAATAGATCTATCCTGGGGTGAGGTGTAATAAAAAGAAGTACCCAACGGAGAAAGAAAAACGAGTAGAAATAGACAAAACAAACAAACAGAGAGATTAGCCTCTACGTATCTTTATTCGCAGAAGGAATGAGTTGCCACATTCCTTCTGCGCATGAAGATAAGTAGCGGCTGTTTGTTTGTCTATTTTGACGAAGGGTATTTACCCAAAATATTAATAAATTGTGTTGTACCCGTCTTTTCTACGCGTGTTTATTTCTCCGTTGGGTACTTCTTTGCATTTTACACGCTTGGCAGTCACCTTTTTGGTCTGGATTGAGGTGTAATAAAGTTTCGTCTTGAAGTAGAATAACCTGAACTTGCCTTGGTAAAGAGCTTACAAAGATATTCTGGGTGAATCTCATTCCAGATTTTATACATAACCACAACCTTGTTCAAGAGGTGATGCTTGCTAAGAGGTAGCATTTTCAGTTTTTCAAGTCTTTCGTCAGTTGTCAGGGATGAATAAGGCAGGATATGTTTCACGCGCTGCTCTCCGATGTAGGGAGTTATTACTTAAGCCTCTTCAAGTGTATGTCACCACTGCCATCCCATATCGTGGACGCATAATCGATGTGGGATTTGACATGTGCATTGTAAAATAACTTGCGGGCATCAACATCGATAAAGTACTTCATCTTTGAACGCATAAAAACATTAAATGTTATGGCAACAGTTTTACATACAGCATTTATGTCCGATTGCCACTTCATCTGGTCATCAACAATTACACCAAGTAATCGGTGTTCCGTGACCTGAGTAACGATGTCGTTATGGATAGTCAGGCTGAGTGTAAGAGAGAGAGAGAGAGAGAGAGAGAGAGAGAGAGAGAGAGAGAGAGAGAGAGAGAGAGAGAGAGAGAGAGAGAGAGAGAGAGAGAACGAACGAAACTTTATTTTCCAAGGATTGAGATATTAGGCGCGCAGGCCTTTCTTACAATCTGTCCTTGCGAAGCTACTTAAGGAACACCAACCAAACAACAAAAACTAACTAATAATAAACGTCACACACACGCATACACACACGCACACAGACACACATATACATGTACTCGTGCACATGCGCACTTTTGTACATACACATACCCACGTACGTGCGCACATAATTATCTAACATATAAGTAGGTATGATATTTTTTTTTGTACTATCAAAAACAAGTTAGAAAACTGAACAAACAATTTGGAGGCTAGATGAAAAAGAAAACAAGTTTTAAAAAAAAATTAAAAAACATGAAGCGTATTATGATGAAAAAAAAGAAGAAGAAAGGATCAGCATAACGATGTCTTAGAAAGGTAATCATGTACTCTACTTTTAAACAGAGAGAGGGACGCGGTTTGTTGAATAGTGGGAGGAAGAGAATTCCATAAAAGAGCACCTGAATAAGACAGGCTAGATTTGAACAGGTCTATACGGGGCCTTTTTATAGAGAGACTGTTCCTGGAGGTGTTGTATATTTTTTTTTCAGTTTGCGAAAAAAAAGCCTAGATAAGTAAGGTGGAGCTTTCCCGTTAAGAATTTTGTGCATCAGTACACATTTGTTTAGTGCGAGGTGCTTAACCAGAGGGAGAAGTCCGATGGCCTGCAGCTTGGCATCAGTGGATAAAGACGGATCAGGGAGGATAAGCTTAGCAGCGCGCTTGTATAATGAGTTTATCTTCCTGAAGGGATTTTCACTGCAGCCATCCCATATTGTTGAGGCATAATCAATGTGTGGTTTAATGTAGGCATTAAAAAATAGTTTGCGCGTCTTAAGGTCAATGATCGTTTTAAGTTTGGAAAGTAGAAACAACTTTTTGGACAAATGTTTTCTCATATAATATAGGTGGTTATGCCAGCTTAGATCATCATCTATTATTACTCCAAGCAGGCGGTGTTGACTGACCTGCTCAACTGAGATGGAGTCCAAAGAAAGGTTGAGTGATGGAGGTTTGAGCTGATGTTTGTGGCGGGTTGTGATAAGCATGCTTTTTGTTTTTGTGGGATTTACAAGCATGCGATTTTCATTACACCACCGACAGACTTCATGAAGACTCTCTTGAAGATTATTTGCAATTTCAGGCACAGTTTTACCAGCGGAATGTAATGTTGAGTCGTCGGCAAACATGTCACACTCAGTCTCACTACACGTTACATGTAACGGTAGATCGTTAACGAAGATACAAAACAGTAGTGGGCCTAAAATAGACCTCTGGGGCACTCCATACTCCACAAATTGTTCAGAAGAACATTTTCTATTGACATAGACTGTTTGTGTTCTGTTTGTAAGATAGGAGTTCAGAAACGAAAGAGCTGAGGGGCTCTTTTTGTTTAAGTAGGTGGCAAGCTTTTTCAGTAAGATGGTATGATCGATAAGATCAAACGCTTTTCTTAGATCCAAGAAGACAGCACCAGCCATTTTATTATCATTTATGCTGTTGACCCACGAATTCACTATTCGTGCGAGTGCAGTGTGGCATGAATGCTTGGGACGAAAACCTGACTGGTGATGATATAATAGGGACCTTTTTTCAAGAAATTCCAGAAGATGTTTGTGAACATGCTTTTCGAGAGGCTTCGAGAGAACTGATAGAAGGGAAATGGGGCGAAAGTTATTAATTTCAGAAGAATCGTTTGCTTTAGGAACAGGCACTATTTTTGATTTTTTGAAAGCTGCTGGGAAGACATTTTTTTGTATACATAGGTTATAAATGTATGTAAGAGGTTCCACAAAGTATGGTTGCGACAGGTCAAGGATATATCCATTGATACCATCACTGCCAGAAGACGTTTTCTTTTTTAGGATAGAAATGTATTTGCCTACCTCGTGTACAGCGATATCAGGGAAAATATCATCTGACAATCTTTGCTTACAGAACTTAGTTAGCTTTTCTGGTGTGGAATATATCGACTGATTGCGATTGTGAGAACTGAGTAAGTCTTTGGGGGCTGATAGAAAGTGGTTATTAAACTCCTCAGCGGAGAGGTTTTCTGGAATGGTATTGCACTGTTTACGCTTGTTGTTGGTAAGCGTATTAAGTGCTGTCCAGACAGAGGAAGGGTTTCTGTCTTCTTCGACTGTTTTGGTTACAAACGATCTCTGCGTCTCTCTAATTAAGTACTTAGCTTTATTTCGCAATCTTTTTAATTCATGAAAGGTCTTTTCTTTCTTAGCCTTATTTCTATCACCCATTGCTTGTTTGATTTTGTCGGTTATCCATGAGGGAGGCTGGCGGGATCGGACTCGCTTTCTTCTTACTGACGCATGTTTGTTTATCACCCCTAGGAACAGATCAAGTAAGAAAGAAACAGCCTTATCTGGGTTGGTACAATTGTACACATCATGAAACGGTGTAAGGCAAAGATCGTGTAAAAAAGCATCTTTGTTTAGTTTTTTAAAAGACCTATAGGTAATGTACACATGCTGATCCCTCTTTTGTTTGGGCATCTTGCACGACCATGTACAGGTGATGGGAAAATGATCACTGACAGCTAGTGGGGGGACGCTGGTCTACAGTTTACAGTTGTTGGTATAGATGTGATCAATGAGTGTAGCGGATGAATGGGTTATTCTAGTAGGAGCTTGGATTAGTTGCTTCAACCCAAAAAGAGTTGTTGTCAATTGCCACGTGGGATTTGTTTTCAGTAAGTCAATTTTAAAATCACCTAACAGCAGTACATCTTTGTCAGTATCATTCACTTTATCCATCATCTGCACAAAGTCATCATACCACTCGACAGTGGACGATGGATTTCTATATACATAACCCATTATAATTGGCGATGAGTTATTAATTTTTACTTCTAGCCATACACACTCAATCTCAGTTGACTCCAGATCATCACGTCTGCGTACCATATGTGCAATCGAGTTATGAACATAAACAGCAATCCCTGTGTGTTTGAGGGTGTTTGGGTCACGACGAATTAAGGAAAAGTTTGGGATGCACAGATTTTCGTCGCTAATTCTTGAGTCCAGACGTGATTCCGTTAGCCCAAAGAGATGGAAGTGTGAAGGCTGGTTTAAAAATATTGAAATGTCAGGAACCTTATTGTAAAGGTGAAATACATTAAGGTGCCCGACCTTTAGCCCGTGGGCATGCATGTAATGCTTCGATGGTGTACACATTTTGATGACAAAAAATGTAAATATAAAGTTTTCAATATCCGAAACTCAGTGAAACAGTCCAGTCGCTGAAAGGAGTGATCTTGTGCGAAAATATGGAATAAACCAAATCCACTTATAATCACCACGACTGTCAAAAATATTAACTTGCCTGATAGTTTGTAGAACTGTCTACTCGCATTCAGCACAACACGTTTGGCTATGTACTATAAGCACTAATCTTTACATTTAGTCCGGTTTACAAAAATGGTGTGTATGCCGGCCAGACACAAGTCAAACGCGGAACTGTACTGTACACAGGTCAACCACAGTACAAATAGTCCAACGAGTTCCCTAAACTGTCAAACTGCAACACATGTTGCTGTGATACGGCCGCATCGCATATGAACCAAAAGCATCGCAAATGTTAATGTCAAAGGATTGTCAGATCAGTGCTCGACACACTGAAACAGATTGAACTGACGAGAACTGAAATCAAAACATACCAATAACACTTAGGGCTCACACACCTGTGTTCATATGCACCACGCATTGCTACAAGTCGGACGGATGAAGGGCTGAAAATGAAGTCATATGATTGTTTATTTTCATTTCAGAATTATACTGATGTTCACTAAGTTCATGAAAAACATGAAGTGAAATTAGTTCAAGTTGAGCCTGCACCGAAAAAAAAAACCAAAAAAAAAAACAACAACAGTCATCAAGTAGTATGGAGTCCGGTAAAACCAACTCATTTAGGCCTGGAGACGTGTTAGTTGAACATCCGATTTACGCTGGAGAGAGATGGACAACGATAGCACAAGTGCAGTAGCAGATCAGATTAGCGCCTCAACGACGCAAAGGTAATCCGGCACTATCCCGGAACTATCATTGTCCAACGTTTCCCGATCAGGCATGAAGGAGTTAATCTAACCGAAACACTGAGGTATGTTTTAACACACACTTCACATGACCGTTTGGGACCGAGGTCCACTATTAGCTAGATACGGATACTGCCAGTGGGGAAAGGGAAGTGGGAACGGCTGAAAGGTTGACTGGAACGCTGGCTGGAATGTCGCTGGGTACTGCGGCATTGGTACGTGGAAACTGTGCGGTGTGATCTGAGGCCAGGGCACGACAGGGCGTGCGTAGTTTCCATACAGGGTCGCCGGCTGATCATGTAGTGGTAGCTGGGATCGGCCGTCGCTTCAGTGAATTCTGGTCGCTGACTGAAAGGCAGCTGTAGGTTTGTCGCCCTGGCAGCGTCCGCCAATGTAGTGCTTGTGTCAGGTCCGGAAAGCTCCACAGGGACTCGAGCGGCACTAGCGTTTACAGGTGACTGGCTGTTGAAGACAGGGACAACTAGGTTTCCGCCAGCATTTACATTTTCACCTATGTTCGCCATCCTAGTGCTGGTAGCCGATTCCCAGTGGCGAGTGGGGAGAGCTTTAGACTAACATTTGTTTAGTGCTTTGTCGCATCAGTAGGTTCTCATCTTGAATGAGATTACTAGTTTGCGGCCGGTAGGGAGGACCACTCAGCCCAGGTACTTTCGTGTTTGCTTCAGGCTCAGCCGCGTGTCTAGCGTGTCGCAGGTCGCGGTGCCGATTAAAGTCTTTCAGGTTATCTGCAGGAAAAATGAACCGCTTTATCTGGCGCAGTAATACCCCGGCGCCTTTCTCGTTCAGATGCAGCCTGTCGCTGTTAAACAGGGAGGTAGCAACTGCACCAGCAGGGGTGTAAAAAAATGTTTTCCTGCAGAAACGACACGTCTTCCCTTTCGCACAGCATAGCCAGGCGCTGGTTTACATTGCAGATGGTTTTTAGTGGGCAGCTCCCTTGTGGTAATATTGCTGTGTAGGCAACTGTGGCTGATGGGAAGACTCGTCGAACTACAGGAATGAGGTGCTGGAAGTCATGTAGTACAGAGTCCACGTCATTGCTGGAGGCACAGTCATTTGTGCCAACGTGGACTACTGCACTACCGATGTCGTAGCGTGGCGCGATGTTGGACAGGGCCTCTGCCAACTGGTCAACCTTAACCCCCCGCAGGGTGCGCACACATGTAGCACCGCTTGGGTCCAAGCGACGACGATCCACCCGTTGGAGATTGGAGTCACCGATTAATAGCGCATTGACTCTGCCCTCGGGTGGAAGTCGAACCGCACTAAACTGACGGCGCTCTCGCGGCGGCTGGTCCTGGAGCGAACGTGCATTAGGGGATCTAGTTTCAGTGGTACTGCTGCTCCCTGCCGTCTCTTCCATAGCAACAGACGCACGCTGAGACGGTTGGGTTTGGGTGTACTCCTCTGGAACAGTATCAGAGAGGTTCGACGTAGTGATGGAGGTAGGGGAGTGAATTTCAGAGGAAAGGGAACTGGTACCAGACAGTGGCGGTGGTGTCTGACAGTGCTCAGGCAAGGCAACGGGGGTTCGCTGCTCTGGGGCAATTATTTTCTGGTTAGCCAACATTTCATTATACCGGCTTTCAAGAGAATCCACTTTGCCCAGCTTGCTTGTAAGGATTGACACTTGCTTTGGTAGACTATTCAGATTTCTAACCTGCTGCTGTAGACTGATGTTGTCTTGTTTCAGAGTGTCTATTTCAGCTTTGAGTTGGTCTATAAAAACACGTTCTTTGTTTTCAAACTGTATTTTTAGGTCCAAAATTAGTCCAGCCACACAATCAAAACATTTGGTCGCGTGGACAGGTTGTGCACACTGATAGCAGCACAACTGGGGGCACTGAGTAGAGGCATGTGAGGTCACGCAGGATGTTGTCTCACCAGCGGTGTCCACTTGAGGGTAGTGGGCGATGGGTGTGGCGTTAGGAACGGCAGGCGGCAGTTCCATTATTTTCGGAGAAGTGGGATCTTGTTGTGTGGTCCGCAGTGCCGCTTGTTTGGAGGGACCGGCTGGCAGGATAAAGTCTTCAGTTGAGGGGGAGGGGCTTTCATCAGCTGCAGGTATAGCAGTATCATCCACGGTACCGTTAAGCTCGCCAGCACTGTCGTTTATGTCATCGCCGTATGCCTCCTTTGGCAGGTGTTCAGTGGGTGGGGGCATAATGGCAAGAAGTGTGGTTGGGGCGGGGAACGGTTTATCAGCAGGCATGATAGGCAGTGTGGTGTCAGTTAGGGGGAGAATGGAAGTGCTGTCACCACTCATGTCGCTCACAAGGGCTTTTAGTTTTTCGAACTCCTTGTGTACCCAATCAGGGCACACATTTACTCTGGATGGTGACAGTGCCTGTTGTATGGAAGAGACTGAGTCAGAGTTACAAGTTTACGGCTCCCGTACCTCAGTTGCACAAAAGTTTTATATAGTTTAGCAGGGGAAGGGACACAGGGAACAGGCACTGTGATGGTTTTCAGACAGCGCTCATTCTCGTCGTCTTCGTCATATTTGAAGTCTGTCCATTCACACGAGACCTGGGCAGGGCACTCCTGAATATATCTAGTGTGAAAAACAGACCTCCAAAAGGGCAGCTTGACGGGGGGCGCTATAAACTGTTTTTGGAAGGGGTCTTTAGTATGTATAATATCTTCGGTGTCGATAGCATACGCCTTAGCGGCGTGGGCTGCGCGGGTGGTGGGGCCCATTGTGTGGTTTGCCGTTACATGGTCATGGCGAGACGATGTGTAATAGACTGCTTATGTGCAGGTCCGGCCAGTTCGGGCGCGTGCACTTTTTCTGATACACAACTGGAAGGTGTGCTAGGACCAGTGCCCTCGACGCTCCCGCCATCGTGTACCGCTTAGTGCAGTAGCTCTCTTGGCCGAGCGTGGAATGCAGGCATCGCCGGGCGTAAAATAGTCAAGCGGGCGAGGCGGCCAGGCACCGGCGCCTACTCAGGCGGCGTCTCATCATCATCATCAGTCCCTTGCCCGAACTGGGCGTTGGGGGGACTGAAAGGCAGCAGCAACAGACAGTGCTCTCCACTGAGTTCTATTTTGGGCGGTGGCAAGCAAGTCTGGCATCTCGAGTTCGGTCCATTCTTTTATGTTTGCGACCCAACTCTTTCTCTGACGACCTCGCCGACGACTTCCTTCGAGAGTGCCTTGGAGGATAGTCTTGGACAAGGTGTTGTGTCGGGTCACGTGGCCAAACCAAGCAAGCTTGCGCCGTTTCACGGTTGCCAGAAGGGGTTCATGTGGGCCCACCAGGGAAGTGACGATGCTCCGTACATATTCGTTGGTCTTGTGCTCGCGGTACGAGATGCGGAGCAACTTCCTCAGGCACTTGTTCTCAAAGGCCTGGATTTTCTTTTCTGAGTCTGCAAGCAGTGTCCAAGTCTCACAGCCGTAGAGTAGAATAGACACTACGAGGGACTTGTAAAGCCTGTACTTGATGGTGAAGCTGATGGAGTTACTTCGCCATATCCTGTCCAGCCTGGCCATTGCGGATGTTGCTGTACCTATCCTGATACGGATCTCTGCTATGCAACTACCGTCTTTGGACAGGGTGGCTCCCAAGTACTTGAAGCTATTGACCTCTTCTAGCTTCTGGCCGTTCATGTGAATGTTGCTGCTGCTGTCGCTTGTGGTGTTGATCATCACTTTGCTTTTATCCGTACTGATCTCCATGCCATAAGACCCTGCGCTACTTGAAAGTTTGTCTGTCAGGTTTTGGAGCTCACTATTGCTGCCTGCCATGAGGTCAATGTCGTCTGCGAATCGAAGATTGCACAGGGATCTGCCACCAATAGAGATTGAAGTATGGTGGTCGTGGAGGGTTTCCTGCATGATCTTCTCCAGGAATATGTTGAAAAGGACAGGAGAGAGCAGGCATCCTTGACGGACACCGATCGTCGTCCTGAAGAACTCGCCTGACTGATTGTTAAGTAGAACCGCGCTGCAGGCGTTCTTGTAAAGCGCTTCTATCATTTGGATCAGTCCCTCCTCTATGTTGAACGATCTCATGACTTGCCAGAGTCCGTCGTGCCAGACGCGATCAAATGCTTTCCTGAAATCAATGAAGTTGTGGTAGAGTTCGCGCTGATGCTGCAGATGTTTCTCGATCAGGACGCGGCAGTTGAAAATCTGCTCTACAGTGCTTCTTCCAACTCTGAAGCCAGCCTGTTCTTCTGCCAGCAGTTCCTCGGCGAAAGTTTTGAGGCGGTTGAGAATGATTCTAAGCATTACTTTGCTAGGGTGACTTATCAGACTGATAGTTCTGTAGTTCTGGCACTGTTTCAGGTTTCCTTTCTTGGGGAGCGGGATCACTAGAGACTGTGTCCATTCTACTGGCCATTTCTTTTGCTCCCAGATCTTTTGACAGAGTGTAGTGAGGACCTTCGTTGTTACTTCTCCTCCATGTTTCAACAGTTCAGCAGGTACGTTGTCTACACCTGGAGACTTTCCTCCCTTCAGGCCGCGTACGGCTGCTTCCACCTCTTCAGCTAACACTGGCAGGTCTTCAGCCTTCCTGGCCCCAGCCTGGTTGTTTTGGAGGATGCTGGTGTCTGGCTCAGCCTTGTAGTTATACAAGTCTCGGCAGTACTCAGTCCATCTGTTTAGTACAGCAGTGTTTTCCGTAAGGAGTTGGCCGCTGCTGTCTTCGATGACTGTGGCTGTTCGCTGTTGAGTCTTGGTGAGGGTCCTTAGCGTTTCATAAGCCTTCTTGCTGTTGCCGTTTGCCATGCCCTCTTCCACGCTACAACACTGGTCTTCAATCCAATCTTCTTTGGCTTCTTTCATCCTCTTCCTGATCTTCTTGTTGACAAGTCTGTACTTGTTTGCTGATGTGAGGTCTTGGCCTCTCTTTTTCTTCCAGGCTCTCCTCTCATCACAGAGATCGAGGATGTCATCGGTGACCCAGGGCGTCTAACGTTAGTGAAGATGAGTAGAAAATCACAAATACCTCACAAGGTCCTTTTTCAATCAGAGAGAGAGAGAGAGAGAGAGAGAGAGAGAGAGAGAGAGAGAGAGAGAGAGAGAGAGAGAAAGAGAGAGAGAGAGAGAGAGAGAGAGAGAGAGAGAGAGTGTCACGGGTAGTGACTGTTTGGACAGGGGTAGTCGAAAGTTACCGAAGCACCGGTCAGGGTAGGAATAGTGAGTTGTTTACAAGTTGGTAGACACGGGATAGTGTTCTTTGTTTTGCACGTGCGGGGCGCGCTAGTGAATGCGGTAGTGTGTTCACCGCAGAGTTTAGCTTGTAGGGAGCTAGGGAATAATAGTTTAGTTCACAGCTGTACTCGGTTAGACCAGGTTGTCTTGCCCAGCTGACTGTTGGTAGTCAGTGACTGACCGTTGTGAGAGTCAGTGATACAGCGCCGGTCCAGTCCCGTGGTCGTTGGAGGCCGGAGACTGGGGTTATTGTGCCTACGGGTGTCGGCGTTTGTGACGGGTCGCAGAGGAGGTAAGTGCGTTAAAAATCCCGCGTGCGGATGCTTTGTCATGTTATGGTTGTTATAGGTGTTTTGTACTATGTGCTAGGTCTAGGGGTATCGTGGGGGGAAAAGGAGAGTAGAACTCGATGGGTGTTAAAGGGAAGTATTGGTTCGGCGTTATTGTCTGGTTGTGTAATTATTAGTTGTTTTTAACTGGTTAGTGGAATGTGTTGGTTAGTGAAATGTTGTATGGGCTTGTTGTGAAAGCGCAGATAATGTTAGGAAGGTTTATATGTAATGTTTGAGAACTTTCGTTGTTTTGGTTCATGTTTAAATTTTGGAATGATTTGGAAAGCACGTGTCACATGAGTAAAGGTCAAGTGCTTGAATGGTTAGTGGTAGTGTTTTTGTAAACCAAGCAGGGTGGGTATGGTGGTTAGCTGGTTTTTACGTTACTTACGGGGCCGTTTAGGCTTCTGCTTTTGTTTTGCATATTTGACGTTCGGGGTCGGGACCGGTTGGAGGGCCGTCGGGCATTAGGACCAACCACACCTCGCTGGACCGAGTGTCGGCGTTGAAGGGGCGCGGTCATCTGGACTGTCGAAGCTGCCGTGTCGCGATTGCAACCAGACCTCGCGCCAGGGAAACGGAGAGAGAGAGAGAGAGAGAGAGAGAGAGAGAGAGAGAGAGAGAGAGAGAGAGAGAGAGAGAGAGAGAGAGAGAGAGAGAGAGAGAGAGAGAGAGAGAGGACCCGCGAAGCTGTACGACCGTTAAGGGAGCCGGACGGGAGGGATCCCCCAGGCGTTCGTCGACTTACCACGGTGGTCCCATTCTTATTCAGCTTTCCGTCACTCACTCTGCCGTGATGTAGTTACATGAATCTTGTATATAAACAGTATATTGTAAATAACGTTTTTCAGCCGTCAGTTCGGAGGGCTGTAACCTGACTTTTTATTATTATTGTGGAGCAACAGTGCTGCGTAGCGTGGGGGAGTGTTTGTTTCCACCACTCGATGCAATGCTGATGCTGTGGAAGTAGTAATCATCTTGGTTTAGTTTTTTCCTTTTTTTTTTTTTTTTTTTTTTTTTTTGTCGGGAGGGGGAGGGTAGTAGGGGGTAGGGAGGGGAAGTGTCGGTGGGAAGTGTGGGAAGGAAGGAAAGGGGGATAGTTGGTGTAATAGTAATAAAGATTGAGTGTGCGTGTAAAGTAAATGTGTTGTGTTGCTTGTGCTGAGCTGTAACCTGTCTTGAGGCAAGACGCTAGGGTTCTTTATCTATCTCTTTCTTCTCTTCTACTCCTAAACTTCGTTCTCGTCTATCTCTCTAGTCGGGACATTTTGGGGGTTCTACCTCTATTCTATCTTTCATTCTCGTCTGTCCCTCCCTAGTCGTGACATTTGGGGGCTCGTCCGGGATGGAATAGGGGGAGGTAACTCACCCGTATTGTAGTACGAGGTACAGCTCAGTGTTTTTTTTTTTTTTTTTTTTTTTTTTTGTATTGTGTCGCCAGTCTCGGCTGACGGGTTGACGTTGACGGACTTTGACGGTAAACTGAGGGCGGTTGGTTGGGTGATCGGGCGCACGCGCTGGGGCTCGCACGCGGGGTTTTTAGGCCTATCCTCGGGGTTCGAGACTCGTCACGGGGCGTGTTGCATGTGGGCATTTCTGATCTTGTGTGTTTCATCTCCTGTATAGTATGGAGGAGGACGGACCGGCCTTGAACACTCGGGGCAGGATGGCGCTTGCCAGAGATCACCCGCGGTCCGTCATTGCTACCGACGTAGAGGGGGCCGCCGCTAGGAGTCCAGGGTTTCAGCCACGGTCTCCAGGGGTACAGGCTTTTCAGTTTGCGTCACCATCGCTGGGTAGAGGTAGGAGAAAGTTAGTTCCATTGTTGTACTCACCTACTAACATAACCCCAGGCCCTGTTAGGCTTACTAACCGTACTGAAACGGAGGTAGTTGAGAGGCCTATGGATGATTCCACCATGAAGGACCTTATAGTCTACATGATGCAGAAGGACCAAGCCGACCGGGAGGAACGTTGTCGTCAGGAGGAGTTGCGTCATCGTCAGGACCAAGCCGACCGGGAGGAACGTTGTCGTCAGGAGGAGTTGCGTCATCGTCAGGACCAAGCCGACCGGGAGGAACGTTGTCAGGAGGAGTTGCGTCATCGTCAGGACCAAGCCGACCGGGAGGAACGTTGTCGTCAGGAGGAGGAACGTCGTCGTCAGGAACAAGCCGACCGGGAGGAACGTTGTCGTCAGGAGGAGTTGCGTCATCGTCAGGACCAAGTTAGAGAAGCCCGCCGAGTTCAAGTATGACCCGCGTTGTTCAGCAGTAGTAAATGGTCAGGTTGCTGAAGGTTTACGGGATACTAGGGCAACTCTACTGATCGTAGCCAAACAGCTAGTGAAGGAAGGTCAACTGGACGGTAAGAGCCTTTCGCTTATGTCGGTGGATTCCAGCACGGTAACAGGACCCATAGCGATTGTCGACCTCGTCTGCCCCTTTTATTGTGGAAAAGCAAGGGCATTAGTTCTCGACAGAGCAGTATCACCTGTTATCATAGGGAACGAGGTGGAAGACGCAGAAGGAGTCCAACACTTTGTGCCGGTCACTCATACGGAAATGGCAATGACTGTCATTGTCGACACGACAGCAAGCACTGAAGACGAGAAGAGGTGACTTAGAGATAGGGGATCAAAGGATGAAGGTTCTTTCAGTAACACCTAAAGTTTTGAAACGATCTCAGAGGGAGGACCCAAGTTTGGAAAACGTCCGTTCTAAAGTTGGGAAACCAACCACCCGCGACGTGTAAAAATGGAAACAAGGTCCACTACTTTTGGAAGAAGGGAATACTGTATCGGGCTTACAGTAATAACCACTCCTCACAGAAGCAAGTAGTTGTACCACAGCAGTTCAGGAACGAAGTGATACGCATTGGACACGATGCTCCCATGGCCGGTCATTTGGGTGCACGTAAGACGCATTTGCTGTATTGTGCTGACCTAATTGACACCAGATATAAACACTTCACAGCAGACTCCTTGAAGGTTTTGTTCCGGGATGTTCCCCCGGACAAAATCTTCAATTTTTTTAGAGAATGCAATATTTTTAACAAGATCTGAGCATTCATTGACTATGTGAATTTTTTATTTGCCCTTTTTGAGAGTCTGTAGACGTTTCTTTTAAAGGTGACTGTGCACCTAGTATACACCAGACATATGTTCTGATTGATTCATTGATGTGCTAGACTCCTGCTTGAGTAAACCCGTCACTCTTGTCTAAGATAAATGTGGTCCAGGCATTAGATTGTTTCTGTTTTATTGATCCTAACCAGACTTGTGATTTTGATGAGAATGAAGTGTAACCAGGGTAATAGTCTTGTGGGTATTGTCTGTTTGTCAACCAGTTGTAATGCATGATTTTTATGTTGTGCTGGAAGTGAAATAAATTTTATTTTTGCTAAAATAAAAAATGAGTGGTCTTGGTCCAAAGCCAAGAATTGTACCAGTTGCATGTCCATCAATAGAGTTGAAAGATTTGGCCAACGTAATCAACAATAGGCACACATTTAGTTCATCTTTAAACTTACCAGGCACTTTCTTGTTAGAGAGAGAGAGAGAGAGAGAGAGAGAGAGAGAGAGAGAGAGAGAGAGAGAGAGAGAGAGAGAGAATGCGCTTTCAAAAACAAACATGCAAATACCCCTCCACCCTACTCCCACCCACTCCACCCACCCACCTACCCCAAAAAACAAAACAAAACAAAAACCCAAGAAAAAACAAACAAACAACAACAACAACAACAACCAGAAAACAAAAAAAAATTAAATAAAACGCACAAACAAAATCCAGACATAAAAAAATAAATCAAAGAAATAAATTGACAACAAACCGAAGACTGAAAACAATAAATCAACGCAAACAAGAAACAGACCAACGACACCGGGGCAGGTCAGTTATATGTCGAGGAGGAAGGGGTTCCAGATTTTTGTTGGGGACACTAACATCGAGCATCCAGAAAAAGTGCTTCTCGTATATTATTTCTAAAAAGAAATCAACGACGTCAAGGGAAAGGGTTGTTGGGTAATGGTCGTAGTCCGAAAGCCTTGGACCCACTATCCCCCACATCCCCTGGATCCGCCCTTAAACACGTGCAAATGAGAACGTCACATTTAGAAAGGGATAGACGCTTATAAAGCTCATAAACGTCATACTTGTCTGAAATACGTCATAGCTATGATGTCACTGTCGAACGTTCTAGTGCTTCTGGCCGCCCGTTCCGATAACGACAGGTTTGTTTTTACATAGCATTTTAACAATTGTCCTTATTTTATTTTAGTCATTGTTGTTTTATCGGATACTCTAATTGTTTGAATGACGTCGTTCTGCAGGCATGCATCTGTGCGTAGAGTGGCAGCGTAAAGAAAAAAAAAAAAAAAAAAAAAAAAAAAACCTCTTTATTTTATTCCAGTCACTCTGGTTTTTATCTGGGGATTGCAGCTGCAGTAGACCACTTCCACGAAAATTTCGTCCAACCTACACAATGTCGGACGTAGACAAACTGTGGAAGAAACTGCAGTCAGCAACAGATTGTCATTCTTTACTGAAAAAACACCTCACACTAAATATGGTCAAGCTAATGAAATCCAAGAAGACCAAATATGGCGGAACTTTGGCCGACTGCATCAGATCAGGTGAGCGTCCAGCATCTTTGTCGATTACACTGAAATTGTAAATGCACGGTGCAGCACAGGACAGCTATTTCAGTCACCTTTTCTCTTGATAAATCAAAGTTCGATTAGCACGGCTACCTGATCTTTGTTAACTCACTCAGCCCGACGCACGTATTTCATAACTTTTGGAGGCGTCATCTAACGACTATGCACCTGTTGCAGGAGATGGATCGACCATGATAGTTCAAGGGTAGTGCCAGATTAGCTTGGCGCCGACAGGCGCCAAGCTAATCTGGCACTACCCTTGAATTATCATGGTCGACCCTTCTCCTGCTGTAGTGCGTCAGGACTGAATGGGTTAAACCAGTTCACCGACGAGAAAAGGATCTATGCCTCCTGCTGACACCATTTTCCATCTATGTTCCTCGGACGGCTGGGGCTGTTTGGCGCTGAGTTGATAAAGACTATAGAAACAAACTCTTCTATCACTGGAGGTAAAGACTGACTGGATTAATAAGGGACCCCTAGCGATTATGCCTCGCGGCCTCGGGACAAAATAAATGATGATGATGAGATTGAGGAGAAAAATGTCCTAGGTCTGAAGTCGACCACAGTGGGATCGCGCACGGCTGTGCGCGGGACTCGAGAGCTGTGGCTCGAGAGTCGTTTGCCTACTGTGTGGCACTGTCACCTTATGGTCAGTCTACTGCACAGAGTGTGTAGTCGTGAGAAAAAATGGTAAACCCGGGCTTATGGATGGACGAGTTAAAGCCGGCCCTGGAGTGGGTTGCATGTAGCGTGCTTAAATATAGTGTGTTAAGCTCGCTGACTTAAGGTCTTTCTTGCTTAGTAAAGCTCTTGCTTAGTGCGCGAGTGTTTTCTGTTGCATGGAGCGACTTAGCGACGTGCGTAGCTCCGAACGAGTTCTTAGCGAGCGGGGATAGGTTATTTATAGCTTATGGTGGGGTTTTCCCCTACGTCATCATAGATTGTAGAAATCGGCCAATAAAAACGCACGGTTTTCGCTTCTTCTGACCTAACGGAAACGAAGTAGACAAAACGCCGGTGAAATGGCGGCGATGGAAAACAAGAAGTCAAGAGAGAAAGAATGGCAAATTTTTCGTGCAGGCAACCCTGCTTGTCAATCTAATGTAGACGTACATTAGTTAAGGAGTACCGTGTAGGCTCCCATAGTATGAGGATCTATGTCTCAAGTCTAATGTGGATGTACATTAGTTAAGGACTACCGTGTAGTAGGCTCCCATAGTATGAGGATCTATGTTTCTCTGACAACGGCCGGTGTTGGGTTATACCCATCGGTGTGCAGGGTCAGTTGAATCAGTTATGCAGACTCCTCACCGATAATTCCCAGATGTACGTGAGACGAGGCTGGGTGGGGGGTCCGTGCGTTCCCACGTACATTTCGTGTTCCTCCTTCTCTATCCTAGATGGAAGGCTGTTTCTGCCACAAGGTTTAAGAGAGTGAATTCACATTTCCGTTCTCGCGTTAACACGGCAGCTAAGAACTCTTCCTCAGCTAAGCACGCCGCTACGCACGGGGGGGACCGTCCTTAGAATTAAGCACGCCACTAAGCTCGCTCCAGCAGATAAGCACGCTCATGCAACGCACATTTTCAGCTAAGCTTGTGAACTTAGCGCTAAGCAAGAAATTTGCGCGCTAAGCAAGCATATGCAACCCACCCCTGGTCCGTGTAATGGCGGGCGACTATTGCGATGCCTAGCAACCGCTATAATCGCCAGTTAACCCTCTTCATCCTGATACACTACCGCTTGAAATTAATTTGGCTATGATAGTTCAAGGGTGGTGCCAGAATAGCTTGGCGCCTGAGGCGCCATGCTATTCTGACACCACCCTTGAATTAAAATGGTTGATCTACCTTCTAATCTGTAATGTAGCCGTTTTAGAACAATAAGCTACTCTGATTGAGTGCATTTTTTGGCTTGGGCGACGCCTTTGTTATAAGTAATGAATATATATATATATATATATATATATATATATATATATATAATATATATATATATATATATATATATATATATATATATATATATATATATATATATATATATATATATATATATATATATATATATTTTTTCATTACTTATAACAAAGGCGTCGCCCAAGCCAAAAAATGCACTCAATCAGAGTACCGGCTCCAAGGGACATAATTTTTCAATAAATTCTGAGAATGCTGTGCTAATGCCATGGAAATCCAGGCTGGTAAGCTTGCATTGTGTCATCAGGACATCAGCTGTCCTTTTGTGACTGCATCGCTTATTAGATCTTTTGAGCCTTCCACTGAACACCTACTACATAAGGTAATAGGGACTACCCCCAGGCGCCCCGCAACCCGCTGGAGAATATCCAGTCCTCCCCCCGAGAGGGGAGGCTAGTGCATGAATATTCCCAAACAGATCTTGGACCTGCTGGATAGATTTAAGATTTTGCCGCCTACGACCGGTTTCGACCCAAGGTGGGTCTCATCAGGTAGGCATACGGCGTAACCTGAAATTGCAAACACAACGCATATACCAGAAGCCGCCTCCAGAATTTGACTGGTAGCAACCACTAGGCCAGCGTGGATTGCATCCCTAAAGCTTTATGGGGTGTTGCAGTGGAAGAAGACTGACTAATTTTGAAAAGGCAACACCTAGGCAATTTTGTGGTACAATTATTCATTACTTATAACAAAGGCGTCGCCCAAGCCAAAAAATGCACTCAATCAGAGTAGCTCCAAGGGACATAATTTTTCAATAAATTCTGAGAATGCTGTGCTAATGCCATGGAAATCCAGGCTGGTAAGCTTGCATTGTGTCATCAGGACATCAGCTGTCCTTTTGTGACTGCATCGCTTAGATCTTTTGAGCCTTCCACTGAACACCTACTACATAAGGTAATAGGGACTACCCCCAGGCGCCCCGCAACCCGCTGGAGAATATCCAGTCCTCCCCCCGAGAGGGGAGGCTAGTGCATGAATATTCCCAAACAGATCTTGGACCTGCTGGATAGATTTAAGATTTTGCCGCCTACGACCGGTTTCAAAATTAGTCAGTCTTCTTCCACTGCAACACCCCATAAAGCTTTAGGGATGCAATCCACGCTGGCCTAGTGGTTGCTACCAGTCAAATTCTGGAGGCGGCTTCTGGTATATGCGTTGTGTTTGCAATTTCAGGTTACGCCGTATGCCTACCTGATGAGACCCACCTTGGGTCGAAACCGGTCGTAGGCGGCAAAATCTTAAATCTATCCAGCAGGTCCAAGATCTGTTTGGGAATATTCATGCACTAGCCTCCCCTCTCGGGGGCAGGACTGGATATTCTCCAGCGGGTTGCGGGGCGCCTGGGGGTAGTCCCTATTACCTTATGTAGTAGGTGTTCAGTGGAAGGCTCAAAAGATCTAATAAGCGATGCAGTCACTAAAGGACAGCTGATGTCCTGATGACACAATGCAAGCTTACCAGCCTGGATTTCCATGGCATTAGCACAGCATTCTCAGAATTTATTGAAAAATTATGTCCCTTGGAGCTACTCTGATTGAGTGCATTTTTTGGCTTGGGCGACGCCTTTGTTATAAGTAATGAATAATTGTACCACAAAATTGCCTAGGTGTTGCCTTTTCAAAATTAGTCAGTCTTCTTCCACTGCAACACCCCATAAAGCTTTAGGGATGCAATCCACGCTGGCCTAGTGGTTGCTACCAGTCAAATTCTGGAGGCGGCATCTGGTATATGCGTTGTGTTTGCAATTTCAGGTTACGCCGTATGCCTACCTGATGAGACCCACCTTGGGTCGAAACCGGTCGTAGGCGGCAAAATCTTAAATCTATCCAGCAGGTCCAAGATCTGTTTGGGAATATTCATGCACTAGCCTCCCCTCTCGGGGGGGAGGACTGGATATTCTCCAGCGGGTTGCGGGGCGCCTGGGGGTAGTCCCTATTACCTTATGTAGTAGGTGTTCAGTGGAAGGCTCAAAAGATCTAATAAGCGATGCAGTCACAAAAGGACAGCTGATGTCCTGATGACACAATGCAAGCTTACCAGCCTGGATTTCCATGGCATTAGCACAGCATTCTCAGAATTTATTGAAAAATTATATATATATATATATATATATATATATATATATATATATATATATATAATATATATATATATATATATATATATATATATATATATATATATATATATATATATATATATATATATATATATATATATATATAAGCAAACAAAACAAAAACCCACACAGCATCAGGATGTACTGGGTTGAAGTTTGACGGTATGCAGAGGGCTTTCTACTAATTTCCCGGGCTCTCGTTCGAGCAAATTATCGTGTTGCAGAATGTGAAAACCCGGACAGCGACGTGGGCATCTACGCCAGTGACCCTGAGGCCTACACTCTCTTTCGTCCTATCTTCGAAAATGTCATCAAGGATTACCACAAGGTGGCTACCATCAGACATCCAGAATCAGACTTCGGCGAAGACAAGATCAACTTCGAAGATCTTGATCCCACCGGCGAAATCATTGTCCACACGTGTCCGTGTGGGCCGCAGCCATGCCAAATTTGGCTTTCCTCCCACCCTTACAAAGACGGTACGTAAATCTGTTCAGCATCAGACACTCGTATTTTCAGGGTTCCTAAGCAAAAGAAGTCTAGCCATGGCCAGCGTGCCTTTTCTTATTTCGGTCCAGTCACTTGGAACGACCTTTCAGCCCATGTCAGACATGCACCAACTCTGTCTTTGTTTAAATCACTCCCCAAGACCTATCTGTTTTCTTATGCATATAGTTAGATGCATTTTCAATGCGTTAGCAATCTCCGGCAGTAACTGTTCTTGTAACGGTGTGTGTATGTGTGAGTGTTGGCGTTTGATATCTGTCACTTCAGTTTTTGTAACATTTATTATAGCATTTTCTTTCTTGTACTTTTGTTCTGTGATTTTTGATCTTGTAAAGCGCTTAGAGCACCATTTATTTGGAGGTTAAGCGCTATATAAATGTACATTATTAATATTATTATCTGCTGTCCTTCTTTAAATTACTGTCTGCCTGACAGCAGTAGTCCACGGGCATAACTATCCATAATCACATACCGTCATTCATTACTTCGCCCCCCCCCCCCCCCCCCCAAAAAAAAAAAAAAAAAAAAAAAAAAAGGGAAACTGGTATATATATTTGTCACTGTCTATGTTCTTCGGCCTTATCCGTCGAGATAAAAAATATCCCATCCCAACCAAGCAACCAACCAACCGACCAACCAATCATCTAGACAAATAAATAAACAAACTATCAAACAAAACCAACCAAACAACCAAAAAACCGACCGACGAACCGACCGACTAGCCAGCCAACCAACCAACCAACCAACCAAACCAACCAAACAACCAACCAACCAACCAACCAACCAACCAACCATCAAGCAAGCAAACAAACAAGCAAGCAAGCAAGCAAGCAAGCAAACAAACAATCAATCAATCAAACAAGCAAGCAAACAAACAAACAAGCAAGCAAGCAAGCAAACAAACAAACAAACAAACAAACAAAACGTATCAACCATCCAACCAAACAAACAAACAACACTCGGCTCCCACTAAGCAAAAGATCCTGGGGCCGGTGTGGGCCGCAGTGGACCAGCTCACGGCTGTGCGCGGGCCCATTCCGTCGGCCCGAGTGTCATTTGCTTACTGGGCTGCAGGTCCTGAAAACCGACATGAGTTCATTTTGTGTGCTGGTCTGTAATTTTGACCGTGCGGTTTGACAGCTCTACAACTGCCCTAGAAAGCCACACACTTCAATCTAGACATGAAACTCGCTGCACATAAATTCCATCACTGTCGAGAAAACTAAACACCACGCAAGTGCAAGCGGTATAGATCCTCATGAGCCCCCGCAGAAGCGGGGGCTCATGAGGATCTATGCGTCTTGCCGAAACTACTTTTTATCCCTGTCCCTTCGACGGCTGGGGATCTTTGACTTTGAATTTACAAAGATTTCAAAAACATTTTGGGTCCACCAACATGGAAGGGGTGAATTCTCTAAGACCAAGGAAATATCCGAAGGCGAAAGGGACACTCTTAGGAAAAACACAGACAAATCTGGTTGGTCCTTAATTTTTCACAGCGTATGGCTTCCTCTCTTTGTTCATTCCCTCGTAGTCTACATGCATCGTATGTTGTTTGCGTTGCACCAGGACCGCCTCCAGATGGAACAAATTACCCTAGAGGCCCTTAGCACCTTGGACGGAGAGCTAAAAGGCATGTATTGGCCTCTGTGGGGTATGTCCAAACAAACGCAGAAAAGGCTCACAGAGGAGCACTATCTTTTCAACGACAAAGACAGTTACAGATGCTTGAAAGTCTACCATATCTAAAGCGCGACACACCAAAGCTGGAACCAACAAAACAGTAAACTGGTCTTTTCAAAGCGTATTTTTCCTTTTATCGGTCATTTCTTTGCATGTTACTCGCACCACCGATAAAGGGGGAAAAAGACGGTTTACTGTTTTGTTCTGGTCTTTCCAAAGCGTGTTTCCCCCCCCCCCCCCTCTCTCTCTCTCTTTATATGTCATTTCTTTGCATATCACTCGCACCACCGATTTTAAAAAAAAAAAAAAAAAAAAAAAAAAAAAAAAAAAAAGATAAAAAAGACACGTTTTGGAAAGACCAGCTCAAATCAGTAAACCATTTTGTGCCGGTCTTTCTAAAGCGGTTTTTTTTTTCTTTTTCTTTTTTTTCTTTTTTTTTTCTCTCCCCTTTATCAGTTATTTCTTTGCATTTTACTCAATTGGCAGTCACTTTTTGGGACTCACGTGGGAAAGAAAAAGTGAGTCTATGTTTTGGGCCATCCGTCGGCCGTCGTCTGTCGTCCGTCATCCGTCGTAGACAATAAGGCGAGCTAGGACACCTCCAATGTGAAAAATCTGTCACGTTGGCTGTTTTGGGTTTTCCGGATTTTCTGCAAGTTCTGAGTGTCCTCTATGCGAAAACATACTCCTTTTTGCTCAGAGCTTTTATCAAACACCCATAAATGTTAAATAAACAAAGTACCCGAAGTTTGTTTACATTTCCCCCTCAAAATATGTGCATTTTGTCTACTTTCGAACCTGGTCAAAGCGCACATTCTTCTTACCACATTCTAACAAGTTATGTCGTTTGAAAGCCACTTCTCTCCCTTGCAGTAATTTGTCCTTCACCCTAGCCTAAACGAACAATCAACGACAATAAACTGCCTGATGCAAACCTAGGATAACTTCCAAATCTTACGATTTCGATCAAGAGCAGCACATAAATGTGCATCTCTGATTGGTTCAAATGTATTTCTGAGTCTGTTCGGCTAACTTCGTGTAGGATACAACTCGCACCTTGCAAGTTTGTTTTGTGGGCGGATTACCGCAAGCTAAAACGCGTTGTTTAGATAAATCCGCAGAGGAATTTAGTCAACATGACAGACAGAGTGAGACTGAAGAACGTGTATAATCGTAATATACAGGAAAATAACTGCCCGCGTCCAGAATAGGTACAAACATCATCTGCAGCTGCGAGTCGTTTCGAAAGGACCTACGGATTTTCGCAGGTTGGTGCTCTAACGATTTGGCAAAGCATAATGTGCAAAAATCAAAGATACAACGGGCGAGATCGAAGATTTTTTATGATTTTGTGTGTGAGCTGCTTGACCTTGGAGCAGAAGTGTGCATTAATAGATATCCGAAATTCTGCATTCAACGCTCAATACAGCACTGTAGATCTGAACGATTTAGATTCAGGAATCTCACGTCTTTCGTAAATTGTAACATCTGAATATTTTGTTCTGATCAGAACATGGATACTACA